>OY744528.1:73681176-73856176 GCA_963556195.1 Sepiola atlantica | reverse complement strand
TAAGAAAGAGAAAGAAAATAAAATAAAATAGGAAATGTTCTTTTTCTTTCTGGCATCAATAGGATTTTACTGTTAGCACATGACACACAGCTTCCCTCTCTTTCTTTCTCAAAAGTCATAATGGAATATTTTGAATGTGATGGATAAAAAACAAAACAAAAAAAAACAGAGCCTATTTACTTACCACACCACGAGGGCAGAGTTAGACACAAGGTAGGTTTTTAATGTGGGAAAAATTAAGCTCCCTAAAAAGGATCACTCTAAATAAGGTCAAATTAAAACTTGCCTCAGTCTAGAAGGATTACTCTTTC
Organism: Sepiola atlantica; assembly: GCA_963556195.1. Taxonomy (NCBI): domain Eukaryota; kingdom Metazoa; phylum Mollusca; class Cephalopoda; order Sepiida; family Sepiolidae; genus Sepiola; species Sepiola atlantica. The sequence continues at coordinate 73,855,865 of OY744528.1, read as the reverse complement.
ACTGACTGCGCACTAAACAGATACTACACTTTGAATTATTTATTTGCAGAAAATATATAAAATTTATATTTAAAATAAATTAGGTACAAGGCCATCAAAAATGTGGGGTTAATGGGTGTCGTTGATCATCCTTGGTCTATAGTGATAATAATGTCTATCCTACTCTTAACTAGAACCATCTCAGTCACCACAATACCACATTTACACTAGGGGCCGTCCTACTTAAGATGTCCTCAAATTGATTGAACATTTTATTGTTCATGAATATACATATATACAAAGATTTCATTGGAATAAAACGGGGAGTGGGGAAAGAACATAAAAACAAAAAATTTGGTTAGTAAGACCCTCCCAACCCTTTCTAAATAATAGACCGCCCACTGTTTTCCGGTTTGTTCAAAATTGAAAATAAGCAGGCCAATCTCTAAATGGGAGTGGAATCTAAGTGGGGAAAAAGAAAACGGGGAATGGAGTTTGGAGAGTAGGTGGTGTCCTTCCAAGAAACTTTGATACTAGCCAGAAGACGAAAGTTAGAACAAAAACATGCGATGAATATTGTACTGGTAGAAATAATAAAATTACTTGTTCTTGATCGCAAATCTAATAACGTTTTCGAGGCATGGCTCCCCTAATTCTATTATAAAATGTTAAAGAAATTCATTGAGATCTAGTGCGAATATTGTATGTAAAAATTTGAGTGAATTCATAAAGCCTAATGAAATTTATTGACAGAAATAAACGAGATTGGATCATTCGTCAGATGTTTCCATTCAATCTGTGTGTTCAGCAACAAAAACTTAATTTTAAGAGATCAACGAAAATCAGATTTCAAACTTAAGTTTGACAGACCGGAAAAAATCAGATTTCAAACTTAAGTTTGACGGACCGAAAAAATCAGATTTCAAACTTTAAGTTTGACAGAGAAAAATCAGATTTCAAACTTAAGTTTGACAGGGAAAAATCAGATTTCAAACTTAAGTTTGACAGACCGAGAAAAATCAGATTTCAAACTTAAGTTTGACGGACCGAAAAAATCAGATTTCAAACTTTAAGTTTGACAGAGAAAAATCAGATTTCAAACTTAAGTTTCACAGACCGAGAAAAGCACGTTTCAAACTTAAGCATGACAGACCAACGAAAATCAGATTTCAAACTTAAGTATGACAGAGCAATGAAAATTCTATTTTAAAGATAAGCATTGCAGAACAACTAAAATGCAATTTCAAACACAACTGTGACAGATCAACGAAAATCCAATTAAAAACTTTAGCCTAACAGACCGACGAAAATTTTATTTTGAATTCAAATATTACAGACCAACAAAAATTCTATTTCAAATTAAACTGTGACAGCTGAACAAAAATCAGATTTTAAACTCAAGCATGACAGACCGAGGAAAATGCTATTTAAAACTTAAGCATGACAGACCAACTAAATTTTTATTTTAAAGTTAAGTGTGACAGACAGATAAAAGATTTATTTTTAAACTTAAGCACGACATACCGACGAAAATCTTATTTTAAACTTAAGTATGACAGATCGAAGAAAAATCTATTTGTAGACCGACAACAATTCTATTTCAAACAGAACTGTGACAGATCAACGAAAATCCAATTTCAAACTATAGCATGACAGACCGGCGAAAAATTTATTTTAAACTTAAGCATTACAGACCAGCGAAATGCTATTTCAGATGTAACTGTGACAGCTGAACGAAACAGATTTGAAACTTAATGTTTACAGACCGATGAAAATACTATATCAAACTTAAGCATGACAGACAAAACTAAAATGTTATTTTAATGTGAAGTATGACAGACTGACGAAAATGTTATTTTAAACTTACGTATTACTGAGCGACGAAAATTTTATCTAAAACTTATGCATTACTGACCGACGAAGATTTTATTTAAAACTTAAGCATAACAGACAGACGAAAATTTTATTTAAAACTTAAGCATAACAGACAGACGAAAATTTTATTTAAAACTTAAGCATAACAGACCGACGAAAATTTTATTTAAAACTTAAGCATAACAGACAGACGAAAATTTTATTTAAAACTTATGCATTACTGACCGACGAAAATTTTATTTAAAACTTAAGCATAACAGACAGACGAAAATTTTATTTAAAACTTAAGCATAACAGACCGACGAAAATTTTATTTAAAACTTAAGCATAACAGACAGACGAAAATTTTATTTAAAACTTATGCATTACTGACCGACGAAAATTTTATTTAAAACTTAAGCATAACAGACCGACGAAAATTTTATTTAAAACTTAAGCATAACAGACAGACGAAAATGTTATTTAAAACTTAAGCATAACAGACCGACGAAAATTTTATTTAAAACTTAGGAATCACAGTCTGGATGATGCTTTTATGCTTGAATGCACCCAAAAAAATATAATTTTTTTTTATAAAATTATTAGATAAAAATGTAAAAATCAAAGAGAAAATGACCTCAAAGTTTTCAGCTATCTTGTTTTAACCATCGAGATACATCAAAGAAGTTTCTTACATGAACCTGTTGGAAGCGACAGTCGTGGCGAATGACTCTCGATTGGACAATAGCTCAAATCAAGAGTTTCTTTCAACCAATCAAAGTAGAAGAAATATTCAGTTCTGAAAATTTGCGTCTACTATAAAAACCCAAACATAATGTTTTTCTTCCTCTTTACCGGTATTTTTCTCTGGCAGACAACACATGTGCACACATCACTATCTGACATAGGTCCTTTGGGGCTGAAAGTCCCTCGACAAGCTGCACACACATGACGAGAGACATTCATGAATCACTGTATGCATAGCGTCTGCACATATAGACACGCTAATTGCTATGGCCTTAAAGGGCGAAAAGAAACAAGACCACAAGGAGGTAGTTAATAACAGTATGTATTTACAGAAAGTACAGAAATAATATGTTGTTAGAGACTGCTTCTGGATTGGTTATAGTGACTCTTTCTGTTACCACTGTTATCACTATTCATAGTGTCGGAAGAGTCCATGTAGTGACCCAATAGGGTAGATTAGCATAACGTAATACACACACACACATCTTCATGCCTATCCCATTTACACATACGTAAACGCAGCACGGTTCTAACCGAAATAAACATGTCTATTCAATTCCTTCATACACTCTAAACAAATCTGTCACTCGAAATGTTTCTAGCACTCTTTAAACTCTCATCCATTGACATTTTATTTTTTGTATTGACTTAACAAGTTGCCAATAAAAATTAATTAATTTATCATTCTTTCTCTCGATATTGCATTCCCCTCTGTAAACCATTTGTGTCCAACAATATGAGTGAAAATCGTAAGATGTTGTGTCCATTCAATTTACATAGTTAGCAACAAAAATGCTATTTCAAACTGAAGCGTGAAAGACCATAGAAAATGCTATTTCAAACTGAAGCGTGATAGACCAACGAAAATGCTATTTAAAATGGAGGTATTACAGACTAATAAAAATTCTATTTCAAACTGAAGCCTGACAGACAAATGAAAATGCTATTTTAAATGGAAGCATGACAGAACAACAAAAATTCTATTTCTAAATGAAGCATGAAAAGATAACGAAAATTCTATTTCAAACTTAAGCGTGACAGACCAATGAAAATGCTATTCACTTAAGCTTGACAGACCAACGAAAATGCTATGTTAAACATAGGTGTGACAGACAAAAGAAAATGCTATTTTAACCTTCAGCATGACAGACCAATGAAATGCTATTTCAAACTGAAACATGGCAGACCAACGAAAAAGCAATTTCAACATTAAGTTTGACAGACTCACGAACAAAGCCTCTCATAGAGATGCGAGGATTCATTTAAAAATCAAAACAAAAGTTCAAGAAGGTAGTAATGTAAATACATTAACTTCTGCTAATTGTGCTTCTGCAAATTTTGCTTCTGCAAATTTTGCTTTGGAAAATTTTGCTTTGGAAAATTCCGAAACGATCCCCTCTTTATAAGTCTTTTCTATGAAGCCAGAGAAAATGTTAACATGTCTTTTAATGATTTCTAAACAAGAAAAAAACAACAAAAACAACTAAAATAATGAGTGAAAATATTTTTTTTAAGTTAGAATTAAATTAAATTTTCTAAAACTAAAAGGACAAAAATTAATGGAAATTGAATTTGTTGAAACTGAATGAAATCAATGATTGCAAAAGTCTGTTTTTTGTTTTTGTTTTTGTTTTTTGTTTTCCTTCTTAACCCTGTTTTAGCCTTTTACGGATTCTTTGACTTTTCATACCCCCCCCCCCCTTCTTCACTCTTTTAATTAAAAAAACAAATAGGACTTTAGTTATTAAAAAGAATAGCAGAATACTTTTAGTTATAAAACATTAAAAATGGACTAATCGTTACTTCTTATTGATTTATGAACCTTCTCTTGGGAAGCTAGCAAAGAATAGGCAACAGGGTATGTTTGAAGACGAAGAAGATAGAGGAGGAGGAGGAGGAGGAGGAGGAGGATGATGATGAAGATGATGATGATGATGATGATGATTGCGTTAGGTTCATTTGTAGGTGGGCAATTCTACTGAAGCAATAACAACAAAGTGCAACGAGATAGATAAATCATGGCTTCTTACATATAAACTAGAGATCACTTCCTCCCATGTTTTCCTTGGCCTTCCTCTGTGAACTGGACCTGCTACCTTGACTGTTATACATCAACTAACCCCCAAAACTCTCATCCATTATTTCAACATGGCCATAACATCAAAGTCTCCTTTTCTGCACACATCTTCATATACTGTCCAGATTTAATCTTCCTCTAGCGTCATCATGTTACATTTTCGATCGTCAAATGTTCGATGCTCCTTATCGAAGATGTTGCATTTCTGCTTACCTTCGGGTATCAGCTTTGTTGCTATCGACACACGTGTGTGCACGTTTGACCCGCCGTCTTCAACCATTTACTGCAACAAGCCGCTCGTTATCATCATCATCGTCATCATGAACATATAAAACCGAAGGCCGTATATGATTTCGAATATTTATTAAACAAACAGATAGACGGGTGGTTTTTTGCTTACACGAGAGAGAGAGAGAGAGAGAGAGAGAGAGAGAGAGAGAGAGAGAACGAATCAATTAACTCTGGGAAAGTCACTCAGGCCATGTGTGCCACTGTGCGCCCCACTCCGGAGCACCGCTGCACACATGCTTCTCTCTTCGTTGTCAGCAGTAAAGAGGCCAAAATCAACGCTGACGGAGGTGACATCACTTCCCTTGCTTTGCTACTGTCATTCTCTCTAAGGGCGTCGTCTGTATCTGCAACCACCACCACCACCATTATCTAACAATCAGAACAACGCCTGTCTTTAAGACTCACATCATGCATCCATCGTGTCATTCTCATATCATTTCTCTCCATGCAACGCGTATCCTCAATCCTGACTTGCCAGGTTTCACACTGCAATCCCATATCTAATAGACACTTTTCTTGGTCGACAACGGTAGCACTCTGCTGGTTAGTAGTAGCCGAACTTATTCCATCCATTCCTAACTCATCAAATCAGGCTAGCACTTACCCAACCTTGTGTTCCAACGGTATCACCAAGATAACAAAACTTCTGAACAACCTCAATAGCCTCAACATCCAAATATACTTTATTCACATCTGAGTTCTCATCCATCTCCATTGTCTTACACTTCTTGCACACAAACTAGTTATCGTATCTGAACTTACCTGTCCTATCAGTAATTCCACTGCACTTCTTGTGTACCCAATTCTTACAAGTGCCACAAAAGATTGAATTGCACTCGATTTTTTTTCCCACAAAACTGAGCAGGGGAACGTTCCTCTTTTGAGGAGCTTTCCAACACTACAGCCACTAATCATCACTTTTTTCTTGGTAACATTCACTTTCGGGTCTTTACTTTCCATAGCATTCCTCCAAGTCTTTAACATTATTAAATAACACGGAGTGTTTTTGCTTGATAAGACTTTTTTAAATTTTTTTCAATTTTCCGAATGGGCTATTTCGTGTTTCGGTCAAATTGCTGTATGTAAGTTCCATGTGTTTCGCAAAAAAAGGAAAGAAAATGAGAACAAAAAACCCACAGAACTTACATACAGCAATTTGATCGAAACACTAAATAGACCATTCGGAAAATTGAAAAAAAAAAAGTCTTATCAAGCAAAAACACTCTGTGTTATTTAATAATGTTTGCCTAAATATATATATATATATATATATATATATATATATGAATGTTTTTGAATATGACAGACGACTTATGTCTGGATATCATTGTGTGGATCATTTCCATTTTCCGAATCTGGGTCTTTGTTTCCGTGGAGAATTGGCCGATAAATCTGCGATAACTGTAGGTATTCCAAGTACTTTCAGGCCCATCCGGGTCCATCTTTAGGAGAATCAGGTAAAGACCATGCTGTTAATGTTAATATTAATAGATAGTTTTGGCGGGAATTATATTATTAATATAATTGATTGAATGCAGATCACTACTATGTACTTTTTTACTATTCTCATAAAACCATATTACTTTCTTTGTTTTTACTGCCCTCCCCCATCCTCTCGTTTCGCCCCCCTAATATAGTCGTAAGAAGCTGAAATATTGGAAAACTCTCTGAATTAGTGTATACTACAGAGAGGGTAACGTATAGATTCGGGACAACTTCCATTGTCTTTTCACGGAGAAATGTATACATATGATATAAATTTCATCAAAATAGCATATATTTGAAGTTTTAGAGGAGGTTTGGACCTCTATAACTCCCTTTGGTTACGAGAGTACTTAGAGATTCGGGACTCCTTCTATGTCTTGCCTAGAAAACTTTATACATAGGATAAAAATGTCATAAAAATGGGATATATTTGAAGTTTTAAGAAGGTTATGGCTTCTAGATCCTTTAAGGGTGCACTTGGAGCTTCAGGAACACTCTCATTGTCTTCCCCAGTAAATTTTACATAAGAATACACTTTTAGATTTTATGTAGATTCTCTAATCTTTCTTTCTATGAAGAATACACAAGATCACATACACACACATACATTAAGCTTTAAATAGAAAGATGTCAATGTCTGTGTGTGTGTTCCCTATAGAAAGAAAGATTACAGAATTTACATATAAACTAAAAGTGTATTTTTATGTAAAATCCTCCGGGGAAGACAATGGAAGTGATCCCAAATCTCTAAATACACCCTAAGGGGACTATGAGTGCATAACCCTCCTTAAAACTTTGAATATATCCTATTTCGATGAAATTTAAATCATATCTATAGGATCTTCTGGGTATGACAATGAAAGTAGTCTCGCATCTCTAAGTGTTCTCCTAACCTAAGGGAGCAATGGGGACCGAACTTCCCTTAAGACTTCAAATATATCTTATTTTGATGTAATTTAAATCATATGTATAAAATTATCCGGAGAAGACAATGGAAGTGGTCCCGAATCTCTATGTGCCCCTCAATGTGCCAAATCTCTCAGTGCCTTCTATTGAGACAGAATCTCTTAAATCCTCAAATATGTATATCCGATTTTATGAAATTTAAACCATATGCATAAGACACTAATCATGAGTGTTTTCAAAATTTTCAATTTCTGCCAATTATATTGGGGTGCGAAACGGGGAAGGGGAGGGGGTTGTAATAAAAACGAAAGTAATATGATGTCATGAGTATAATGAAAAAGCACATCGTGTTCCTCATTAAATCCCGAGCAACGCCGAGTTTTCCTGCTAGTTAATTTCATAAAAGAAAGCAAGAATCATTGAGAGACATTTCCGTTTGGTGTATGTGTACATTGCCTGCACGAAAATCATATTTCAGGAATCAAGACATAAATGGATTGGTTCTCAAGTCGACCGCAAATCTTTCTGTCTGCAATGGCACTTAGTGAATTCTATTGTTAAAGGCCACACATAAAAAAATAACGTTGGCATTGTCTTTTGCTGAAAATCTACAAGGTTGCTGCTGTTGTTGTTGTTGTTGTTGTTTTTGTTGCAATTGTTATTGTTAAGCAAGTCGGACTTCTGCATAGAGCCCATGAAGATCATGCCTAAGGATTGTCTGGTCTGCATGAAGTTCTCCTCGTTGGTCCAACCTATTCGTTAACCTGCCAGATTGCACGCGTTTACCCTCAATGCAGAGAGCAGCAAGAATCAGCGGTTGCATGCAAAGTCAGGGAAGGTTTGCTGCAGAACACACAAAGGAATGTCACTTTCACTTCATTGATTTGCGTTCCCCACCTGACACATATTTGCTTGCCATACACAGAGACGACCAGTAAATGTCGAATCCTGGTGCCGACTTATCATGGATTTTCATGAGAGTCCTGTTTGCCGGGTGTCAACCTTATATTGCTTGTTGCCCAACGTATCTGTCAAGGGTGTCCTTGCAGGAAGGGTTGAACTTTAAGGGAAAGGGCTATAAGAGTCCTATTTTTAAAAATTCATAACTTTTTTATTTATTGATTTAAAAAAATTTTTTTTTTTAGAATAAGTAAAGGACCCCTTCCGAAGCAAGCATGAGCCGTATTAGCCCTAAGGAACGTATCCTCATTTAGAAAACATTATTTTTGCTTAAAAAACTCAAAACAGTGTAAAAAACAATACTTTAGTTTTTGTAAGTTTTAAGAAGTGTTTTTCGGCTAAAATTTGTTTTGTTTATTTCAAAAAATCTCGGAAGGGTCAGTCTACACACACATAAAGTTTGGTGAGTTTAACTTTTATTTTGTGGAAGTTATTCAAATTCAAGTTATTCAAATTTAAAGATAGGACCCTTATTTTGGCCCACCCTGTATATATATATATATATATATATATATATATATATATATATATATATATATATATATATATATATATATAAGGAGATTGATCACATTATAAGAAGCATCCATGTGTATGAATATTTTATATTAAAATTTGAAAACCAAAACATGATGCAATATAAATAGGATAAAATCATTTTTTCTTTTAAGGCACGACTTTCGATAAATATATCATTTTCAAGCAAGACATTTTCCTATTTCTATTTAATTCACTCTTATCCCCTGGGGTTAATATCAATAAAATGAAGAAAGAAAGGAAAAAGTCCTGCTTAAAAATGATGTATTTATCGAAAGTCTTGGGTAAAAAAAAATGATTTAATTCATTTTATATTGAATCATGTATATGTAACAAACATAACAAATTTTGTAAATATTATCAAAATTGTTTCTCCGAACATTATTTTGTTCATAAATTATTTAATTTCGTAAAATGTTGAATTTGATTTCTGATTGTATCATGTTATTATATTTTCTGTAATTAAGTAGTCAATATAAACAACATGATTTTTGAAATATCAAAAATGTGTGTAAATCATGGTGAATAAAGTGATTTTTTGTGAATTTAGTTCTTTCATAATTTTGTACTTTTTACATTTGATTTGATGGAAATAAATCAATTATTGTAAGCTGCTTACTAATATCTATAGTTGCTAATTACTGGACATTACTAAAAAATTATTCTAAAACTTTTCTCTGTAATTAATATTTAGTAGTAATTTTGGTCTTCACATGTCCGCCCCTAGTCGTGGACCCCAGTCGCATGTTTACTAGGCCTGTATTATGGATCGCCTTGGAATTGATACATTTTAAACAAGATTTGAATCATTCATATGTTCGGAAAAATAATCGTCCACACATTCATAGGAGTAGTGTAGTATCTGTTCTGTTGTCATGAGACCATCATCTTAGGTATCAACTCTTTCTTTGGAGGGTACGCCAACAAAAAATAGTCACAATCGGCTTTTCATTAGCAAACTCAACACTTACATTATATATACTAGCAAAAATATCCGACCAAAAGGAGCATATTTTTGCTAGTATTACATACAAGACACCTAAAGAAGGTCGGAGGTTACATCGGTTGAAACGTTGTGAGAATAACATCCAAGATGAGAACAGTAATCCAAATAATTAAAATAATACAAATTATCCATCCTCATCTCAATAATTATGAAATATTGTAATTGCAGTTATGGATTAACAACCTGGCGTTGCTTGGGATTCTTTATCTTGTTAGCTAATTTTATTTTTTGATTCGATTCAGATACCGAGTGTAAATGCGTGTGCTAGGCTAATTGTCATATACGATAATATGAAAATGAAGATCAATTTTGTTAGGCATGTGTTGACATCACACGATACCAGAGATACGCAAATTATTGGCAGCTCTTTTTCTATATGAATAGAACCAAAATAATATTTAATTGTTATTCAATAGTAATAAAAGAACGGATTTATTAATAACTAGCTGACTCGTGCCCCGGCGCTGCCCGGGAAAGTCGAATAACTCCAGAAATTCCTTGCATAATCTTAAACTTTTGGATTAGTTGGTGCTTATGACTGACCAGCGCGAACAAAGACCTCACAATGTTAATGTAAAACAGCAGCTGAAACAATTAATGCAGTATGTGAAGTAATAACTCTCTTGCCATGGTTAGTTGTTGCAATCTTGCCATTGAGAGTAATCCTTCTAGACTGCGGCAATTTATATTTTAGTCCGAATTCGGAGTGTCCCTATTTGGGTAGATGGATTTTTTCCCACATTTAAAACCGACTTTCTGTCTAACTGTGACCTCGTGTGGAGGCAAGTAAGCACCATAAAAAGGCAAATAACGTATTATATAATATCGTAGGACCTGAGTCCCGGCGTTGCACGGGAGAGATATATAAGTTATAGAGTATTAATTTGTAAAAAAGAAGTTGAAAAGAACCCTGTAAGTAATTTAGGAGATTAAAAGAAGATTTATCAACGTTTTGAATCAAACCAAATAAAGTTTTTTCTGTTTTGTGTGACTGTCTCCCCCCCCCCCTACAATTATAACTAGTGGGTTATTTCTAAAAATAAAATTCCCCCCCCCTCCTCCAAATTATTAAATATGATCCTAAAATATGCATAAATGTATCCAATTTCAGTGAAGGAAAAATCCTTCTAGACTGATACAATGTTTATCCCAATCTGGTGATGCGTTTTTGGTTGTAAAAGAATTTACCATGCATAAAAATCAATGTTTGTTTTTAAGGTGTTGAAAATCCATCTTCTGTGGAAAAAAATTAAAATTGCCGCAGTCTAGAAAGATTTCTTAGGAGGATTTAGTCTTCACTATGAGAAAAGAGTTTTATGAATGTTTTGTAACGTGTATTGCTGTTCGTTTCACACTGTGAGTTGTTTTAAATTCGGTTATAAACCGTGAAAGTGTTATGGATGAAATTGACGAATTGTTTTAGGTATAAAAGTATAACATTTAAAAAGAAAGTATATGTGTAACAATCGAAGATTCGCAACTGAAGTCTCGAGGAGATTGTAAAGTATGTGACGCCATTTTGAATGAATGTTGAAAAGAATGTATACTGTTGTTGATGTAAACCGGAATCTGGAATAAGTTTAAGTGTATGTGTAATAAGTATAAGTAGCGATAGACAGTAAGTATATGTAATCCTATATTCTGTAAGTTTGAAAGAATATCAGGGAGCGGTTATTAATTGACTTAGCAGTCTTGTATATTATGTAGGAAATTATTAGAAGAGTAAAATGAAATATTTACGGTAATTATTCTGTAAATTATCCTATGTAATTTAGTTTCCGGTGTTAACTGGGTGAGTAGGAGTAGATGGAGATTAGAGAGAAAAGTTTTTGCTACCATCTGTATGGAGTATGTTTTTGTGAGAGTCTGAGATGGCGGTCTGAAAGTAGCATTTTTTGCTAGATGATAAAAATAGTCATACATTTCTTGAAACACGCTCGAGTGAATAAAGTAAATAGAGTGGTGAGTTTAGTAGCCCGTGATGCATGTGGCTATTTTCCTATTCTTGACAAAGGTACAGGGAAAAATCGTCTTTACTTTATATGGAAGATTAGTATTTACTATTAGTAGCTGTATTTGCTGCTGATAACAAAGATGGCGTTCATTTAATTGAGGTATGTTTTCTGTAAATACTGTTTAAGATGGACGTGTCACATGACTTGATTGAACATCGAAATTAAAAAGTTTCCAGGTATTACCTATTTATACTGTATCAGTAAACGTTTTTCAATTCTTCTTCTTCGTGTGTCTTTGAAGCATGTGGTCATATGGCAGTTCCCACATTTTTATGCGGTCCTTTGCAATAGTGTTGTACTCTGCAAGATCTTTCAAGCTACACCAGTTGGGCAGTAGGGGGGCAGACCAGGCAGTGTTGCATCGTATGGTCCTCCTCTCCACATTCACAGATGGTTGGGTCAGTTTTGTAACCCCATCTATTCATAGCAACTTTTAGTCGCCCCATTCCCGTTCTCAGGCGGTTTAGTGTTTTCCACTGGAGCCAGGGTGCGTCCGAACCGGGAGGGTGTTCCTCAGAAGCAGGGATTCTCATGTCGTTATGAGGGGGGGGGGCTATCTTCTAGCCGTCTGGTCCACAGCTGTAGTCTGGTCTCTTCCTGAGATGTTGTTCAATAGCTATTTAGTAGTAATGAACGAAATAATGTATTAGTATTTACTACTATTAACGAAAGGTGTTGCTAATAGTAAAAATGGCTTCCATCTGTAGTTTAGATGCACCAACGTTCAGAAAAAGAAACGGGCAAGGCAGAAGTAGATATCAATTTGTCACATGTAATAACATTTAGATCTAAGTTCGAGAGTCCAACTGGCGTTTCTTTATATATTAAATTTATAATATCCACTCTCTAGGGAAATATCTAAAGAAAGACATTTAAGACCTAATATGCATCTCCATGGACAATGGTATGTGGAAGAAGCTGAAGATTTTCAATTTGATATACAGTAGAGCTTCTTAAATACGTACTATTTGAGCTGTCCATTAATTTTGTATTCCATATAATGGAAATATAAGAAAATCAAAATTATATATGCACTAGAAGAAAACCCGTCCCAGGACAGGTAAAATTAATTCCACGAACAGAATAGTTTTACACCACATTCATGTCCCCATACGAAGATTAAAATCAAGATATAATGCTACTAAACCTTATGTCTAGTGTCCTTATTCAAATTTTGATAAAAATCTATTACATGATTTTGATTCTAGAAAATGTCCCAAATTTATGCATTAAGCTGAAGGTGTCTTAAGAAGAAATTGAAACGCATGGAATCTTGCTTAATTAGTGTCTGATGACTATGGATCAAATTCAATGCGAATCTGATATATTTGAATTTTCAAATGGGAGAGTGTGCTCATATTATGTTCCCTAAAAACCATTTAATATACTCTAAAGAAACTGAAATTTGGGGAATATTCATTAATATCTATGGTTAATATTTCACAAAAATCGGAGGAATCTACATGTTCATGAAGGGATTCCACCCCCCCCCCCCGCCCTGCATAAAACTAAGTTAAACTAAATATAGCCCATATTATGCACCCTTACACCTACCGCAGTATTCCAAAAATCATAATGGTGGGTTACTTAGTTTTCCTACTTGTTGCAATCTTGCCAAAATATTCATATACATACAAATATATAAACATGCACATATACCAAACTTTGTATAAATTTTGATTTTGTTTTCATTACATAAGATAAAAAAAAGTTTCATGCTTTCTTTCAATAAACATCAGAAAATGCTTCGAAAGCTGAGAAAACTATAAATTAAGCTGCGTTCTAAAATATATTCTAATATGCATGTCGTTTTGTCATCCAGGATTGAATGGAATTGAAACGTTTATTCAAATGAGCATGTGCATGATTTTAGAAATTCTTAACTGTTGTAACAAATGGATATTTTTCTAAAATGTCCGCCAATTAAATATCTCTGAGATTATTAGATTTGTCGAGTTAGCTAGTGCACGTATTAGCTGATTAATATCTGAGCGATTGGTTTAAGTGACAGGTAAAGTTATAAATATTAGATTCGTCGAGTTTGCTCGTGCAACTGTTAGCTGATTCCTATATGAGCGATTAGTTTAGGAGACAAGAAACGTTGTAGATATTAAAGTAGTCGAATTACCTAGTGCATATATTAGCTAATTCATAACTAAGCGGTAAGTTTAGGAGAGAGGAAGCGTTGTAGATCAAGAAGAAGATGAGTAGGATTATTATATATCGGTTCGTCAGAACGGAAGTCGATTATGGCAGCAAGCGGATATGACGTCATATATGAGGGAAAAAGAACTCTGGGAATTAGTCTTGGAAGAAGTGATCAAGTGAGTCCTCGTGCTAAAATGGATTAATAAATGTGTAATCTAAAAGCAATGCACTTAATTAACTGATTCTCTTCCTCACTCTCTCTCTCTCTTTCTGTCGATGAAGATCACCACTACAATGAGACATGATTAACAGTGCGACTCAATAAACCTATTCGTCTTCTCAACCTGGAGTCGTCGAATTATTTGCATGCCTATTGTAAGAAAGTTATGTCTGACGACCTTTGATTTCAGCTTTACATCTCAATAATAATTTGGACAAACATGTGTAGAGAAAAGGCTTTGGTTGAGAACAATAAATGAACAGATGCATGCATCGAAGGTATATGTTGTTTATAATAAATGGTTCGGTGTCGTCTGCATGATTCATATAACATACTTGAGAACTAGACAAGTGTATCAATAAAGATAAATAAAGTAAAGTTTTTAAGTCTAGCAAATTTTATTATATTTGAATATTAAAGTATTAAAGTAATAAGTCATGCATATAATTCAAATATTTTAATTTTTAAAATTTTGTTCTTAAATCTTTCATCAGAGTTCATAGGAGTTGTTTTATATCATTATTTTTTTCTTCTAAAATACTATTTTACTGATTGTTATCAGAAATCGGCGAGATGTTATGCAGAGATATCTGAAATAGTCCTTAGATATAAACGAATGACACATGGCATGTCAGGAAATGCAATGAAAATTGTTTTTTTGAATAAATGTTTAAATTTTTATTTGAATATTAAATCAATAAAGCCCTTAAAAGCCGTACATACAATACACATATTTAAAAAAAAAATGTGTCCTAAATTTTTGCAGGAATACTTCCCTTTATTAGAGTCCACAGGAGTTATTTCATATTATTATTATTATTTTTCCTAAAGTCCTTGTTTACTGGTTGTTGTCGTAAATCCACGATATGCTATGAAACAGTATCTTAAATAGTCTTTAGATAATAATTTAATTATGTTTTTGATTTTTCTACATGAAAATAGATAATTTGAATCATTTGGATTATTCAGACTACTTCTTCAGATGCATCTTTTTGAAGTTGCAAACCTTCTAGTTGAACAATCTACTTCAGGGACTTGTAGCATTACCTACCCTTCTCAACAGAATTGCACAGGCTCTCAACAGAGGGCGTTTTCATACTCGAATTATCTCCCCTTTGGAAAGACTAGGCGTCTCTATTATCGGTGGTATAAAAAGTGTCAGGCAGGAAACTCACTCTTTTTCTCATCCGGGTTGACCTTGACGAACACACTGTTATGGTACCTTACCTATATAGACTACTTGAACTCTTCCAATCATCATAAATACTCAGAGCACCTGCGTCTCAGTGCTGGAACCACGCTAGTCTACACTTGCAGTCAAGACTGATATAGAACCACTCTTGTACTTTTTTCAGTATACTTGTTTTCTCTAACCTCCGAGTTCGTGTTTTCCTTCCGGACCCTTTACAGGCCCACAACACACACCTTATCAGACTATCCTTCTCTTCCTTTGGACCGGCTGCGGCCCACAACACACACCTTATCAGACTATCCTTCTCTTCCTTTGGACCGGCTGCTATAAAAAAAAACCTTGCCATATTGTGCACTCCACACAAACACTCTTCGGTATGTAAGACCATTCCTCATTACTTACACACACATACACAATTTGCAGATCTTTTTATAACCATGCTCAATGGACACAATTTCATAGTGAATCCAGTCGGGTGTGCTCCAAATAAATGTGTTTAGTATACTTTATTTTTTCTGAGTTTTTACTTTGTTTTCATTGGCAAATGATTGTATTTGAACATATGCATATAGAGGAGGTGGCACTGCCAAGCGTCGCCCAAACCTCCTCAGATTAAATAAAGGGGCCAGTTCGACATTTTGACCAGGTTCTCAAGTTCGACATGAAGATTCCTAGGTTGAACTAGAATTTTTCCAACTTCGAAACAATGAAGAAGGGCGGAGGTTACATTGGCCACAGCGCTGTGAACAGAACAACCAAGATGATAATAGGGCTTTACTGAAAAGAGTGAGCTCCTGGAGCATGCTCCTTTTTGTTGGAGCCAAAGACTGGAAGGCTCATTTTTTACCCAGCAGAAGCAGAAGAGTTTTCATTATTTTATCAAAAGAGCGTTTCTGCCGCTTCATTGACGCTTCAAAATGCAAATATTGACCAAAAATAAATGTAATAAATTAAAATAATTTACGTATCCTTTCTTTTGTGTAGTAGATTAAATACAATAAAAAAAATGAATTGTTTGTATTTTTTATTGCCCTAATGTACAACTCTTTTATTTGATTTTTACTATTTTACCGGAAATATATACTGCTGATTTAGACAGTCGTCAATCAGAAGTATACTTTGAAGGCCTAAGCTCTTTGATATTAGCCGCTCTCTGAGTGTATATTTGTGTAGTCGCTAACCCGTAACACTGCACTCAACAACATAAATGTACAAATATAACTAACCTTTCCCTCTCTCCATCTATCCAGCTCTCTCTTTATATATATATATATATATATATATATATATATGGTTCTTGGATATAGTGTTTAGATAGTATTATTATTATTATTATTTTTTTATTATTGTTATAATTAATGTTATTTGATATGCAAATTACTATATCATACGGTAGCCTTAAGTGTAATATATTATTATTATTATTTTATCATTATTATTATTTTATGTATATATTAGTGATATTTTAAGCTGAATTATTTCGACACTTGATTATTGGGGAAATGGTCGTATAATCAGTACCATTGGAGAGCCATGAATATTAAAACTGTCCTGTTTTTAAATCTCCGAAACAGTTTACATGGTAAACAGCTGATGATCCCCGTGTTAATATTAGACGCTTAAGGTCTCCTGTTTTTGTTTCACTCTTAGATAATTAACCCCCCCTTTTTTATTTTTATTTTTATTTTTATTTTTTTTTTTACTTATATTTTTTCATTTATTAATTTTCCAACGAATGTTAAGTCTGCAATATCTTGGATTTAGTTAGTTTGTATGTGAATTTAAACTGCATTTTACAATTTTTTTTTTAAATTTTTTTTTATTATTATTTTTTTTATTAATGACTCAAAGCTTCTTTAGACTATATATATATATATATATATATATATATATATATATATATATATATATATATATATATATGAATAAATGAGAAAGTTTTAAAAATGTATCCAAACTATATTTATATTAAAACAACTTAGGTTTCTTTAATTCAATTGTACATTTAAATAAAACCCAACGTTTTCAAAGAAGAACAACTGCTAACATTTATATCAGTCTAGCGATCGTATTTCATGAAATATTTTCCTGGTTTCTCAATTATTATTTAATGTGGTGTTTTATTTATATAAATATATGTGCAACACTTATTTATAAATCGAATGTCAATCTTAAATGGGACTGACCGACGGACAAAGTCGGCTGTAACGCATCTGAACATGTATTTTAATTCAAAGAATGAAAATGTAAAATTAATTACGGAAGGTTATAGACAAAAATATTTCCGATAATATTTCTTTACACAGAACCAATTTCATGAATAAATTTATTTCTAAATGATTAAATAAGTATCGAAACCTTGATTCAAATCTGACACGTTAATCTGTAAAAAGAAAACAGCATTTTTCTTTTTTAATTAATAGCTAAAATTGGTTGTAACGCAACTTGCAAACAGTAACATAGCATTTAATGAGTCACGAGTCTGACATATAGATGGCGCCACTAATTGAAAATTCATATGATTTTATAAGGTACTAACCTTCAAATGGCAGGTGTAAACATTTAAGCCCAATTGTATTATTAGTTCACAAATTACAGTTATTTAAGTGAAGCTACTGTTGGAAATTTTCAAAACAATGGATAAATCTGAATTTCGTGTGTTGATAAAGCTTTGTTTTCTGATGGGAAAAATACTGTTCAAGCAAAACAATGGTTTGATAATGTTATTCGGACTCTGCTTCGTCGCAAACAACGATTAAGAAGTTGTATACTGACTATAAACGCAGTTGTTCAGACACAAATGATGCTGAACACTCAGGTCGCTCAAATGCGGCAGTTGTCACAGAATACATAAAAAAGCCAACAGACTCGTTTTGGCCGATAGTAAATTGAAGTTGTGTGCGGTAGTAGAAGAGTGGAAGATGTCAGAAGTCAATGTATTCAGCATTTTGTATGAACATTTGTCAAAAAGAAAGTCGTGTTCAAAGTGGGTATCACATTTGCTCACAATCGATCAAAAACAACAATGCGTCAACGATTCAGAGCATTGTTTGTAGCTGTTTTAACACAAGATCTAGGAGTGCTTGTGTCAATATGTGACAATGGATGAAACATGGATCCACCATTTAACTCTAAGGTCAAATTGTCAGTCGGCTGAGTGAACAGCAGCAGTTGAAAGCCGTCCAAAGCGACCAAAGATGTAAACATCAACAGGCAAGGTTTTGGCATCCTTATTTTGGGATATATAAAGTTTGTTGTTCATCAATTACCTTGAGGAATGAATAACCATCAATAGCGAATATTATATAGCATTTTTTGAAGGAAGAAATCGCCAAAAAATGTCCACAAATGAAGAAGATAAAAGTGCCCTTTCACCAAGACAATGCACCCTGTCACAAGTCAATCACAACGATGGCAACACTACATGAATTGCACTTTGAATTGCTTCGACACCCAACCTATTCTCCATACTGTGTTCCCAGCGACTATTGCTAGTCGAAAAATGTAGTATCTGTTTTGATACTACACTTAATCTTTTCTATCCTCAGTCAGTGAAGGATAAATCCTTTTATACTGAGACAATTTTTCTTTGTGTCCCAATCTAGAGTGCCCCTTCTTGTGGAGCTAGATTCTCCCCACATTAACAACCGACCTTGTGTGTTACTCTGCCCTAGTGGGGAGGCAAATAAACAGGGACTTATTTGAAAATAATGTTGGAAATATGTTGAATTTTTCAGCAGGTTATTTTAAGGTGCAGATGAAGCGGAGGAAAGAAGCGGTTCCTTTTTTAAAAGTAGCAGCACGGAAAGAAGCCACCTCAAATTTTAGGGTAAGGGCAGTGGAAGCTGCTCTGAAACTAATAGAAAAGTTAAAGCTCTGCCGAATACACCAAATACAAATTTAATTATGTTCTTTATAGAAGAGTAAATTTGTGTCCTCATCATCCCAATATCAAATTCACGATTTCAGCCTCATGTTTTGGTACAGTTTTACAATTTCAATAAACTTAAATTATAGAATGGGCGGTTTTCGAATGAATTGATGAAATGAAAGAAGCCTGGATAAGAACATTTCTATAACAGGTAACTTGGTTGTTTTACTGTGAATTTACTGAGATAATTCATATAGCAGTTAAAAACAGAATGAAAATCACCCCTGTTAGATTAGTTTTATGTTTTGATATGTTTTACATACCGAATAATAAGAACCACAATGAGCTAATTGAACAAATTTAACAATTATTGATGAATTACTATAAATGAAGAGACAGTTAACTTTGAATAAACAAAGGCATAAAAAATGGTTATTTGTCTTGAGACATTAAAACAGTATGAACTACTGTTTTATTGTTATTGTTTTAATTAATTATGGTGAAAATATAATTATCAATAAAATTAAATTTTGACTTTTTATATGATACTCACAAACCATATGCAATTTATGATATAAGACAGAATCTCAACTGGAATGAATTTGATGGCTTAGAATTTACTTTTAAAATTAAATTTTCTCGGGGCAATAATAATAATAATAATAATAATAATAATAATAATAATAATAATAATAATAATAATAATAATAATAATAATAATAATAATAATAATAATAATAATGATGATGATGATGATGATGATGATGATGATGATGATGATGATGATGATGATGATGATGATGATGATGATGATGATGATGATGATGATGATGATGATGATGATGATGATGATGATGATGATGATGATGATGATGATGATGATGATGATGATGATGATGATGATGATGATGATGATGATGATGATGATGATGATGATGATGATGATGATGATGATGATGATGATGATGATGATGATGATGATGATGATGATGATGATGATGATGATGATGATGATGATGATGATGATGATGATGATGATGATGATGATGATGATGATGATGATGATGATGATGATGATGATGATGATGATGATGATGATGATGATGATGATGATGATGATGATGATGATGATGATGATGATGATGATGATGATGATGATGATGATGATGATGATGATGATGATGATGATGATGATGATGATGATGATGATGATGATGATGATGATGATGATGATGATGATGATGATGATGATGATGATGATGATGATGATGATGATGATGATGATGATGATGATGAAGAAGAAGAAGAAGAAGAAGAAGAAGAAGAAGAAGAAGAAGAAGAAGAAGAAGAAGAAGAAGAAGAAGAAGAAGAAGAAGAAGAAGAAGAAGAAAAAAAAAACGTCTTTATTTAATAATTTTCAAATACACAATTATACAAATATTAGTGAGAGTGGGAACTTACCTAGAAAGTACTCGTCCCGAAACTCCCTAACTTAATTATAATAATATGTAAAGAAAAAGAAAATAAAAACATACAAAATATAAAAAATACAAAAGACAACAATGACATCACAACAAATAGTAATCAATATACTGCTACATGTGGAAATTATTCACTATTCACTCTTCACCAAATACAATAATACACACTTGGCAGACCCCCCCCCCACACACACACACACATATATATATATATATATATATTTATTTATTTGCCATAATTATATTTTCATAACTTACTACTTACTCTCTCTCTCTCTTTCTATATATATATATGCTTGTGAACGCCGATTGGAAACGCTTTGAGTGGACAAGGAAGATTAGTATTTATGTGAGGTTGATGACAACGAGGAGCTGGACAACAAAGAGGAGGAGGAGGAGGAGGAGGAGGAGGAGGAGGAGGAGGGACTAAAAGTATATATATATATATATATATTTTTTTTTTTTTGATTTGTTGATAATTTTTTATATTTATAATATAAAACTAAAAATAAGAATACATGTCTCACCTAAATCATAGTGCAATGGATTCGTCCAAACACTTTAAAATGCAGCAACATTTTTGTAAGTAAAGGATAAATTTTATTAGACAGACGAACAACACAGGTAAGGAAGACTTTTTTAATTTTTTTTTTTTTGTAATAACTAATATAAGTTAGCAAAACATTTATATGGAAAAAAGCTTAGATTTAGTATACGGAACGTTTATGTTTTTTGTCTTTTAAGGGAAGTGGGGTCTGATCAACTCTGCTGGGAAGCCATGAAATTAAATACTGTCTTGTTTTTAAATTCCCGAAACAGTTTTTCATGGTAAACAACTGATTATCCCTTAAATAATGTTAGAAGCAAACTAATATAATAACTGTAAAAAATAAATTGACTTACATGAGTGATTTTCCACTGAACGACTTGGGACTAAAACTTTTTAAAATTTTTTTAAATTTTTTATATAGTTTTAATGGTTGAGAAACTTCCGAGACTATATATATATATATATATATATATATATTCAAGTTGAAAAAGCAAAAACAAATGAGAGTAAAGTGTTAACAGCTAAAAATATTTCTGTTGACTGACTGGAAATCTTGCCTCCAGTAAACGATTCCAAATGTTAGATCTCTCAGTCTGTTATAGAGATGGCCTTGGTTCTGGAACATTGGTGGAAGTATACACTCTACTGAGTGTCATTCTAGTTATCTAATTTGTACTTGCTCATCAATATTGGATGGCTTTTCCTGCACGTTCATTTGTGGAATAAATGTTGGTTCTAATTCGCTTAATTGTTATGAGAATGTTGTAAATAATTCCAGTAAGAAACTATTCCGCATGAACTCAAATTAGTTGTAGATGAGTCTTCAAGGCAGCTGTACTGAACTTAATTATGACGGGAACATACTACAGAAAATACAACAGTACTCTCAGTTGAACAGCTATTCATATACTTTCTCTTTTTGTTTTCAATTTTTTTTATCTTTTTGTTTTGGCTGGGGGTGAGGAATCATACTGGATGCCAGACATTCACCTGCTTTTTCAAAGACTGCAACCGAGAGATTTTTTTATGATTCTAACTGGCGTAATTTTTGGATCTCTTTCGCACTTGGTTCACCAGCTATATTCGCCACGCAGTTTTTTAAATTCTTTTTCGTGAGCCTGGTAGCTACTATGATTATTGGAATGATGGGGATCTTCCTAAGATTCCAATTTCTTTTTATGTCGTACATAAGACCTTGGTATTTCTGTTTTTCTGTATATGTGTGTCCGTCAAAAACTGAAAAAAATATAATATTTACACATAATATATATATATATATATATATATATATATATATATATATATATATATAAACATTCAATGAATTAAAACATTACAATTGTTCCAAGAATTAGAACATCAAGTCCAATATGGCGTACGATCGTTTCCAAAACATTTTGGAAATACTTCATTTTATTTTATTTTATAAATTAATAAAGCTAATCCAAAACGTCTCTTCATCAGCGCCTTTAGCAACACGTCGTACAGAAAGTTAGAGAAAAAATTAAAAAGCTTGTTGTAAAAAAACATCCACTGACAGAAAGAGCCACCGGTTGATATGTTAGCAGCATAGGAGGGGAAAGAACACAATGGCACCCACAAACTAAAACACTGGTACATACAGAAGAAATAATCCAATGTGTGTGCGTAATGTTGTATATTTAGTATAGGAGAAATGAGCAGAGTGCTCAATATTACATGTGTAAAAGCATATATTTCTATTTAAAAAACACTATACATTAGTATACAGTAGTTTGATCGTCCATCGATGCATTTGGTTCACAATAACCCCCTGAAAACTCAGCCAGCAAAAGAACTGAAATCGACGCCCCAGAGCAGAAGATCAAATCCTCTTTCTTCGTTGATGACTCCCCCCTCCCAATTTACGGTATACTTCCTCTGCCTGAGTGAGGAACTGATAACCTGTCACACAACTAATTTGACGGCAACCTCCCCCCCTCCCACTTTACGGTCATCAATAACTGGTTCCATCTGTTCTACCCCGTCCCCCCACTTTAAGGCAATAAATAAGCGACACCTAACCCCCACTTTACAACCCCCCTTACTCCGCCCTGCTACCCGAGTACATACGTCGCCTATGCATAACATGGAACATAAACACACCTACGCACAAGTATGAGACAAGACAAAAACACCTAAGAAAAACTAAAAAGACAACAAAAAACAACATACACAGCGAGTGACTAACTAAGTTAAAAACATCAAATACACCATACTAATTCGTTAGAATAAACCCAAAAATCGTTGTAGCAAAACAAAATAAAATATGCCCTCTTTATCTCCGGTTCTAATCATAATAAACAGCATTTACCCGCAACCCTCTATTTTAAATATGCACATGTCAACACATTCACCTGCACAAAAGGTGGGTCGTTGTAGCATCAGCTGATCCTGCTCTGTTGGTGTAAAGTATTGCACTCTGGTTAAAAGTATGACACACCTGATTACTCTGCACTACTCTGACCACTTCTCTTGCACCTATGACTAGCCCTATTCAGCTCCGGGATAGCCTGGGATTGTTTTGATAGAATTATCTTTGAAACAACTCACAGATAAAAATATGAGGTCACCCCCAACTGAAGACAGCGACCCCCCCAAGAATCACACCACCCAGTAGCGGACCAGGGGGTGGGTAGGCGCCAATGATAGAGGCGGCAAAATGCTCTCCAATCATAACCAAGCCTCTACGACACATGCATTTGAAATGTTCAAAATCTTTTTCATACCTATTTACTAAACGTTTACATGGCACCTCTCAGAGAGTTCCCCACTAAATATTTAACAGCTAGGGAGAACTTTTTTTTTTTATTGCTGGCGCCTTGGCCATGTCAATTCAGGTCATCCGGTCACTGCTATATCTCCTCAGAAATAATTAATATTTGTATTTTTTTCGGTCTGAGCTTCTTTAAACCTAGTGTTTTGAAATTAATTGAAGCAATTTTCAATTTATAGAAAATTTGAAAACTTATGACTTCTAAACCATCTCTAAAATAATTATTTTCACTAGGTGTACTAGTTTAGTGAGATAAAATTACCCAGTTGTATTTGGAAATATATGTTTTAAAATAGTTATATTCTTTTTCTTGGATAAGTCCCTAAAGTTTCATTAAAATTTGATAATTATACCTGATATCTTATAAAATTTTTCCAAATATCTCTGGTTAATAGAAACATTTGTCTTAATAATGACACAAAGATTGTTCACGGTCTTTGAGCTGGAATCAAAGTGCAGCTTTAGAGTTATGAATAAAATTAAATTTATCAACATTTTAGGGATATTTTAAGTAGAATGACCCCTTAAGTAAATGTGGTATTGTGGTGACTGCAACAATTCTTCTCTAAGAGTAGAGTAGATAAATAGAGTAGACAAAGGGATGAATAATGACACACATATCACCCCACACTTTTGATGGCCTAACCCTAACCCTAACCCTAACCCCACACTTTTGATGGCCTAACCCTAACCCTAACCCTAACCCTAACCCTAACCCTAACCCCACCCCACACTTTTGATGGCTTAACCCTAACCCTAACCCTAACCCCACACTTTTGATGGCCTTATTCCTAACCCTAACCCTAACCCTAACCCTAACCCTAACCCCACACTTTTGATGGCCTTATTCCTAATTTGTCAAAACGTATATTTTATATTTTTTTGCAAATAAATAATCCAAAATGTAGTATTCCATGAAATTGTTAAAATTATATATATATATATATATATATATATATATATATATCTATATATATATATATATATATATATATATATGAATTTAGGTAAAAATGGCACTGGTAAAATGGCACAAATGGATAAATATTTAAAAAATGGCGCAAAGAAAAAATATAGATGAAAATCTCACAATAACTTAATCAAAATCTTAGATACAATACATAAAGAGAAACCATAAGCTTGTCAAATTAAAAAGAAAATTATACCTACATTTGAAAGTAGATGAGGACCCTAAGCTAATTACCCCCCCTCCCCCCCAAAAAAGGATGGCGAATTTTATGAATAAAAAGGAGGGTCGAATTTTATGAATAAGGTTCAGAGCAACACTTTGCCTCGGTATGCGGCTGACACCTCTTGTTGGAGATCACCGAACGGTCATAAAACAAAGATTGTTAGACATTCATGACTGAGACATAGTGGAGAACTCAGGCATAGACTGAAATTTACAGGGTGTTGCAGCAAAATCATTGGTTATTCCTTCTATTGCAAGTCTCACCGCATGCTTATTAGGAATGCCGCCAAGGAGTCGAGGAAGGTTGAGTTGGCGGCTTTGCTTTTGAATAAAAAGAATTTCGACCAGAACCAGACAAGCAACGAGCAGAACAACAGGTTGATCTGCAAAGACATCAAAGAAGTTTCTATCATGAAGCATACAAAGTTTCCCTTCTCCATCATGGTCTTTGGCGTCATCTCCAGCGAGGGGGATGTCATGCCTCTGTTCTTCTTTCAAAAATGCCTGAGAGTCGTCGCTGATATATACCAGGAGTTGCTGAGGAGTGTGGTGAAGCTCTGGATGAACGTGATCGCCGCCTGACTCTCCTATGTCTTCCAGGAGGACTCCGTTCCTGCACACAAAGCCAATACGACCCAGGCGTGGCTGGTCAACAATGTTGCTCAGCACTGGTCGCCGGATTTGTGGCCGCCCTCCTCACCCGACTGCAACCCTCTTAATTATTTCTTATGGGGCGTGATCAAGGCCACGCCCAATAAGCATGCTCAGAACACGCTACATGCGGCTACAAACAAGGACATGATCGCCAAAGCGTTTGATGCATTTTGCGCCAGCCTTGAGATGGTCGTCGCGACCGGCAGTGATTACACAGAAAAATAAATGTAGTACTTATCTCTAACTGTTGCTAAATAAACTGTCGGGTCTCTGCATATACAACTTTTGTCTTTATTGCTTGTTTCGTTTTCTTTTTGTCAAGTGTGGAATTTTGCTGCAACACCCTTTATTTTGTACCAAATATGGTTGGGTTTCAGGATGGATTGTGAATGCAGTTAAGGATTTCATGGGTGGAATCTTTGATGCGTCACCCTAGGATAAGAAATAATTTAAAAAACGACATTCTATTTAACATGTTAAAGACACAACATTTAAATAATGATCTTTTGTTTTGCAACGATGTTATCTACAACAGCAAGTTTTAAACAAATGATGCGTGAAATGTAAATATTTGAATAAGATATTGATTAGAACAGAATAATCCGGCATGTAACACTATTACATACTATTTATAGTGCTGAACAACTTGAATTTCACTTCAGATAGTTCTCAGAGATCAAGGGGCTAACACTTGATTTCTTTATGAGATACATAAATATCCGAGTGCTTATTTAATGGTCACCGCTTCTTCTCAAACTTTAAGTAAAACAGTGAAAGAACAATAATGCTCCTCTCTTCAAGGCACAAATTAACTAAGTTATAGTTTATTTTTCTTGTCGTCTTTGCTTAGTTTTGCTGGATTATAGGACCAGAATTCATCTGGTCTGGTGAAATAGTGGTGTTACTTGTGTTAACATCATGAGGAAAAAGTATACCATTCCTCTCATAGGTATAATCATTCCAAAGAGATCTTATTTGGGCGTCGTATTCTGTGTTATTTTGAATATTCGGTCAGGGTTTTACATGTAGAGTGAAGCATCCTCATGCCAGGTTGTCGTGATTAAACCCTGTACAGAGAGACCGAAGACACTCAAGAATAGTGTCTAATAAGCATTCAAACTCTCTCTTTAATCCATCATTAATGAAGAAATCTCTGTTCAGCCAAATGGGTTTCAGCAGTTTGAAAAATTCTTAGATAGTGAAGCGCGCCGGAAAGAAAGCAGCCCAAAAGGTGGAAGGACACCCTAAAAAGTGGGGTGAGTAAAATTGGAAGTCGGAAATGACGTCACTTCCTTTCGGGGCTGATTCTGCCTCTTCAGCACTAACCAGCAGTTCAATTAGATGTGAGGACGCGGGGTCCTTGCCAGCACAAGAAAGAGGGGGGGAGCTAAAAAGTCGGGTTGTCCAAAACTGAAAAGGTATCTTTCCAAGTAATTCATTTATTCTATTTCTCTCTCTCGTACAATTAGTCAGTCCCTATCTCTTCGTTTTATCTTTAAATAAAACTTTTAAAACCAGACCTGCATCTGCATGGTTTTTCTATCAATGGCCGTGTTTTACGGTGGTGACGGAAACCGGCTGAGAAGAAGACAAACGGTAAGCAGTATCCAACAACATGCCAGAAAAAGAAGTAGCCAGTACATTACCACCTACATCATCGCCACTAAAATAGATAGTCCGGGCTAATTTTGCTAACCCATAATGGCGTCGAATGTAACCCTCATTTGACCTTCGGACTAGGATAAAAGTGTAGTACCTGCTCTGTCTTCAATCAGAGGAGAAATCCTTCTTGACTGTAGCAATTTTTATTTTTGTCGCATCCAGAGTACACCTTTTTGAGGAGCTGGATATCCCTCACATAAAAAACTGACCGTGTATCTAACTTTGCCCCCATGGGGAGGCAAGTAAATACCCCCTCTCCCAACTCATAAAACCAATATACATAGAAAAGAAATAATACTTATCAAATTTCAGCTTTCTATACCCAGCGATGTGTGTGTACATAGACTTCAGACAGACAGACAGACAAACATGATCGACTTTATTAATTAGACTAGCTGTATCTACCCAGTGTTACCTGGGATGCAGTGAAGGCATTTTATTTTTTTAAAAATTTTATTCATTCGCCCATTTTTCAAAAATTATACAGAAAAAAAATTAGTTGTAAGGGAAACAACTCTTTTTATATTCATTTAATAAAAATATGAGTTATCCCTCTTGCTTATTTTGATTTTTCAGTCATTATTTAAAAAGTGCTTCCATATTACCAGTTGTACATAATTTAATAAATACACTGTAGCGAAATATGTTATTATAGTGCCAATAACATGGTACAACAATAACAAATGAAAATTGACTAGTCAGAATCAAAGTTTTATATCTCAGCTTAAATGCTATTCAAGTTCAACTATTCAAATCTCACAAAAGAACTTTATATGTTAGATGTAGGAGTTTTTGTATCCAAAAGCTTAACTTTAAAAGAAATTATAAAATGTTTCTCTCCTCACTTTTCTTCATTTCTTTGTTTTCTCCTTCTCTTTCTTTCCCTTCTTTCTTCTCTCTCATTCTTTCCTTCCTCGTCTCTTGCTTCTTTCTTCTTCTTTTTTCTTCTCTTTCTTAATTCCCCATTCCCTTCCCCCCTCCTTCCGTTTCCATACTTCTTTTCTTCCGTTTCCTTCCACCCAATTAAATGCAAACTCTCTTCCTTTCGGAGCGGCAGGACAGTTCTGAGGAGGCCAGGATCAATTTATTGAACAAATTCTCGAAATTGAAAACTTCAATATAACAAAATGATTGTTCTTGAACTTTTTTCATGAAATAATTCATTTTTTATAAGCAGAGATCTTTTTTTAAAGAAATTCTTTACTTTTTAAGTGAATTGCTTTTATATGCAAATTTCAATGAAAAGTAAAGACAAGGATTTTCTTTATTTTTTACTCAGTTTTTTTTTTGTCACGTGACATAATGTGATAGAAAAATAACAAAAAACAACGAATAAAAATTATCAAATTCAAAAATAATCTATATCATAAACTAGTATGGTTATCCGGCGTTGCCCGTGGATGTAGAAGTCATAAATAAATACTTATTTTCTCTCTCAGAGAAATGCCCCGTTATGCAATTTGGTCACACACTGACCAATCAGCTTGTGAAGCACATTGATTCCATCTGCCCCCTGAAGAGCTACTTTAGCTCCTTTGGAAATTATGGTCGCTCAGCAGAGAGAATCCTGAAAGCAACGAGGAAAGATGTCTCTCTTCTCTCTCTCTCTCTCTCCTGGCTCTCTTTCTCCTGACTCTCTCTCTCCTGACTCTCTCTCTCTCCTGACTCTCTCTCTCTCTCTCTTTCTCTCTCTCTCTCTCTCCTGACTCTCTCTCTCTCTCTCTCTCTCTCTCTCTCTCTACTGGATGCTAGAGAATCGACTATATTTGCGTGAAGATAACTGCTAGCAGACTTTCAGCAACCCTAAGGACTTTTTAATTTTTCTTTCCTCACTTAGACAAGCATAGTTACCCGGCGTTTTCCGGACATGGAAAACAAAATAGAAGAGTTAAAAAGTGTGTGCAACATCTTTCTTTTAAAACTTATCTCTCTCTCTCTTTTTTTCTTTCTCTCTATCCCTCTCTATATCCCACTTCCCATCTATCTTTTTCTAAAAATTGCCTCAGTCAAGAAAGGTGTCCTCCTCTTCCGACCGAAGACAGAACAGATATTACACTTCGATCCTAGCTCAAAAGCCAAGAAAATATATTTTAGTTTCACACCAACGACTGATGGAAAAAAATCACTCTAAATGCCGATCCTGTTCACTCACTAATTTTTTTCCTGGTGACCCCTAAATTAAATGAATAGTTAAAAAAATATGTCCATATTCTGTCTGAGGTAATGCTGAAAAACAATATATCAGCTTCGTGGGTGTGTCTTGTGTAGATTCTTAGTTTTAGCATGACACACACATGCACGCAAACAGATAGTTGACCTTTATATAATAGATTATCATTTTTGTTTGTTTCTCTGTTTGTTGGTTACTTATAGGCTAAAAAACTACTGGAAAGAATTTCACCAAATTTGGCATGAAACATCTTTGAGCTATCAGGTATGTCATAGGTGGATCAAAATATTAATACTGCAACTACTACTACTACTACTGATGCGTGTTTGTTAAATGAGTCAGACTTCTGCATAGAGCTCACGAAGATTGTGCCTTAGGATTGTCTGGTCTGCATGAAGTCATGTTCGTTGGTTGCAACTATTCGTTAACCTACAGGATTGCAGATTTGGGGAGATTTAGCTCAGAAAAAAACAACGGAATGATGCAGAAGCAAGATGGCCGCTTTCATTCCATTGATTTGCCGTTTTGCACATGACACATCTTTGCTTGCAACATACAAGATATCCTGACACCAACTTGTCCTGGATTTTCATCAGATTCCTGTTAACCAAGTAGCGGCCTTAGTACCACTTGGTGCCAAACCTCCTCTGCCAGGAACTGGACTTCCAGATGGCATAACTCTGACACTATCACGTCACGCTTGTAAGGAAATGTTGCACTTTAGTTAGGTGCTGCGGCTGCTGTTTTTGTTGATTTTTAGTGAGTCGGACTTCTGCATAGGACTCATGAAGATCGTGCCTCAGGATTGTCTGGTCTTCATGGAGTTCTCTTCGTTGACCGCAGCTATTCATTAGACCTGCAAGATTGCAGATTCACCCCAACACTAAGAGCAGTAAGGTTGCATATGAAGTCAGTGAAGGTTTGGCTCAGAGCATGTAAAGGAATGGCAGCTGCACATGCACTGAAACAACGTTGTCATCCTCATTTCTGTAATTTGCAATTACAAACCTGACACGTCCTTGCTCGCCACAAACATAGAGACGACCAGAGGATGATGGACCTTGATGCTGACTCCTCTTAGAGTGTCACCGTAGCCCTGTTAGCGAGGTTACAACCCTAATATCACTGGGCGCCAGACCTGCTCTGATACTATCACGTTACCACAGGAAGGAAGGGTCGGACTTTAGAAGGTTGCTGCTACTAATACTAAAAAACAATAAACAATTATAGACTTCAAATAGTATTCTAATCGAATTACATCAGATTTGGCCTGTAGCAAGTTTGGCATGAGGGACGTGTCATGGTGGAGGAGATCAAACTTCTAATAGTAGTAGTAGTAGTAGTACTACTACTACTAATAATAATAATAATACTACTAATAATAATAATACTAATAAAAATCCCACCAGAAAAAAATCGACCGACAAAGCCTGGATGAAATTGGACTGGAAAACCAGATCAACAAACTGCAAAAAGAAGCCAAAGCTGTAAATAGGATGAAAGAGAACAGAACACGATAGTCAACGGAAATTATGACTCACAAGGAAAGACTAAATAAGAAACATAAAGAACTAAAGCAAAAGATAGCAACAAATCGAAACAGTACAAACAAAGCAGGAGCTTTGAAAATAATTAATTTTATCAAAACGAAGAAAGACCAGAACAACGGGCCATGACAGAAAGAAAACACTCCTGGCGTAAGATATGAGAAAAGTGACAAAATCACAACAGAAATGCCGAATGGCTGAAAATCATGAAAGAAGAGCTTCAGCAAATTGAAGAGGGAACAGAAAGCGAAATTAATAAAGAAACGGTCAAGACAACCCTAAGAAAAATGTCAAACTGGAAAGCACCAGGCCATGATGGAATACATGCATACTAGTTTAAAAAATTCACGACCTTACATGAAAGGCTAATGAAAAACCTGAGAAGATATATCCACAAAACAGACGTACCATAATAGATGAGCAAAGGAAGAACCACATTAATACAAAAAGACACTGAAAAGGGATCGACCACAAGCAACTATAGACCAATAACCTATTTACCAACCATGTGAAAAATTTTAACAGCACAACTGATATAACAGATCTACCACTCCCTTAATAATCGTGGACTACTTCCCGGAGAACAGAAACGATGTCAGAAACGAAAAAGAAGGACGCATGGCCCGTTATACAGAAGACTAGGACTATACAACGGACGGCAATGATGAAAACAGCTAAAAATCCTCTACTGTGGAAACCAACCCACATAAACCGCGAATGCGAACATGTCACATGGAAGTTGCAATAAAAATGAAACAAAAAAAAACAAAACAAATAGAACACTACCCCATGAATCTAGGGGGACTGAAACTGCAAGAAATTTCATAAAAGCTCTCCCCGACCCCCAAAATGTGATTCTGCCAGCTTCAGCTGATACCACACAAAATAGTCATAAAGGGTCAAGGACGATGGAAAGAACAAGGAAAGAGAGCACTACCCAGACCTCTACTTGAAAGGTTCGGAGAGTACTGGGACCTTGGGGAGGTTTATTACCACCCAAATTCCAGAGAAGACCAATGGCCACTGCCGGCAAGAAATTAATGGTAAGCGGTTGTTGCAATAAAGCAGTCAGTTGCAATAGTTAACGAAAGAGGTGGAGAGTACTGGAAAATTTACTGGGGAGACTTGTTGTCACTCAGACTCCAGGGAATACCACCGGTTATTATCAGTGAGCAATCAATGAGTATTACTTGTGTGAGAACTCCTAGTGAGTTGATAATGATAAAATTTATCAGATAAAAACCATTGGGAAAATTACACCAAATATGCAGCACTTTCTTTTGATGAAGTAACACCACTTATCAAGGTTAAAAGCGACTCAAGGATTTATGATGAAAGGTTATGACAAATGTTTATTGACATTAGATTTGAAGTGTACCGTGTTGTAACCCTCAGGGAAGCAATCTTGTAAGAACGTGTTCCACATATAATGAGTGTTTGGAAAGAAACTCTGTTCATAGAAATTCCGTTTGATGTTAGGTACCCGGTGGAAGAAAGGAAAGTACTCTTAACATAAAAGGCATGCCATCATACTACAATTAGGTACCCCGCAGAGCACTCTTTCCTGCCTTGACAATGTACAAAATTGACTTCGAAATCTAGTGGAAGATGATTTCTTCTCTTCCTTATAGCCTCTTTCTCACAGAAGAGACATTGTTAGTCTTTTTCTACTCTATCGTTATTTTCATGGTAAGAGCTCGACTGAGCTCCAATCTCTGGTTCATCCTTGTAAGATATTCACAGCATAAACTCGTCTTATTAACACAACGGGAAAAGATTTTCCTTTCTTCCTTCATGTGCCTAGTGTTATACAGAATTTTCATAGTCAGAGCCTTTTTGCAACGGCTTCTCATCTGTGGAACGCATTACCGCAAGACAGCTTCCCTGCATATTACAGCATGATTGTCTTCAAACCCAATGTTAACAAATACTTGTCATAAATAAACCCATAAGTAATCAAACTTATTTCATACCATTGATTGTCTCTCATCTTTCGGCTGATAATCATTCCATCTCACTAACTCTTATCCTCGAGTGGTTCTTGCCCTTGATAAGTGGTGACTTCTTAGTAAAAAAAAAAAAAAATAATAATAATAATAATAATAATAATAATAATAATAATAATAATAATAATAGACAGTTATGGGTCTAAAAGTATTATTTGGCATAAAGAGACTTGAGATGAAGAATATAATAAAATTAATAATACTAATTATAATACATAAATGGATCACTCTCAGCTGGTGTGTGCGTGTATGTTTTATGCAGTATAATGGAAGTGGTTTTCTTCCTAATCAAATTTCAATTAAACCTTTTAATTAGGTCTTAGATGTTTTTTTTTGTTGTCGTTTTATATCATTCATTTAGTCAATCGACTAAAATCTTTATAAATCTATAAATGAATTTATCAAAGTTTATTACTTATCTTTTCAAATTCTTGAAACATATACACGTTTGACCCAATTAGAATTTAGTACTATTATCAAACTGATAACGTAAAAAAGCCCCAACAGACGTTTTTCCTTCATTTTTTAAGCTTTCCATTTCTTTTGCAGTTAAGATAAGTCGGTTTTTACAAGTAGACTTGATATTTTCAAAGATTAATAATAAGTGAGATAAATATTAAGTGATATTAACATTAAATGAGATCAGTCTTAATGGTAAGTGATATTAATATTGAGTGTGATTAACATTCAATGACATCAGTCTTAATAATAAGTGATATTAATATTGAGTGAGATTAACATTCAATCAGATCAGTCTTAATAATAAGTGATATTAATATTGAGTGAGATTAACATTCAATGAGATAAGTCTTAATGGTAAGTGATATTAATATTGAGTGTGATTAACATTCAATGAGATCAGTTTTAATAATAAGTGAGATAAATATTGAGTGAGATTAACATTCAATGACATCAGTCTTAATAATAAGTGAGATAAATATTGAGTGAGATAAACATTAAATCAGATCAGTTTTAATGGTAAGTGATATTAATATTGAGTGTGATTAACATTCAATGAGATCAGTCTTAATAATAAGTGATATTAATATTGAGTGAGATTAACATTCAATGAGATAAGTCTTAATAATAAGTGAGATAAATATTGAGGGAGATTAACATAAAATGAGATCAGTCTTAATGATAAGTGAGATAAATATTGAGTGAGATTAACATTCAATGACATCAGTCTTAATAATAAGTGAGATAAATATTGAGTGAGATAAACATTAAATCAGATCAGTCTTAATGGTAAGTGATATTAATATTGAGTGTGATTAACATTCAATGAGATCAGTTATTATAATAAGTGAGATTAATATTGACTGAGATTATATTAAATGAGATCAGTCTTAGTAATAAGTGATATTAATATTGAGTGTGATTAACATTCAATGAGATCAGTCTTAATAATAAGTGAGATAAATATTAGGTTAGATTAACATTCAATGATATTATGTTTAATAGTAAGTCATATTAATATTGAGTGTGATTAAAGTTTACATTGAATGATACAGATATTGAGTTACATCAATATTTACTGAGATTAGACTTTATATTTAATGAGATGAACATTGAGTGAGATTAGACTGAAAATTGAGTGACATAAATATCAATTGAGATAAGAATTGAGTGATAATAGACTTAATATTGAGTTTGATTAAAGTAAATAATGAAACAAATATTGAGCGACATAAACATTCACTGAGATTAGACTTAATATTGAGTGCAACATAAGTATTTCTGAGTACGAAAAGATGCATCTGAAGAAGATTGGCGGTAACATTGTCCGAAACGTTATGAAAATAACAACCAAGATGAGAATAGTAGTCTAAATAATTAAAATAATGCCTAATTGCTCTAAATTTAAAAAATCAAGAGCCTATGAGATGTTGTGTGTATAATGTTGGGGTAAAAGTTAGCATACTAATACTACTACTACTACTACTACTACCACTACTCATACTACTACTACTCATATTAGTACTACTACTACTATTAATAATAATAATCATAATCATAATCATAATAATAATAATAATAATAATAATAATAATAATAATAATAATAATAATTATTATTATTTTCAAACTATTGGGTAAAATTGCACTAAATGTGGCATAAATAATGGTTAGGGTGTCGTGTGTAATAATAGATAGGCTTTTTATAGCATTCGTTGATCTGGAAAAAGGCTTTGATTCAGTCCTCATAATGTACTATGCTGAGCAATGCAGAGTAGAGAAATAGCTCATCCAGTCAGTACAATCTATGTACACCAATGCTAGAGACAGTGTGCATGTGGATGACACATACAAAGATAACTTCAGTGTAAAAGTTGGCGTCTATAGAGTTTTGTACAAGATGGCCATGGGAGCTGTTGTATGCAGACTATCTGATAATCATGGCAGATACAATGGACCAATTACTTGAGGAAAATGTGAAAAAGTCGTGCGGAAGTCAAAGGACTAAGAGTGAATCTGTCAAATAGAAAAGTGATGGTCAGTGGTCTAGAACTATAACAACTAAAAGATTCTGGGCAATATCCATGTGCTATTTGCTAGAAAAGAGTTAGAGCCAATGCCAAACAATGTTAATCTAAGCATATTATAGGTTCACAAAAAGTGTAATGGCTTGTCTGAAAAGCTGGCACCAGACTCCAACTATAAGTGTAAAAGGTGTCCTTGACTGCTGACCTTACACTGAGATTAAGTTTGATGACAAAGTGATTAACTCCTTTTGTTATTTTGGGGATACGTTCACTGTTGCTAGAGGTGATGGCACGTTCAGCTACACCATTAGAGTAAAATCAGCATGGGGTAAGTTCCTGCCAATCCGAGCATCTGAAACTATCCCTCTAACTACCAGGGAGGGTATATAGCAGCTAGTGTGATGCTGTATGGAGGTGAGTGCTGGGCCCGCACGGAGCCCTCACTCGCCCGTCTTCAGTGGAATCACAGAGCAATAATCAGATGGATATGCAATAGCAGGTCAGATCAGACCCGGCATATCAGCTCTGGTACCCTGTTAACGAGGCTGAATATACCAAAGCTTGATGAGCTCATGATAATCAAGTGACTTCGTTGGTTTGGCCACGTTGAGAGGAGCAGTTCTTGGATAAGAAAATGCAAAGACCTTGAGGTGGAATAGAATCAATCATTAAGAATACCAAGCTTGGAGACTAGAATTGCAGACTGCCAGAAAACGTCAAACCTTGAACCAAGTGAAATAAAAATAAGACGACAAGATAGATGATGATGATGATGCCAATGTACTTACTGCACTTGTACAACCTCAAATAAAATACCGCCAACCCACCCGACTAGCAGAAAAATATCACTACTTCCCTGTATAGGTCCCTAGACGCCAGAAGACATTCTACTCTGATAGCTTCTTTCCTTGGTGGCTTGCCTTTATAATTTTTCCTGCTCCCTGTTTCCTCGACTGTACTAACATGCAGAAATTTAAATGTAATGTGAACAAACATCTTGCTGTCAAACTCCTCACCCAGGTTGCTTCTCCCTATAAATCTGGTGGATCGTTTCCTCGGGATGTTTGGTGTCAGGGCAATTCGTATTCGGATATTTTCATTCAGTCTCATGACATTCCCCATGCAATTTAAACATAGTTTCTTGATTGTTGTACTCCAATATTTCGTTTTCCTGCGAAGTTCTTCATTTGATATTTTCTTTTTCTACTTAAAGTTTATCGCATATCTTAGTCATCTCTGTTACGTCCGATAAATACGTTATTATCGGTTTAATAACAACTCAAAAATGATAAAAGGATAACCTCTAAAAGATTTATTTAACAACTTACAGATTAAATGGTGATGTAAGAACCGCTGGATACATAATGATTAAGGTCTGTGATGCGAGCCACTTTTGTGTATCTCTAAAACTGTCATAGCCGACGTTGTTTACTCCAAGGGCAGATAACTCTCCCTTTTTGTTTTGTAAGGGAAATAACTCAGTATTATTATCTTCTTGGCCTTTTGGCTAAGATCAAAGTGTAGTATCTGTTCCGATGTATACTGCACCCCATACTGGTGTTGTCTTGGCCTTCGGGTCTTGATTTACGCCGGTCAATGGGTCTGTCCTGTGCAGTTCTGGGAGGTCCACCTTCCCAGGCTTTGCCTCCCCTCTTTGGGGAGGAGTAAGTTTATTGCTTACTGCCTGAGGCGCCCCTACCTGGGAATGTCGACGGGGCTGCCCAGGCAATTTTCAAACCCCACTTTCCCGACCCGACCTCGGGTCACATCTTACTTGTGGGAGTAAGATAAAAACTGGCCTTGTGCCTAACTTCTGGAGAGGAGTAAATCAAAACTCAGTATTATTATTATTTATTACATCAAAAAGGTATGCCAACAACTAGGAAGTGTACTTGACATGGAAGATGACTGCAAAAGAAGGAAACAGCTAGCATTAAATGCAATAAGGAAGCATGAACATATCTTTGCATCTAAACATATTGGAAATAAACTGAAGATAAGAACTTTTGATGTGTATATGTAGTAGTATATTCGGGGCTTCTTTACATAACACTCCCTAGTAAATACGGTAAATAAAAGTCTAATTTTAGAAAATACTTGTTACGGTGAGAAAAACAGATGACCAAATTCTATGGAAAATAATCCAGTAGTTTTTTTTTTATTATTTAAGAAATTCAACTTTTTCATTCCATTGAGTATTTGAGTTAGGAGACGACATTTTGTTAATAAATTTACATATAAATCTCAACACCTAGCAACATAAAAGAGTAGCATTTGCGATTATTTCTGCTTTATATTTAACTGGGGTCTCAATCTACTTGCCTCTCCACGAGTACAGAGTTAGAAACAAGGTCGGTTTTTAATGTGGGGGCAATCCAGTTCCCTCAAAAAGGGGCACTCTGGATTGGGACTAAAATAAAAATTTCCTCAGGCTAGAAAGATTTCTTTTTCACTGACTGAGGATAGAAAAGATGAAGGGTAGTATCAGAACAGATACTACATTTTGCTCCTAGTCAAATGGTCAAGTGCAATGCGTACTGGAGTATTCAAACCCAGTCTCATGACATACCCCACGAAATTTAAACGTCTGTGGAATTCTTGATTTGATATTGTCTTTGGTCGCTTGAAATTTATCGCATATTTTAGTTGTCTCTTTTGAAAGCTGTCTATCTTGGCGGTAAGTGTCTTGTTTACCGCCCATATTTCAATGTTATAAATGAATATACTATCAATATACACATTGAAAGTTCTTACCTTCAGTTTATTGTCAATATGTTTTCGGTAAATGTCTTGTTTACTGCCCATATTCTGTAGATTCTAAATGGAAGTGGAACATTAGATGTTAATTTAATCAAAACATGAATAACTATTTTCAGACCAAATTATTCAAAAAAGAAATGACGAGAAATGTCTCAAAATTACAAGCAAAATTTTCTGTTAAGAAAAGTTATTTTCTTTTGGCGAGAATTTTTAATAAGCTAATACAAAGTGATTCAAACTTTTAATTGTGCCAGCGATTTCATCTCATAAGGTTCATTGTTCAAGGAGGAGACCATTCTTCCAATTTTGCAGATGAAAACCCATCATTTGATAATTGTTTGCTAGATTCATGTACATTAAGGTGGGGAAGGGCTGTCTAAATGAATGCAGGTGATCATCACCATCATCATCAGTTTAACGTCCGGTTTACATGGTGGCATGTGTTGGACGGCTTTTAGAAATTGACTTCTAAACTAACCTATCTCTGGTCATGTCTTTATTTATCCCTCTTTCTATCAAATCCATCCTTATCACTTTGTTCCATGTTTTCCTTGACCTTCTCTAGCCAATTGACTCTGATACCTCAACTGTTCTATGTCTACTTACCCAAGCACTCTCATCCATCATCATCATCATCATCATCATCATCATCATCATCATCATCATCATCATCATCATCATCATCGGTTTGATGTATGTTTCACATGTTGGTACATGTTGTTTGACGACTTTAAGAAATTGACTTCTAAACTAACCTATCTCTGGTCAGGTCTTTATTTATCCCTCTTTCTATCAAATCCATCCTTATAACTTTCTCCCATGCTGTTCTTGGCCTTCCCCTTCCCAAATGAGCGGTAGATACTATGCAAGAAAACGGTGCTTTTTTTAAAATTAGTGTTATTTTTGGTTTTACTTTCCTTCATAAGTCATACGCTCAATCATCATAAATACTAATCAGCAGAGCCGTTTCTTTCTACCTCGAACGCTTCAATTTTTTCTATTACCTTAATTTAACAAATATCATAGTCGTCACTCAGAGGAGTGGACGAGTTTAAAATTATGATATGTGACAGCTTAATAGAGACTTGGTATTTGCATCGACTGTAAAACCAACTCTTACAAAATAAAAGAATGATCAAATGAAAAGAAAATCAAAGCTAACTATATGTATTTATTCAAGTGACCTACACCCTCGGGTGTAGGTCACCACAAGTTAAGACAGTGTCACAGTGAAGGAAGTAATGAAATAAGAAAATTCGGCCGCCAACAGTCTTCAAGCAGTATATTTTCCAGTGGAGAATAGCCTTGTTTGTGGTCAAGTTTACCGGGGTGAGAGAGAAGACGTATTTCTTCGTTTGGTACCTGCCAGCCTCTGTCTGACCTGCAAATCCCAAAAGGTCTGAATGTAGTCCTTGAAAAGTTTGGTCGAAATTAATACGCCCTGGAATCTTATTTGGCCAAGTGTGACCAATCCACCTCACAGAAAAAAAAGAAATGTCAGTGCTAAAACATTGGCCTCAAACAAACATCTGATTGTCAAAAATATGCCAGGAAATATGCAATTACTATTGGTTATAAATTGATGACCAAACAAAAACAAACCATCTCTATGATCTCCATTTGATCTCTTACCATTTATCGGCATTTAAATTAAGTGATCAATGATCAATAGTCGGCGCAGTAAGCAGCAACTTACTTGCAGATCACAAATGGGAGCTTATCTCCGTCAGATTGCACAAAATAGCTTTAAATAGTGAAAAAGAACTGGAAATGAGAGAAATGTTAGATAGCGAAGGTGAGCGCCCTAAAATGAGGGAGGAGTCTAAAAGTGGAAGTCGAGACTCATGTGATTTCCACCCAGAAGAATGGTTCTGTCTCTTCACCTGCCAACCAGCTGATCGATCAGACATGAGAAACACGAGGTCCTTACCAGCCCCATAGGGGGGAGGGGTATTACAGTGGGCACAGGTGGCTAAAAGGTCGGCCAGTCTAAAAGTGAAATGGTATCTATCCCTCCAATTTCTTCATTCTCTCTCTCTCTCGTACACATGCAGTTAATTCTGTCTCCTTGTCATGCTAAATAAACTCTTATAAAAACTAAATCCGGCGTCCACGTGTTTATCATTTCAACAGCCGAGATACACAAGCCAGCAGCGACGAAACCTGGGTTGCAGAGAAGATGAACGGGTAAATAACAATGCATACACCCGCGAAGGTAAGCAGTATACAACACAAAGACGGCGACCTAAAAAAATGATATGCAGATGCAGGTTAATGGTGACATGATATCCACACTTTATTCTAACTACTCTAACAAGCCAGGAACACTTACCAGAGTGCTGTATCATAGGAGCAGGATTGGCGCATCTTATCTTCAATCGAAAGGGCGCGTTTTGGGCAGCCTCGGTTTGGTCTCTGCTAGTTTCATGCACTGTTGCATAGCTGTTCACCATTTTGTAATTATTTCAAACAGTTTTTAATTATTTCATTGGAACAAATACTTAAAAGACATTGCCAAGGCTGCTGCAAAGAAAGTAAGCTCTCTCTACTGAGCTTGAAAACTTCTCAAACCTGACAATATCCTATATCTCTACAAAGGTACCATCCACCCATGCATAGAGTATTGTTGTCACATCTGGGCTGGTGCACCATCCACTAATTTCTCTCTTTTAGACAAGGTCCAAAAAAGAGTTGCTAATTTAATAGGTTCCTCACTATTCACCAAGCTCCAATGTTGCTTCCTTGTGCCTGTTTTACAAGTACTTCAATGAAATGTGCTCTGATGAACTTGCTGCTCTGGTGCCCTGTTTACGTAAATACACTCCCATTACCTTTACAGTCATCAATAAATAATATGCATTGTATATTTGCGTGACCGTAGTCGTGCGTAATATGCAGGAAAACTGGGCTAGTTTAAGCAGCGTTTTTATCTTCTGTTCCTCATAAGTCATATTGTCAATCATCAACAATAATAATCGGAGCATACTAGCCTAAACCTCTCAACTCTTTTTTTATTTCCTTAATTCAATGAGAATCATGTTGGTGCCAACGTTTTCCAAATCACACAGCGGTCATTAATACCATTAGTTGACTTGACCATGATATATTACGCTGATCTCATCTGCTATGTGGCAAGTAAAAGTTTACAAGAGATTTTATTCCATTATCTTTTCACTGCTACATTATTTACGATGATTTTGAGTTTATTTATGTGCGTATTATAAATGTAAATAAATTTCATCTTCAAAGAAATCTTTGTCAAAAGACTAAAAACATTCTTTAACTTTCAATTGTCAAAATCTTAGCCATTTTTTTATGGACTAAGTTTTTTTTATCATTTCATTATTTGCGACATTTCATTATATTTATTTATAGCAAACACTTGAATAAATTTTGGAAGTTTTTTCGCCTACTATAAATGCTTAAAACTTATCAGACACTTTTTCGTTGTTATTTAAAAATATTATTGTACTCGATGCCATGCAAATTTAGAGATATTTTTATGGAGGGTTGTAAATTAGGCATAGTACACTTGAAGATATGATCTTAAAAAGAAAGAAAAACATTCTAAGAAAAAGTTTTCCTTTGATTTAACCAAAAATGCCAGAATAAGAGACAGAGTCGATTCCAGACGAAGAGATTAACGTTTCATTCTATTCCTGAAAAAGTATGTGTATAACAGAGATGATCGAAAAAATGTATTCAGAACATAAAAGGTTCACAGGCTGTTGCTAAGGTCACTGGAAAGATGGTTGGATCATTCTATCGCTTCAGAAGGAATTCAAGTCGAATTCCCTGCAAAACAAGACATTTGTTATTGCAACTACTACCGCTGAAACACAAATCACTTGCTTTAATTAAGAAAATTATTCTCTCATGCAAAAAACTTAAATGTTTTTATATTGTAATATATTTGAAAAAATAAATAAACAGGCAAAAATAAACTTTTTATTACTCCACCTCATCATTGAAAACATTTTTTTTTAAAACATTTTTTGTAAATTAACGAACCCGCAAATTTGTATAACTTCCCAAAATCCCAAATTGTTACTTTCCCAGAGAGATTAAATCCTGATAGTAAGAAAATAAATTTGTCACATCATGGAATTTGCTCTGTGGTTTAATTTTAGAAGTAGTACTATAATTTTTTTATTTTTTCTTGGCACAAAAATGAGTTTTGATTAAAAAAAATTCACCGATGATCTACAAAGGCATTTGTTTAGTTATGAAGTGTTTAGTTATGAAGTGTTTAGTTATGAAGTGTCTATTTATGAAGTGTTTAGTTATGAAGTGTTTAGTTTTAAGTGTTTAGTTATGAAGTGTTTAGTTATGAAGTGTTTAGTTATAAAGTGTTTAGTTATGAAGTGTTTAGTTATGAAGTGTATTGGAAGATATGCTTTTTTAGTTTTTGGTGTAAATGCATGGCATGAGCAGGTGATAAAAATGCTAGTAAAAGACGCTAGGAAATCATCTATTACTGTAAATGAAAATTTCAGATTATTTAATTCCTGTGATTGTAAGAATTAGGAGTGGATGGAGTAAGTTCAGGGAACTTCTGCCATTACTAACTAGCAGAGCATTATCACTGTCGACCAAGACAAGAGTCTATCAGGCATGTGTATGCAGTGTGATATGTATGGAAATTAAAATCTGGCCAGTGAGGGTTGAGAACATGTGTTGCATGGAAAGAAATGATTTGAGAATGATACGTTGATTGTGTAATGTGAGTCTTAAAAACAGGCTTAGTTCCAATTACCTTAAATCTGGACAGTAGAGAGAGAGAGAGGTGTACAGAACAAAAGACTTCGATGGTATGGCCACATTCAAAGAATAGAGGAGAGTTCATGGGTCAGTAGATGTAGAACAGTTGAGGTAGCAGGTTCTGAAAATATGGGAGTAAGTGATAAAAATGGACTTGAAAGACAGAGGGATAAATAAAGACCTGGTCAGAGATCGCT
Organism: Sepiola atlantica; assembly: GCA_963556195.1. Lineage (NCBI taxonomy): Eukaryota > Metazoa > Mollusca > Cephalopoda > Sepiida > Sepiolidae > Sepiola > Sepiola atlantica. The sequence goes on along the minus strand of OY744528.1, from coordinate 73,812,318 downwards.
TAGTTTGGAAGTCAATTTAAAACGGACGTTAAACCGATGATGATGATGATGACGATGACGACGACGACGACGACGACGACGATGATGATGATGATGATGATGATGATGATTTAGAGACAAGTCTCACAACTAACCAACAACTAACCCTAAAGAAAACCTAAAACAATCAATAAAATGGTAAATAGAGCCAGCCTTGTCATGCATTTCCACTGTTTTGATTTATTTTAAGAAAATTCCGTTTGTCGAGGTATTTTTTTCAGTTGCTACGTTGGAATTTTTGTAAAAAAAGAAGATTTCTGTGAATGTTGGTCATAGATCAATCCTAATGTGAGATGTAAAAACTGATAATTTATAATAAAAAAAAGGAATGCCCTTCAACTCAATGATTCTTTATGGGTTCGTGACACCCTCATGTGGGAAAACTTTAAAATTGATATGTAGGCCCCACATCAAAGTTTCAGAGGGGCTCCCACGATCATGTGGGAGTAGACCATGGTGACCACCAACATACCTACATGACTATCATTATTACTGACATGAGTAGAGGTGTAACGATCTTGATTGTATTACTCGACGATCAAGACAGACATGCCCAAACAAAGACTATACGTACATATTGGCTGTCTAGTTTTGGAGAGGCTTTCAAAATATATTTGACATTATTTTTCACCCTCACCTTTCAAATGTTGGAGGTGGTGAGAGTGCAGGCGTTACTAATCACTTACTAGTCGCTAATATCTTTAGGAAAAGTATGAATCCATCTGTCCTCCCTACAGATATGGCTTAAAAAGTAGGGTAAACTAGACTCCCAAACCTTGCTAGGGTAACTAGTTTAGAAATAATACCAAGATAGACTAGAGCTCCAGGCAACTAGTCTAGGAGAAGGAAAACTCTGAAATAACACCAGGGTATACCAGACTCTCAAGACTTGGTAGAGCAACTAGTCTAGAACAAGGAAAACTTGAAATAATACCAGCTGACCAACCTGCATCAGTTTAACATGGCTGACGTGAGTGAGATCTTCATGACAGCGTTTTTCGGCACACGACCAGATTCTCGAGCTTCTGGCTGGGATCAAAGAGTAGTATCTGTTCTGTTCTCAGTCGAGGAAGGAGAAATCCTTCTAGACTGAGAATTTTTATTTTTGTCCCAATCCAGAGTGTCCGTTTTGGGGAAGTAGATTTTCTCTACATTAAAAACCAATGGTGTGTCTAACTCTGTCCTCGTGGGGAGGCAAGTAAATAGGGATTAGCTTTTACAGCTGCTAAAGGAAATATGCAACGAGCGCCTTTAGAGTAACGAAACAATTTGTGAAAACTTATCAAAACTCGGACATTTAATACATTCACATCTACATCCGGTTTTTGAGAAAAGTCTGGGAGATTTCTTTCTTTCGGAAACAAAACGATTATTTAGAAATGCTCAATAACATAATATGTGTGTTCATGCAATTTTAGATCAGTCCGAAAATGATGTAACAGATGACAATGAAAGGCGAATAGGATGCAAAGGATGGAAAAACAGGGAGTGTATTAAAAACAAGACTCTCATAATATGAATACTGTGAGTTCAATCCCTGTACATGGTAGTACAGGATTATCCCTCAAAAAATGCCATCCATGGAATCGTTTAATGACATTCACAATCCTTTCTTGAACCCAACCATATTTGGTACAAATAAACTTTCACTGAACCTTCGTGGGAAAGTCATGCATAGACTGAAGTTTTCTTTTTACCAAATGTGGTTGTGTTGCAGAAAAGATTGTGAATTTTATTAACGATTCCATCGATAACATTTCTGGGGTCACGCTGTACATTTTGTTTTCCCCTTTAATCACACCCAAAATTAAATATTACTGAAAAATATCTAAGAAGAAACTGATGATGTAAATAGTTGATTGTTTAAATGTTCCTTTTAGATCACTGAAGTTAAGCGATTTTAAGCTTGGTCAGTACTAAATGGATGACCATTTGGGAATACCAGGTGTTGTATGTAGGAAAGCCTCTCTGCATATCCCAGGATTTTTTCCAGTCGTCCTGGACTTCTCCTTACCACTAGATTTGAACAGTTCTGGTTCAGGAGAGGTGTCGTTGGAAATTGTGCTACCCTTGTTTCACAATAGACTACCTATGCAGGCATCCTGACAGGGGTATCCATTGTCTATCGAGACTAAACAGAGACCTAAAATTGATTTGTTCAAAAAATGTCATGATTTTTGACAGAGCAGACACTCCAGTTATTGATAAAATGTTGAAATATTTCTTCTCAACAGATTGCTTGCTGAGGAATTTGGTTTTCATGATAATAAAAGCAATTGCATGTCACTATATATTTGAAGGACTATCAGTAAAAAAAATACATATAACAGCTAATTATTTTTAACCACAACAATAGCATCCTTTCATTCAGTGACAGGTGCTATGGCAATTATAAAATTGCATTCATCTTTCCTCAGTGGTTTCTAATATTTTTCTTAAACATGCACAAAACATTTTACAAATTGGAATTCCAATTAAATTCTGTCTTTCGTCTCGATTATAGAAAAATTGAAGAATACCTGTCCCGAAATGGCTTCATAACCAGAATGTTTATTTCTTGTATTTATTTATTCACATTTTGTCAAACAAATGACAACCGAATTACTTTGTTATAAACAAATTGCTGACATTCGTGTCGATCCAGAATGGTTGAATTCATAAATATATTACAAAGACCAATGTGTATTCATTTGTATATAATTAAATGTAAACTCATCTAGTCATACAAAAGTTAGCAAGTAAAACATGCGCGTTTTACTAGCCCCCTCTGACGAAGTGGTGATAGAAAGCGAGAAAGCAAATAGCAAGTCAGACAATCCTCGCCCCTTGAAATGAATTCGGAAATAAATCCCCCACTTGAAATAAAAAGTAAGTGGTTGGTGGGTTGGTGCTTTTTTTAGATCATCAGAAATGATAATAATAATTTATGTAAAAAAAAATGAATTGCTGATATAATTCTATGATTTTTTATGAGTATTAGTGTGAACTCTGGCAAAGCACACATTTTTCTGTCAATTTTGATGGAGGATGTACATTAGGTCTGTTGTGGGTCTGTAAAGGGTCCAGACAGAAAAAGCGAACTCGGAGTTTAGAGAAACAAGTCTATTGAAAAAAGTATAATACAACAGAGAACAAGTATTCCAGGTATTTACTTCATTCCCACCGAAGAAAGATGTGGCACAAGGCCGTAAGGTGAGAAGAGTCAAGCCAGCGCCCCTAAAGAAAGAGCATTTTGGCCTCTAAAAACTTGCCTGCACAGCCTCGTCGGTATTCTCCGTCGGGGTGTCTCAGGCAATAAGCAATATACTTACTCCCCACCAAAGAGGGGAGAAAAGGCTTAGGAGGGTGGAACTCCTAGGACTACCCAGGATTAATACCTCAGCCTGACAGATAAAAGGAGACCGAAACGGCCCAGTTCCTGCTGGGCTCCCAGTATTTATGGTGAGTGGAAGAGTTCAAGTAGTCCGTATAGGTAAGGTACAATACCCACCCTCTTTCAAGCCTTACCTCCTCAGGAATCACAGTATCGTTTCCTTTTTGGATTGCCACTATTCTGAGACTGCTTGGATCATTTATTTACTCCTCTCCAGGAGTTAGGCACAAGGCCAGTTTTTATCTTACTCCCACAAGTAAGATGTGACCCAAGGTCGGGTCGGGAAAGTGGGGTTTAAAAATTGCCTGGGCAACCCCGTCGGCATTCCCCGGTAGGGGCGCCTCAGGCAGTAAGCAATAAACTTACTCCTCCCCAAAGAGGGGAGGCAAAGCCTGGGAGGGTGGACCTCCTAGAACTGCACAGGACAGACCCATAGACCGGCGTAAATCAAGCCCAGAAGGCCAAGACAATACCAGTCTATGGGGTGCAGTATCCATCGGAACAGATACTACACTTTCATCTTACCCTTGGAGTAGCTGTATGTCGAAAGTGTCATATCTGGTAACCATAACATCTTCCTGGGGAGTGCTGTCGGTGTCTTCCAATAGTCCTTCCCTAATTTGATTTAGATATATCTTATGAGAGAACTATATGCCTATACTAAAATAAGATTTGATATTTTCCATTTTTTTTATTCTAGACTTCTGATTTTGGAGCACATCTTTTACCTTGAAAATGTCTTTGCTTCGACATTCAACTTCAAGACAAGTCACCTTATCTTTCATAGTCTTTAGCTCTTCTAACACATCTTTGAGTTGCAACTTTAGCGATTCCAGTTCTTGAACTATGAGCTCAATCTCTTTAACCTTTTAACTGGTTATCCAAAGTATTTGACTTCATTTCTTTCAGTTTAGTGTTAGCTATTTGCAGCATGAATTTGTGTCTTATGTGCTTTAATTTTTGCAGACAATTTACTTTGAATCCATTTCATACGATTTTTAATGGTTGAAACAAATTCCTTCTTTCGTTTTTCTGACTCGGTCGTCAGATTTTTTATTTTCTGGCCAAAAATGTTGGTTTGTAACCCCCATAGGTTGAACCGCTTTACTTTTTTGGTAATTCTGTTTAAAGTTAAGTCGGTAATGCTTTCACCCTCGAATTTAATTTTTTCACCAGTCACCGTCTTGGCTATTTTGTTGGTTCTTAGCATGGTCGGTTTATCCGACCTTCTCCATGTATGCATGTTGATAATCAACACGTCTGAACCAGAATCCAATTGTAATTTTACATTTTTATTCAGGATTTTTACCTGTATATATTTTGTTATAATTCTGCCGCCATGTTCGTTCTTTCTTGTGAATTTAACCTGAGTTTTATCTCTTCTATTTCTTTCTGCAATGTGAAGTATTGTGTCCGACTTTATTACAAGTTAAACAAGTTTTAAAACGGTATGAGACATTCTGTTACTCAATAAGGGACTCCAGAACAGAAACAGGGCTAGGTGGTAATTTATTCTGTATTTTATTGGGCTGGCTTGTTTTTGTAGGAGCGTGAAAATAACCCCTCTTTTTGTTTGGAATTAATTTTGAAAGAGAGTTGAATTGTTATTTCTGACGTACATTTCTTATGTGCGCAATGCCCGACTCTTCAATGCCTTTCGAATCTTGTTTAATCCTTAAAAATCTCTAGCAGTTTTCGGCTAATTTCTGTAATGTTAAATTTGGTTCATTTTCTAACGTGTTTAGAATCCTACGTCTGATTTCTGCGTCTTTTTCTGATACAAGTCCTTGCACGAAAATTAAACATTTGAAGTTATTTGCACTAAGTTAATCTAATTTGAAATCGCCACAGTGTTTATTAACGATCGACGCGAACGTCGCATAGTCTTCGTCATCTTTTTTCACTAAATGCAAACACTTCCACCGTTTGCGGAACAGAGAAGTCTTAGGGCTGACTGATTCTGTTAAAAGTTTAACCGCTTCAGAAAAAGTCAAGTCGCAAGTTTTTCGAGGTGAAATAAAGTCCATGAATTTGGTATGTTCGGTAATGCCTAATTTTCGGAGCAGTAGGCGAACCCTTTTAGAGTCTGCCCAATTTTCACAATCTATTTTGTATAGATCCTCATACCTTCTGAAATATGAAACGAAGGTTTTATCTTTGTCTGGGGAACAAGTGAAATTGTCAATTGCACTCCAAACGGCATTCTAAGAAAAAGCATATTCGTTCTCAGTATTTTGACCCCTATGCGATATTGTTTGAATTAATACTTCCATCTTTTAATCGGGTTCTCTTTTTTCCTTCCAGAAGTGTTTCTTCTGTTTTTGTAGCTTTTCGTCGGCTTCCTTTTGTTTATTCCAGAAGTCTTTCTTTGGCTTCTTTTTTTGTTCTAGAGTTTTTTGTCGGCTTCTTTTTTTGTTCTAGAAGAAGCTTTTGAAATCTTTCTTCAGCTTTTTGTTGCTGTTGCATTGGGAATTTCACGAGTTCTGTTAAAGATGCTTTAAAATCGTCCATGTTTAAAATGTGTCTTCATAGAATACGGCTTTTAGAAGTTCTTTCTTTTATATTACGCTGCTAACGTAATCTTAGTTGTAAATCGAGAAAGAGAGTATAAAACTCTTTCCTTTTCTTCGACCAGAAAAAAATAACTTTTTTTTCTTTTAGTACGTTTTCACGTAACTATAGAATTTACAGTCAGCACTTTAGCTAACAGAAAAAGATAAGTTTTAATTTTTTCGGAAAGAAAAAGAAAATATAATGTATTGCCCTGTCAAAAATAACCAGAGTGCCGGAAACCACTGAGCTTCTTATTTTGAGAGAAAATAAGTTGTTTTCTTCGTAATAAAAAAACCCAAAGGAATCCACTTTGGTTAAAACAAAACCAAACTTACGAGATTTGGTGCTCCCAGTATTTACAGTGAGTGGAAGAGTTCAAGTAGTCCGTATAGTTGTTAGGTACCATAACAAATTCATAGATAGTTAACAGGGTCAGGGTTAGTATAAAATCTGAACTGTGAATTATTGTGTCGTATTTCATGAAGACACCGGTTTGAGCCTCCACAGTAACACATTTAAAGATGGTAACGACAGCGCATGGAAAGAAAATAGGGAAATGCAACAAATTGTTGCATACCTACGCATCTCTGCAGAAGGTCGATATGAAGACATATGTGAGACGGTCTGAAGAGATGCAGTGATGAAGAGATGGCCAGTTATTGGTTCTGCTGAGTGGAACTCTAGTGATGATCCTTTATGGGTTCGTCTGTGGCCTGGATCATTAGTGCTCGCCAATAATTGACACAAGCCATTTGTACTCACAATATATGTCGTTTATTATTTATTTTAGGTACATGTTTCGGACAGAGAGAGAGAGAGAGAGAGAGAGAGATGGGGGAGAGCGACAGATAGCTTTCACACATTCATATTGCCATCTACACTTAATTATTCAGCACTGTATCAGCTGCAGTTCTTTTTTGTTCACCTGATCTTTATGTGTTGTCTCATTCATTCATCAACTCACATCATTCGTTCTCTGGCAATGATCCTTTTCGAGTTCGTTTGTGGTCTGGATCATTAGTTCTCGGCAATAATCGACACAATTCATTTGTACTAAAAATATTTATCTGTTTATTATCTATTTAAGATACATGCTTCTGGCAGAAAGAGAGAAAGGGTAAGGGATGACAGACAGACAGACAGCTTTTGCACATTAACTTTTGCCGTCTACATTGAATTATTTAGCACTGTATCAGCTACAGTCTTTTTTGTCCACTTAACCTTCATGTGTTCTTTTATTCATCAATTCACATCAATAGTTTGACCATAGTTTCTTCCGTGTCGAGAAATGAGTGGCTTATAGTGTAACATATATTGTAGACAAATGCATAAATTGTCGGTGTACACAAATCAAAGGTGCTGCAGTTGCATAGCACCTATAGAAGATCCACCATTGCATTTAAACCGGTGTTAATATCATTAAGAAATAATCTAGAATTCTCTTGAATCCATAAAAGTTTCTACATTTCTATGAATGTTTCAACTTTCTATGGTTTGAATGTCTCACACTAAACAAATTGATAACACATCACTAAAGAAGTCCCAGGCCTAACTAATAAAACAACCACGTTTAGGCAAAATTCGACTTTATTCATCAACATACTCTCCTTCTAAGGTGATACATTTATTCCAACATTTCTCTAACAATCGATATGATGACATTTAATATTTATATATATATACATACATATATATATACATATATATATATATATATATATATATATATATACATACAAGTACACACATATATATACATATACATACATATACATATATATATATATATATATATATACATATATATACATACAAGTACACACATATATATACATATATATACATATACATACATATACATATATATATATATATATATATATATATATATATATATATATATATATATATATATATATACTAGCAGTATTCACTCGGCATTGCCCATGTGGAGATACAATGCCGGTTGGAAGCTTTTTAAAAAAAATATTATTTCAAATATAACACATCACTCAATAAGTCCCGGTCATAACTCATAAAACAACAACTATTAAGCAAAATTCGACTTTATTCATCAACATAGTCTCCTTCTAGGGTGATACACTGATTCCAACACTTCACTAACAATTCGATGCCGTTTTTATAGAATGATTTGTCTTTGGCCTCAAAATATGTCTCAGTTTCTAACATTGCTTCTTTATTGGAGCCAAATCGCTTTCTCTGGAGCATCGCTTTTAGGTCGCTGGGGGCCAGAACTGAAGACTAGGGTGAGTGCAGAAGCAATTCGAAGTGCAATTCATGTAGTTTTGCTATTGTTGAGATAGATTTGTGACACGGTGCATTGCCTTGGTGAAAGAGTACTGTTTACCACTTCATTTTAGCCGTTTTATGACGATTTCTTACTTCACATGCAACAATAATTCCTATATAATATTCGCTATTGATGGTTCTTCCTTTCTTAAAGTAATTGATGAACAAAACATGATATGCATCCCAAAATACAAAGGCAAAAACCGTGACTTCTGATGTTTGTGTCAATAGATGCTTTCAACGGCTTTCGTCTACTGTCCACTCAACTGACTGCCGATTTGACTGCGGAGTGAAGTGGTGAATCCATGTTTTATCTATTGTCACATATTCACACAAAAACTCCTTTTTGTTGCATTAAAACTGTTGCAAACAATGCTCTGAAGCATTGACGTGTTTTTGTTTTTGTTTTTGATCGACTATGATCAAACGCGGCAACACTTTGAATACAGCTTTCTCATTGACAACTGTCAATGTAAAATGGTGAATAAACTGCCTTCTGATATCTTGAACCCCGTTGCCATCTCACGCAACTATAATTTATGATCGGCCAAAACAAGTTTGTGGACTTGTTTTATGCTTTCTGGGACACAGTTACAGTCAGCATACCGCGTCTTAACTATTGTTTCCAATGGAGTGGAGTCCGAATAACACTTATCGAACCATCGTTTTGATGAACAGTATTTTTTCCAATGCTTTATCAACACACGAAATTCAGATTTTTCCATTATTTTGAAAATTTACAAAAGTAGCTTCACTTAAATAACTGCAATTTGTAAGCTAATAATCCGACTGGCCTCAAATTCAATTTGAAGGTAAGTACTTTATAAAAAATCATATGGATTAGTGTCAGACCCGGGACTTATTGATTGATGGGTTATTCATTTACAAGTATGCTAGAAGAATACTCGTTCCAGGACGGGTAAATTTAATTCGCTGAACAGTTTTGCACTGTTTGTATGTCCGCTTACGAGGATTAAAATCAATATATACTGATACTGATACCAAACCTTATGTCTAGAATTCTTATCCTAATTTTGATCAAAATCCATTATATGATTTTGATTCTAGAAAATGTCTATAATTAAATATAAGCTTAAGACATCTTAAGAAGAAATTCAAATTGGTGTCTAATAAATATTCAAATCTGATATATTTGAATTTTCAAATAGGAAGGGTGTGCCCATATTATGATCTCTAAAACCCCTTTAAAATACTTCAAAGAAACTGAAATTTAGGGAATATTTATTAATTGATGTCTAATATATATTGTTAAAATTTTTTAAACATCGGAGATATCTTAAGTTTTCTACGAATGATTTCCACCCCCTTCTTTGCCCCCTTTGCATAAAATCAAATTAAACTAAATATAGGCAATATTTGGGAACCTTGTTCTGTGTTCCAAAATTTTATAATGATCGGTTAATTAGTTTAGGAGAAAATCTTGTACATACAAATATATGAACATGTACACATACCTACCTATATACAGAGAGATATACTTTTGTTTGCTTTTAATGGTTTTTTTGTCAAATTTTATTAGATTTTGGTTGACTAATCCTGAAGAAATGGAACTATTTAACTTTTCTGAAAATAAAAGAACATCACAAAAGACAATTTGTTTGTTTCTGTAATATTGTCAAAATTTAAGAATGGAAATAGAAAATAGAGAAGAAAAAATTAAAATTTTCACAGGAAAAACTAATTTGATGAAATTAATTGTTTTTTTTGTCAGAAATGAAAATAAGTTGAGTGTGGAACTTTTCAAAATCAACTCCAATTAATCTCAAAGCAACCGCCAAACCGAAGTGAATTTACCAAAATATGCAGGTTGAATAATAATGATAATAATAAATTTGATTTGCATTTAACGTGGCACTTTTAATTAACCGTCAAAACTGTCACCGGTAATGAAACAGAGGGAACATTTTGCTGTCTCTATTGACACAGAGGTGTGGCCATTCATCGTCCATATATAAAACTCAATGTTTATGTGCATATGTGTTTGTGTGATGTATGTGTGTTAAAGAGAAAGAAAGGTTAAAGAATTTATATAAAATCTAAAAGTGTACTCTCATATAGAATTTACCTAGGAAGGCAATGGAATCGGGAAAAGAATTTAATAATATTCATCAGTTCGAAAATAGGGTATATATTGGTCTGTCTTGTTAGATAGAAAAAAATATTTTCGATCGAATTCTTCGATTTCTATATTTTATCCTGCTCACTATTTGATTTTCACAGTACACTTTAAAGTAAGTCGCACTCATTCAGACTGTCTCCATTTACACTGGGAAAAGAATTTAATTATAGACAGTATCGCTATTCATCGGTTCAAAAATAGGTGCTTACAACTTTAATTTTAATAACTGCCACAACGTTTAGTTGTAACTGTATTTATTGTGTCTGGGTGAGTCAATTTATTCCTGAAATAAGTAGATCAGCTTCCATCATAACATAAAGTAAAGTCAGTCTTATTCCTAGACTCGTAAGTCGTATTTACTCCGACTGTTCACATTTACACCGAGAAAACAATTTAATAATAGACATTATCGCTATTCATCGGTTCAAAAATAGGTGCTTACAACTTTAATTTAAAAAATTCTACTTTGCGCTCTCTATATTAGCATTCACATAAACAAATACATTTGTTTTCAATAAATATTACATTTTTTCATTACATTACCTTTTATATCATGAGACTAGCTATAATATTTGACTTTCGATCAACTAATTCCAATATATTATTACTGCATTGCTACAAGCGGCCACAATTACGGCCATCTTCATTCGACTCAAGAAGATGATTAGTTTAACATTCATTTTTTTATAATATTACAGCGTCTTTCATCAATCTCTCTATATAAAACTCAATGTGTATGTGTGTGTGATGTTTGTGTGTTCTATAGAAAGAAAGGGTAGAGAATCTACATAAAATCTAAACGTGTATTCTTATGTAAAATTTACCGGGCAAGACAATGGAAGTATTCCCGTATCTTTAAGTGCACACCTTAGGCGGCTATAAGGGCATAACCCCCTTAAAACTTCAAATATACCTTATTTTTATGAAATTTAAATCATATGTATAAAATATTCTTGGGAAAAAATGGAAGTGCTGTCGAATTTCTAAGTGCACTCCTAATCTAAGGGAGCTATGTGGGGCAAACCTCCTTTAAAACTTCAAATATATCCTATTTTGTTGAAATTTATATCATATGTATACAATTTTCTGGAGAAGACAATGGAAGTGGTCCCAGATCTCTACGTTACCTTCTATGTGTCAGATATCTATGTTCCTTCACATCTAAGTGACTATTAGGGACAGAACTCCCTTAAACTTCAAATAAGTATATCCGATTTTAATGAAATTAAAACCATATGTATAAGATGCTAATTCAAAGAGTTTTCCACCATTTCAGCTTCTTCCGACTATATCAGGAGGCGAAACAGGAGGAGGGGGCAGTAAAAACAAAGAAAATAATATAGTGTTATAAGCATAGTGAAAAAGTACATCGTAGTGAGTCTCATTACATCCCGAGCAACGTCGGGCCTTCCTGCTAGTATTCACTAAGCTAGACCGATTTGATTTGCCGAGATAGTGTTATCTAAGAGTTTTCCTTCTCCTAGAAGAGTTTAAAAACCAAGATTTGAGAGCCTAGTCTACCCTACTATTTAATTCATAGCTGGATGGAAGATATATTGATTCATACCTTTCCTAACCGCATTAACAAAAGTGTTTACAAAACTTGAACGTAACCCATCGAGTCCACATTCTGTGCCAGTAGCCACCAAAACAAATATCTACGTTTATTGTAGGTATGGTTGCTATGTTGTGTAGTGTTTCTTTTCCTTAATCCATGGACTTTCAAAGATAAGTTTTTCATCTGAGGAGGAAAATCAGAAAAATAATGTATTTACTGGTTAGTATAAATTTTAAAATATAAAAGCTGTAAGTTATATATATATATTTATATATAGGGATAATGAAGTCATGAAATAGATAAAATTTGCATCGTTTACAGGTTTATTAACTCATCAAGTGTTCAAACAAGAAATACAAATGCAAAATGACCTTTAATCCATGGGTTTTCAAAGATATCGCTCTTATCGACAGAAAGTCTGACCAATAACAATTGAATATAAATTAATTATTAGAGATGAATATCTTGAAAATGCAAAATGCTTGTATGTGTTTTTTGATGTGATGAGCATAGTTATTAAATTAGGTGGTTGTCTTTTCGCATAAATAGGTGTTTTCTATACAATTATACCTACAACGAATCTAGATGTTTAATTTCTCAACATTTACTGATAGATTCCTTCTCCACTGTCCCAAATACACACATGCAAATACAACCACAACACACCTAACCTGTGGTAACCCAATATTATATACTACATCTTTTGCACAAAATGTCCAAATAGGTAATTTTGTCTCGCCTATGTATCAATAGGTGAGACAAAATGACCATTTAGACTTCAATTTAAAAACCGCAAACTTGCTATTAGACAAAACAAACCAAACTTCCAAATAGCCAAACATACCATACATTCCATAACATCAAATGCATTCTAATAGACACCAAATTCCCGTCCATATATGCACGCAAATAAAAAGAAAATGGATTTTAAAACAAAACACACACAAATCAGGGTCGAACTCTGAAATGGGTGTTTTTTTATATGTAAATATATTTTATTCTTTAACAATGTCAATTCTCATTATCTGTTATTTCTGAAAGTTAGTTTATAGAAAAGAAAAAAAATATATATATATTGTTCAACGCTTATACATATATATATACATATACATATACATATACATATATATATATATATATATATATATATATATATATATATATATATATATATAATTATTTTTATTTATACAGAATAAGTGTTTCTTTCCGTCTGATGAGATCTCAGTTTCTAATAGCTGTTGATCGATAACATCGACATGCCAGTGTCGTGGCTTATGTACATGTCTGTATAAATACAAATAATTATATATAAAAGCTATATATATATATATATATATATATATATATATATATATATATATATATATATAAGGAACCATCAGAGCAACTTCTGCAACTGGCACTACGGTTTATCAACAAATTGAACTTTGCATATTTTTAAACATGGGAAGAAGTGATAAGGATCGATCTGAGAGAAAGAGGGATGAATAAAGACCTGGTCAGAGATAAGTTCGTTTAGAAGCTAATTTTTAAAAGCTGTCAACCACATGCCAGAATGTAAAACAATCGTTAAAGCAAATATGATGATGATAATGATGGGAGAAGAAGGTAGAGAAGGAGGAGGAGGAGGAGGGGGATACAAGGAAAGAAAACTTTTAATAATAATCGTTAATCCTTTTGAGAGTCCAAATTTGACTCATGAATTTGTATTATTTGTATTATTCAGACTACTATTCTCATCTTGCGTGTTATTCTTACAACGTTTCGGCCGATGTAACTTTATGTATTATTTAGAATGACCTCTTATTAATGTTATGACCTGTTAATTTGAAAGGGTTGAAAAGTTAGCAGTGACATCATTAGCCTCTGAGAATCTGTATCGTCTGGTCATTAATATCCAACAGCTCAATAACATGAGAACAACATTCGCTAAATCTCCGGATGATGTCCGGCCTTTTATGACTATAAACTGACTATGAAAGTAAATTCAACACTGGCCATTGATTTTTATGTCATTTACGAATTCGGATCAAATGCTCCTTTTATGAATGTTGGATCAAATATTCTTGTTGAGTTCGTTTACGATGGCGAAAATACACATGTCAAAATAAATGGTCTGTCTACTTTATGATATTTGCTAACGTTGCTGGAAAAATGGTTGGATAATTCTACCATGGCAGAAAGTACTTGATTACTGATTCAATCTTCTGCCTACATAAAAGTCAGATACGTTCTAAGATGGAGTAATACTGACACATCTGGGGAGGTGCCACGCAGAGCACTCTTTCATCACAGAGTACAAAATCAACTTTGAAATCTAATTGAAGGGGGGGGGGTAGGGGGTGATCTCTTCTCCTCCTTACAGAAGAGACGCTGTTAATCTCTCTCTATTGTTATTTCCATGGAAGGTGCTCGACTGAGCTCCAATCTTTCGTTCTTCCTTGCAAGACATTCACAGCAAGAACTCGAAAAAAGACTTTCTTTCTTCCTCCATATCCTTAGCACCTAGCTGAATTTCCATGGCCAGTGTTTCTTTACAAGGTCTTCCCGCCTGTGGAACATATTACCGTAGAACTGCTTCCCTGCTGATTACAACTTGATCGTCTTTAATTCAATGTTAACAAATTCTTGTCATAAACCGCCCCATAAATAATCAAACACAGTTCATACCATTGATCAACGTTAGTACTCCCATAGTTTTCCTCATTTTTCGGTTGACAATCATCCCCATTTCATTAACCCTTATCCTCGAGTTGCTCTTAGCCTTGAAAAGTAGTGACTCAATAGTAAAAAAAGAATTTAATTCATGAATTTGGATCAAATGTTTTTTTTTGAGTTCCTTTATGAGGTCGAGAATACACTACGTCAAAATTCCAAATAAATGGTCGGGTCAGTCTATTTTATGATGCTTGCTAATAGTTGGTGTAAAATAATGGGATAATTCTACCACTCCTACCCGACTTAATTCAATCCTCTACCTATATAAGAAGATAGAGTACACTGCTTCCACATCTGGATAGGTGTCGCTCTGAGCACTTTTTCTTGCATTGACAGAATACCAAATCGACTTTGCAATCAAGTGGGGGACTCTTATGTTCTCTACATCCCCTTTTTTACAGAAGAGACGTTGTTAGTCTTTTTCTACTCTGTTGTTAATTTCATGGAAGCTGCTCGACCGAGATCCAATCTCTTGTTCCACCTTGTAAAAGATTCACAGGAAGAACTCGTCTTATTACAAAAACTACAAAGAACTCTTCTTTCTTCCTCATCAAACAGAATTTCCATGAACAGAGTTTGCTTCCAAGAACATCCCATCTGTGGAACACATTTCTTGCAAACGATAAGATGGCTGTCTTCAAAGTCAACTTCAACAAATATTTGTCATAAACCGTCCTCATGAGTAATCAGATTTTGTTCATTTAATTAATCATTCTCAATCCTCTCATAATATTCTTCATCATTCAACTGACAATCCATCCATCTCATTAACCCTTATTCTCGAGTGGTGTTTGACCTTGGCAAGTGGTGACTCATTAGTAAAAAACTGTCACCCTCTTTTGTGTCATTTGATTCAGTTGTTTTGGTAACATCAAGTCCTTAATATCTGTTAATAGTCATTCATGATGTTAAA
This sequence comes from Sepiola atlantica, assembly GCA_963556195.1. Lineage (NCBI taxonomy): Eukaryota > Metazoa > Mollusca > Cephalopoda > Sepiida > Sepiolidae > Sepiola > Sepiola atlantica. The sequence goes on along the minus strand of OY744528.1, from coordinate 73,796,711 downwards.
TGTGTGTATATACCAACGAATGCAGTATTATAGACAGATTCTATTTAAGCCATAGATTGGACACTGACTGGTACTAGCATTCCAAGCCAGAGTAATACCAGCTATTATGTAACTTCATTTTGTAATGTTATCTAAAAGTATTTATTGTTTTCACTTACTGATAGGTGTATAAACATTTTATATACCCATATCGTCGTTGTAAACCTAGGTTGTTGATCGTCTGCCAATAAAACACTCGGACTCTGATGTTAGTTTATAAGAAGGTTTATTAATGTAGATAATTTGGACCATTCATAAACCAAAAGTGGGAGAGATACAAAGACTTTAACATATGTACTACCGCATCAGAAAGGGAGAGAGAGAAAGAGAGCTGTAGACAGACAAATAGATAGAAAAATAGATCACTTGTCTCATTACCATAAGCTACATTGTACGCGACCGCCCCTCAGCCTCACTGGGGATCCTCGGGAAACGGCCATATTTCGTTTCCGATTACTTAAGTTGTCAGCCAGAAAGAGACAGTAAAACCCCCCACCCGGAAGTCACATGGTTTCATCGATTTCCACTTTGAGCTCACCTCTAACCTTTAAGGTGTCACCCAAACCCTTCCATCCAAACATGTGTTCGCTATGTGGCAGAACAGTCAACATAAATATAAAAGGGTTTATTACTGTATGTGACAGAACAGTCAACATAAATATAAAAAGGGTTTATTACTGTATGTGACAGAACAGTCAACATAAATATAAAAGGATTTATTACTGTATGTGAACAATGCAATAAGTAGTTACAAGTTGGGTAACTGGCTTGTATTGTATACGGGGAATGGCCCAGCTATACTCGTACTGGTATCATACTTCTTCAGGCTAACATCGTCATCATTGATATGCTACTTGGGATAGTTAATGGTATAAGGAAGGGGTGTCAGTAATTTCTTTACAACACTCTACGATGTGATGATGTATGGAAGTGAAACCTGGCTAGTAAGGGTTGAGGATATACTGTCGAGATTAAATCTTCCTCTGAGGTCATCAGATCTAAGCCCATCTTTAAGACTCACATTACACATCCATCGTATCATTCTTATATCATTTCTCTCCATGCAACACATATCCTCAAAACCTCACTTAACAGGTTTCACTTCTATACATCATCATATTGTGTATCCATGCCTGATAGACTCTTTCCTTGGTCGACAGTGGTAACTCTCTGCTTGTTATAGTAATGGCAGAAGTGCCCTGAACTTACTCCATCCACTCTTAACTCTGCAATCACATCAGCACTTGCCTTACTCTGTGCTCCAATGGTATCACCGAGGTAACAAAACTTCTTGAAATTTTTTTGAAAGGGGGCATCAACATGGCATCACCTTTTATGGAATGGTCTTACCAATTCACACCAAATTTTTAACAGAGAACTTGGAAATTCCTGGCTTGATTTCTTGCTCCTTAAAAACCCAATACCTATATTCTAAAATGATTTATAGGGTCAAAATGTTTGCTGCTATGATTACTGACTGCCAGCAGAAATGACCATCAGAAACTCTCGCTTACTTATTCTGTTCTTTAATCCTCATATTCCATGAACGATGCTTCTGACAAAGGGGGAAGTATTGCTGTTTACTGGGCTGAAATTTATCCATCTAACACTTATTGTTGGCTAGTTTTGACCTTGAAGTAGTATTTTTTTTTCAATTTCTTACATCAAGTGGTTTCATGCCTTGTCTGGAACGATTTCCATAAAAATACCCTTCTGTTGATAATATGATTACAGTACAGAGTGCCCCTCCAAAAAAAAATATACCCCTACCCATGGAATCATTAATAAAATTAACAGTTAGTTCTCAGTGACAGACTTCTAGAGATTGAAGGTTCAATCCTTACTACCGGCGATAGTAACTAAGAATAACATAATAATTAATTAACACTTCTACCCGGTCACGGCAGACGGAACAAGAACAATCTACCCCCTGTGGATTAAATAAAAGGTTTAGTTCAAAATTCTATAACAGGTTGCCAAGTTCGGGATAAATATTTGCAAGTTCTAAAAGATGCACCTGAAGAATATCGGAGGTTACATCGGCCGAAACGTTGTAAAAATAACAACTAAGATGAGAGTAGTAGTCTGAGTAATCCAAATAATCCGCCCTTAGTGATTACATGGTTTGGCTATATGACATTGTCTTAAGCACGGATGGGAGGGAACAAATAATTCCTGGGTATGCATGTTCAATCCCTCAGTAGGAAACTCCTCTTTATAAACAGACGAAGGTGTTTATTCTTTTTTTACCACCAAACCATACAATTTCATCCTCATACTCTTCTCTTGCACTGCTACTACTACTTTAGTGTTTTTCTTTTCTTCTTTATTTACGTCATTTATTTATTTTCATAATCGTTTTACTTTTCGCTTACACTGCTACTACTACTCCCATTATTACTCTGCTTTCCACTTTCCTCTCTCGTTATGATCCTCCATCCACAACTTCTCATCTGATTCGATTTTCCTGCCACCATCTAAAACATTCAATGTGCAAGCAAGATAATCAGAGTTTCAGTATCATATAAACAACATTAGTCAGTAGTGAGGCTGCATATCTCTGCCTGACAACGTAAGGATCGGTCAAAGTCTTATCGTACCATGTAAACTAGTACTATCTGTTACATAACAAGGGCCGTGTTTGAAATGGAAAACGTTTGAGTGACACCTTAAAGGTCAAGGCTCCTCAGAACGGAAGTCAATGAAACTACGTGACTTCCAGTCTGTGATTTTCCTTCTCTTTGGCGAGCGGGACTTCAAACAGAAAGGACGTGTCTGGATGCTGTCCCTAATGGGGTAAAAGTCAGTCTTAAGAGCTTATCAAAGAAGAAGGGGTTTCCTAGAGGAGAGGGCCATTCATTTCAACTGGGGAGAATAGAGGATCTGAGTGTTGGTGGTGGAAAGCGAGAAGCTTGGATTTAGAGGCGTTAAAAGTAACAAGCCACTTCTTCCCTCATCGTACCACCTGCTCCAAGTCGGAGGAGAGAGAGTCAGAAAGATGTTGATAATCAATGCTCTTTGAAGTGCTGTCATAAATAGTTGTGTCATCTGCATAGATGTCAATGAATGATCTCAGAATATGATTTGGAAGATCATTTCTGAAGATCAGGAAAGGGGTTGGACCCAGAATTAATCTTTGTGGTCTTTGAACTTTTGCTCTGGTGTTTTTAAATAAATCTTTTTTATAAACATTGGCATCCGAATGAGAAATAGGACCTTCGTTCATGATGACGACGACACGGGTGTATAATGGTTTATGTACGCATCGGTAAGTGAAGATGTAATACAACCTGTTCCATGATCAGGATGCTGGTGACTAAACTGGCATCGCCATCAAGAGGCCTTGGTTCGTATGATGATATGGGTTTGTGAACAAGCACCGTCAAAGGGTGGATGAGCTCTAAGTGAGTCAACAGTCATCTATACTGATGCAGAGGAGAAAATTGACTTTGGGTTTACTTTCGGAAACCTCGTAATTCTGCAGTCCCCCTTATTTTCTCCTTGAGTCCACCCATTAACTGAACAATGTTTCCCAGAAAGGGGAAAGAATTCCTGTTTTCTGGGTCGGCTGTCATTTTGAGTGGGTGGCATGTGGATGTTAATTGAATTATCCCTCCTTTGGAAATTGGCTATTTTGAGTTTCTACAGCTAGATGGCTCTGGCAGTCAATTTGCATAGGAGGTAGTGCCATTCGTATATAAACTCTACTCTTTGATTGAAGAGTGCTATTGATTATTTGAGCTGCAACAGACAATAGAGATTCTAAATGCTCTTATATTATTAATGATCGTTCAACTTTCAATCTATCCATCTAATGTTAATTATCCTCGAGTGATTTTAGGTCTTGATATGTGGTGACTCAATTAGAATCACCCAAATCAGAAAATTATTTAATTTTAATGAAGTGTGCAGCATTTATTCAATAAATGATATATTTTGTAATAGAAACTAGAAAGATTCGCGTCTCAAGAAGAGTTTGGCAGCATTGTTATGTCCCCTTACGAACATTATAATCAAGATATGATGATACTGTATCTTATGTCGAGAATCTTTATTCCAATTTTGATCAAAATCAATTAAATGATCTTGACTCTAGAAAATGTTTGGCAGCATTGTTATGTCCCCTTACGAACATTATAATCAAGATATGATGATACTGTATCTTATGTCTAGAATCTTTATTCCAATTTTGATCAAAATCAATTAAATGATCTTGACTCTAGAAAATGTTTCACATTTAAAGCTTAAGCTTAAAGAGTTTTAAAAAGAATTGAAATTCAGGGAATTTTGCTTAATTAGTGTCTGATGACAATGGATCAAATTCAATGCAAATCTGAAATATTTGAATTTTCAAATGGAAGGTAGTGCTCGTATTATGCGTCCTAAAATCCCTTTAAAATACCCTAAAGAAACTGACATTTGGGGAATATTTATTAAATGATGTATAATACATATTATTACATTTTTTTAAAAATCGGAAGTATCTGAATTTTCGCAAAAGACTTCCACCCAATTTTTACCTGCTTTGCATAAGATTAAATTAAACTAAATATCGTCCACATTTGGAACTGTTACGCCTACAATCTATGTTCCAAACTTCATAATGGTCGGTTAATTAGTTTAGGAGTTAATCCTGTACATACAATAATACAAATATATACACATACCTAACTTTATACAGATAGAGATACATTTTTTTAAATTTAACATAATAGCGATTTTACTAAACAGTGAAAATATAACTAAATTTATGTTTGGGCCAAATTAATTCACATGGGCAGTAACGTTTTTCTTTTTTGATATGCTGTTACTGTTCTAATTGGCTCTATATAATTTTTTTCCAACAGCATTTTTAGTAGGGAAACAGCATATAAAATTAAGTAGGCCTCCAGAGCGCTGCTGAAATCGTCTCTCCTTGAGCCTTTCACCAGGTTCGGGTCCACCTTTCTCTTAGGGGGTGGACGTTGGAGGTAAGAAGGACTGACTTTGCTCGTAGAAACGATACTGGCCGGGTCTGTGGAATTTAATTCCGTTTGCCTCCCCTTTTAGCTTGACCCGGTCGCATAATAATTTTCTTTTGGCTTCCCTGTTCAGCCTAGAAGCAAATCGACATTGGATGGTGGAGGGTTACGGTGTGGACTTGCCTGAACACCCCCGTCCTCAACCGCATCTCTCGCGACCCCTTCTGGCTCTCCACGGTTCATCAACTTTCTTCCTCTTCTGCACCCCTACCTATTCCCCCCTCTCTCTCTCTCGCCATCTTCTCCATCATCACGAAACAGCTGAGCACTGATTACATTTTACAGGTTTCTTTGTGGTGTGAGTGCTGCGTATTGATAGCTTAAAGACTGCACATTGGATCAATTTAATCGATAATCTCATTCGCAAAACCGCGCCACATCACTCGTTGAAAGAACCAACTTTCCACGTCGAAACCGTTCTTCACATTTGTGTTGCCTATTTGCTAGAATTTCGTCCTATTTCTATCTTTTCTATTCAACTTGGCAAATTTCGGCATTTCTTTTACATTGTCTTATTTCCAGTTCAATTCTATTCATCATCATCATCATCATCATCATCATCATCGTCATCATCAGTCTAACGTCCATTTTGCATGCTGGCATGTGTTGGACGGCTTTTAGAAATTGACTTCCTAGCTAACCTACCTTCTGACCAGATCTTTATTTCATCCTTACCACTTCCTCCCGTGTTTTCCTTGGCCTTCCCCTGTGGGCTTCCCCTGCTACTTGGATTGTTCTACATCTACTGACCCATGAACTCACATCAATTCTTTCAACCATCAAAACCTCCTGTTCTGCATGCATCTCCCTATACTGGCCAGATTTAATCTTACTCTAAATCCATCAGATCTGAGCCTGTCTTTAAGACCTGTGCTACACATCCAACGTATCATTCTCATATTATTTATCTGCATGCAACACATGTCCTCAACTCTCACTGGCTAGGTTTCACTTCCATACATCATCACATATTCGACATAGCAAATTTCGGCATTTCTTTTCCATTCTCTTATTTCCAGTTGAATTCTTATTTTTAGATGTGCTCACATCTGAGTTAATAACCGTTTGCTTCCCTAGGGTTTTTTCCTATATATTTTAATCACACAAAATGCATGTTAAAATATTCCTCAGTTTTAGGATTGGGTCATGCTTTTAAATGTATGGCATAATCATGTTGACACACTGGTTCTCATTAGATCACTGAAGTTAAGCATCGTTGAGCCTGGCCAGTAGCAGATGGGTGACAATTTTGGAATAACACTGTATGTGATTCTCGAGAGCAATGGCACCATATGAGACCTAATCTTTCTGCCTAGACACCTACATGATAGCTCGAAACACGGTCAACGAGTATCAAAGTTGCTATGCGGACTGCGACGACCTGGACAGATCATGCTGATGTTTCTATGTTTTAAAAAAAACTTCCATTTCAATTGTTCTAATTAGCTGCAATTTGCAATTAACTCACTGTCACCCATCTCTTACTAATCACTCTCTCACTGTGTGCTGTTTGAACACCATGCTCTTACTTTATAAGGTATCTATCAGTTTCACTCCGACAACTTTCTCTCTCTCTCTCTCTCTCTCACTCTCTCTCTCTCTCTCTCTCTCTCTCTCTGTTTAACAGTTGAAGGTAATAGAAGAAATAAAAAGATAAAACATTAGAATAGTCCATCATAGACAAAAGGGAATATTACCAGACGTTGTAATAATATTTAACATGTAGCTGTAGAAAGAAAGAGATATAGCTAGCAGAAAAAGACTAATTTTGGATTTTATCTTTTTATTTTTTATATTTAACTGGCTTTGCAAACTCACATTTTCCTGATTTTAAATAATCTTATCCGAACTCAATGAATTACCCAACGTGACACATTTTTTCTAGTATCTATATATAAAGGCTCTCTGCAAGGGTCCGCATCTGTTTGAAACAACATTTTCATTGCTAAACACATATCTCCATCTATCAATTAATCTGTCACATTTAAGTTGGAAATAGGATTTTCATTGGTCTGTCGCATATATGTTTGAAATAAGATTTTCGTTGGTCCATCACAATACTTTTGAAATAGCTTTTTTGTTCGTCTGTCACACATAAGTTTGAAAAATCATTTACGTTGGTCGGTCACACATACATTTTGAAATAGCACTTTTGTTGGTCTATAACATGTAAGTTTGAAATAGCACTTTCGTTGGTCTGTCACACGTAAGTTTGAAATAGCACTTACGTTGGTCTATAACATGTAAGTTTGAAATAGCACTTTCGTTGGTCTGTCACACGTAAGTTTGAAATAGCACTTTCGTTGGTCTATAACATGTAAGTTTGAAATAGCACTTACGTTGGTCTATAACATGTAAGTTTGAAATAGCACTTACGTTGGTCTATAACATGTAAGTTTGAAATAGCACTTTCGTTGGTCTATAACATGTAAGTTTGAAATAGCACTTTCGTTGGTCTATAACATGTAAGTTTGAAATAGCACTTTCGTTGGTCTATAACATGTAAGTTTGAAATAGCACTTTCGTTGGTCTATAACATGTAAGTTTGAAATAGCACTTACGTTGGTCTATAACATGTAAGTTTGAAATAGCACTTTCGTTGGTCTATAACATGTAAGTTTGAAATAGCACTTTCGTTGGTCTATAACATGTAAGTTTGAAATAGCACTTTCGTTGGTCTATAACATGTAAGTTTGAAATAGCACTTTCGTTGGTCTATAACAGGTAAGTTTGAAATAGCACTTACGTTGGTCTATAACATGTAAGTTTGAAATAGCACTTTCGTTGGTCTATAACATGTAAGTTTGAAATAGCACTTTCGTTGGTCTATAACATGTAAGTTTGAAATAGCACTTTCGTTGGTCTATAACATGTAAGTTTGAAATAGCACTTTCGTTGGTCTATAACATGTAAGTTTGAAATAGCACTTTCGTTGGTCTATAACATGTAAGTTTGAAATAGCACTTTCGTTGGTCTATAACATGTAAGTTTGAAATAGCACTTTCGTTGGTCTATAACATGTAAGTTTGAAATAGCACTTTCGTTGGTCTATAACATGTAAGTTTGAAATAGCACTTTCGTTGGTCTATAACATGTAAGTTTGAAATAGCACTTTCGTTGGTCTATAACATGTAAGTTTGAAATAGCACTTTCGTTGGTCTATAACATGTAAGTTTGAAATAGCACTTTCGTTGGTCTATAACATGTAAGTTTGAAATAGCACTTTCGTTGGTCTATAACATGTAAGTTTGAAATAGCACTTTCGTTGGTCTATAACATGTAAGTTTGAAATAGCACTTTCGTTGGTCTATAACATGTAAGTTTGAAATAGCACTTTCGTTGGTCTATAACATGTAAGTTTGAAATAGCACTTACGTTGGTCTATAACATGTAAGTTTGAAATAGCACTTTCGTTGGTCTATAACATGTAAGTTTGAAATAGCACTTTCGTGGTATATAACATGTAAGTTTGAAATAGCACATACGTTGGTCTATAACATGTAAGTTTGAAATAGCATTTTCGTTGGTCTGTCGCACGTAAGTTTGAAATAGCACTTTCGTTGGTCTATAACATGTAAGTTTGAAATAGCACTTACGTTGGTCTATAACATGTAAGTTTGAAATAGCACTTACGTTGGTCTATAACATGTAAGTTTGAAATAGCACTTTCGTTGGTCTATAACATGTAAGTTTGAAATAGCACTTTCGTTGGTCTATAACATGTAAGTTTGAAATAGCACTTTCGTTGGTCTATAACATGTAAGTTTGAAATAGCACTTTCGTTGGTCTATAACAGGTAAGTTTGAAATAGCACTTACGTTGGTCTATAACATGTAAGTTTGAAATAGCACTTTCGTTGGTCTATAACATGTAAGTTTGAAATAGCACTTTCGTTGGTCTATAACATGTAAGTTTGAAATAGCACTTTCGTTGGTCTATAACATGTAAGTTTGAAATAGCACTTACGTTGGTCTGTCACACGTAAGTTTGAAATAGCACTTACGTTGGTCTGTCACACGTAAGTTTGAAATAGCACTTTCGTTGGTCTGTCACACGTAAGTTTGAAATAGCACTTTCGTTGGTCTGTCGCACGTAAGTTTGAAATAGCACTTTCGTTGGTCTGTCGCACGTAAGTTTGAAATAGCATATTATTTACCTCCTTGCCAGGAGGTTAGACACAAGGTCAGGTGTGATTTTGAAAAATCAACGCACTAGTCCTACAGAAAGATTCTAAGCAGCCCTGTCAGCATTTCTCGGTAGGGGCCTTTCAGGCGATTAGCAATAAACTTACCACTTCTCAGAGGCCTCCTAGGAATGATCAGAACCACATCTTATTTTAGATGCGTCCAAGCAACTAAAATAGGATGCCCGCCGGTCAGCTCATCACACCTAAGAAGGATTCATAAACTTTGAACTGGCGAGAAGATATTTTTTCATGGACTACATTCTGCGACTACAAATATTGTATCAATAAACTTCAACTACTAGAATTCCATGCAACAGTAAAGAACTAAAATTTATTCGTCATTAGTAGTACAACCCGGTGTTCCCAGTATTCAGTAATGTTATGTAAGGGATATAACTCTTATTATAACCTTTGAGTGTAAATAGGAGTTATATCCCTTACATTATTTGAGTGATTCTTAGAAATAAAAATACAGCCTAAGAATGACGTGTCTGACACTTGCATCATTACGGTAAGACAACAGTTTAAGTAGTTGTTTTAAAAGTATTCAAATAATTATATTTAGTGAAAAAATATAATTGCTTATCTGATAGCTAAAATAAGTAGAGAAACAATAATTTTTTTTTTTATTATTAATGACATATGCTGACTTTTGCTTTTTAAGTCATAATTAAAACAATCCTCCGAGCTGGAATAAGTATATTTTTTAAGAAAATGAAGTAAAGTACGTTTTTTTATTGCAAAACACATGGTACAACAATAATGAATACAACTTGGCTCGTCAGAATTAAATATTGATTTGTGAGATGCATAGTTATTTAGGTCTAACTTAGATAATCTGACCGACTTAATTTTATATATTAGATAACAATTTTCAAAATGATTACTATTTTAAGGCATTTCTTCAGATTGCATAGCAATATTTACGTATGAATAGCATTCAAAACTCAGTATTTTCATACATACCATGTACTATTTAGGGATCGCCCTTTTTTCAGTCATACTCATATTGTTTACAGTTAAGCTTTAAGTTTGCAGATTTTTTATAATCTATATTGATAACATTTTGAGACAACTTCACGTGTGTGTGTTTTTCTCGCATCAACGTAACTTTGATAATTACACATTGAATTATTATTGTTATTTATTTACTATTAATTGAATATTTATTGAAATCAAAAATCCATTTTCGAATTCATTGATATTAACTCTTTCCTCCTCTTTGCCTGCACACATGACTGACAATATGAAGGCAGCTCCTCCCTCTCTGCATTCGTCATGTAATCAACACCCACATTCTCTCTCGGCCTATTTGCTGATTGTCTCTTAGCTTCTTATCTGTCTATATGTATAATTTAGGTATGTGACTATGTTTATATATATATATATATATATATATATATATATATATATTCTATGTATAGAATTCACTCCTAAATTAATGAACCTATCATTATGAATTATGGAATTCTAGGCAACACGGTGAGTAACGTGGGCATATTAATTTTTGTAAACATTTCATGTAGAGTGTGTGTCTTCCAATATTTTTTTAAATAAGCAAGATACAAAAAATTAATTTAGAAAATAATTGCTATACGTTAAATTCTATGTTATATTATGTAATAAAATTTTAACCATATTGGTGCGTGCAGGTGAGCGTCAATAATATATATATATATATATATATATATATATATATATATATATATATATACATATATATATATATATATATATATATATATATATATATATGTGGGGTAAACTCCTAAACGAATGAACTTATCATTATGAATTATGGGATATGTATTCTAGGCAACAGGGTGAGTAATGTGGGCAAATTATTTTTTGTTTTGTGTTTTGTTTGTAAACTTTACCATTTGAGGGGTACAAACGAAACCGTACCATACCCCTCAAAGAAAGAAATAAAAACATTAAAATTTAAAACTAATGCTATATGTATTGCCTATACCCGTGTTGGGATTCTACTAGTATATATATATATATATATATATATATATATATATATATATATAGAGAGAGAGAGAGAGAGAGAGAGAGAGAGAGAAAGAGAGAGAGAAAGGGATATAAACCGCACCCTACCCCCCCCTCCCAAAAAGACAATGTAAAATTCAAAAGTAATGCTATTCATATTGCTTATATTCATCCTTGGACGGCCATTTTCCTATAAATTTAAGAGTTTAAAAAAATAAAAAGTATTTATATGATTTAAACAGAAAAGGCAAAACATAATTCTGTTATCAATCATGTGGAGAGAATGTGCAATTCGTTTTTTTTTTTTTACAAACGAATTGCACAGTCTCTCCACATGATTGATAACAGAACTTTTGCCCGGGGGGGGGGGTTCCGTTGTTTCAACACATGTAGAAGAGTAGAAAGTGGACTTTGGGTTTACCTCTGGCAGCCTCGTAATTTTCGCTTTCCTAATTTTGTCTTTTAGTCTTCACATTCCATCAGCGATGTTTCTGACAAAGGGGGAAGAATTGCTGTTGGGGGGGGGGTTAAATCTATCCATCTAACACATATCGTTGGCTAGATTTTGACTTTGAAGTAGTAATTTTATTTTAACTCCTTACATCAAGTGGCTTCATGCTTTGTATGGAGCGATTTCCATAAAAACAATGTGTGGATTCGCAAGTTATACAGAAGTACTTGCTAAAGGTATCTTCAGGGCTGAATTTTCTTGCGGCAAAGTTTCGTTGTTCTCCCACATACAGTGCCTGGTATTCACAAATGGGTTACCATTTGAGAATAGCCAGGCTTAATGATGCTTAACTTCAGTGATCTAACGAGACCGATATGTCAACATGATTATGCCATATGCTGAGACTGGCTCTTAGCTTCTTGTTATTTATACATTTAAGAGTTTTAAAAAATTCAAAAGTATTGATGCAATTTAGCGGAAGAAAAAGTGAAGCACAATGAAAATGAAAAGACTCTCGGGCAACTACATTTTTCGTGTCTTTGTTCTGTATTTGTTAGCCGATGACGTCATTATTAATTGATGTCACCTAAAAAAATCATATAACTTTTCTAAACGATTTCAATTTGTGCTTTCAATGAAAATTAAAAAGTGGACCATTGGTTTACTTTCGACAACCTTGAAACTCTGCCTTCTCCTACCCTCATTTTGTCCTTTAGTCCTCACATTCCATGAGCGATGTTTCTGACCAAGAGGGAAGAATTACTGTTTTCTGGGTCGGCTTTTGTTTTGAGTAGGTGGTATGTGCAGATTTTCAATCTTCTCATAGTATTGACCATCATTCAACTGTCAATCTATCCATCTCATTGACCCGTTTCCTCGAGTGGTTTTTAGTCCGGATAAGTGGTGACTCATTAGTAAAAACAATTATTTTTATTATAGTAGCGGTTCCTATTTGCTTTCCTCCCCACGAGGGCAGAGTTAGACACAATGTCGGTTTTTAATGTAAAGAAAATCCAGCTCCTCAAAAAGGGACACTCTTAATTTGGACAAAAATATTTTTTAAATTTCCTCAGTCTATCAGTCAGTGGCTGGGGACAGAAAATATGAAATGCAGTATCAAAACAGATACTTCACTTTGATCCTAGCCCAAAAGATCAGGAAGAGTCTGTTTTGGAATATTTATTTGCTATAAAATTTACATAACACATTTCCATAACAAGTTAGGCACAAGGCCAATAAATTGCTGGTCTATAGTCTTCTTTTAAACTAGACACTTTCACCATTTGCTACTAAGGAAATCCTCAGCGCTTGATGAATTCTATTCATAAGAACAATATGTACAGATGTATGAATGAGGGGAAGTGGGGCGACTAAAAACACAGAAAAAAAAAACAAGAAAATAAAGCTACCAAATTAAATGAGAAAAAAGATAAGTTAGTAAGGCCCTCCTAACTTTTGTTAATTGTAGACTTCACACTCTTTTCCAGTTTGTTAGTGATGAAAACAAGCAAATAGATCTCTACATGGGAGTAGATTTTAAGTGGGAAGAGAAGAAAAGGCGGATTGGAGTTGGGGAGGTGATAGTATCCTTCCAAGTTGTTAGTTCACATATTTTTTTGAATGGAAATCGCTCCAGACAAGGCATGAAGCCACTTGATGTAAGGAGCTAACAAGAACGAAATATGATTATCGCAAAGATAGGATATTCCTATTGGCCTTAGTCTTGAAGAGACCAAGATTATAGATGGAGGAAAAGAGTCAGCAAGAACAGAGTTCCACAAGCCTGCAGATCTTGGAAAGAAGCTACTGGAATAGGAAGCTGTATTACAAGGAGGTATCAAAACAGCAAATTGATGGAGACCACTAGACCAACGAGTCAAACGAACTGGAACAAAAGAAGCTTTGAATAGATCACATAATTCTGAAGAACACATGCCATAATAGTATTTATAGAAAAGACTGAGACTAGCAACATCACATCTGTGAGAGAGAGGGTGCAGAGAAGAAGAAAGGGTGTGGCCAATGAAATTACAGACACGTTTCTGCATCTTATCAAGAACCTTCAAATGGGACGGAGATTCACCAGCCCAAATATGACAGCAGTACTCTATATATAGTCTGACTGTAGAGATAGAGAATAGCCTCAGGTATGAGAAAGTGTTTGGAGCGATAGAGAGAACCGACTTTACGAGAAGCAGAAAGAGCAATGTACCTAATGTATGAACTCTAAGAAAGATTTGACGAGAGAGAAAGACCAAGAAGTTTCAGTGTCGATTTCTCCTCAAGAGCAGAGCCATCCATGAGATTTGGGATTGATTAAGAAATAATATCTTTTTTGAAAAGAACTTGTGAGAAGATCTTAATATTTTCGAAAGATATTCGAATCGTCATATTTCGCTAGCAGCTAATCATTGATTAGTCAACGTGTTTCCATATTTGAACAAAAAAACTTCAATATTTTACTAGAAGAAGAAAAACCTCTATAAAAACTTTATTTTAAAAGGGCTTTTCTTTTAATCAAAATTTTTCTTTGCAAATGTGTTTCTAGTTGTTGAGAAGGAAAGCAACCAAAGCAGATGTGCTTACATCCCAAGGGAATCAGATAAGTAGTTTCTCTTTGGGATGGGCGTGGGTCGAATAGATATATAGATATAAAGATATATGAAAAGTTACAATGCAAAATGCGATAAATCCAATCTCTTCAAATAGGACTGAAAAAGATGAACATTTACAATTCAACTGTGAAAAATAATGTTAATCGAATGCAAGAAAATTACGATGTTACATTATGTAAAAATTGTCTTCACTCTCTCTGTACAAGGGTTTGTCAGGATAACGTGACATGAGGATACTTCCTCTACAAGTAAACCCTAACCAAATATTCAAAATAACATAGTATTCAAAGCCCAAATAAGATCTCCTCGACACGGTTATATGCTGGCTCATACGAGGAATGGTGTGCCTTTTCCAAGTAATGTTACCTCAAGTAACAGCATTTACTTGGATACTCCACCAGACTAGATGAATTCTGGTCCTGGAATCCGGTAAGACCAAGAGCCCACAAGAAAGATATACTATAACATAGTTCACGGGTCAATTGGGAAGAGGAAAATTAATATTCTTATCTTTACTAATTCAACGTTTGACAAGTAAAGGAGAACGTTAATGGATATTCGAATATCTATGTATCTCATATAGAGATCAAGTGTTAACCCCAGGAAGGGCTCCTTGATTTCTGAGAACTTCGAGTAAAATTAAACAAAACAGAATATATATATATATATATATATATATATATATATATATATATATATATCAAAGAAGTTAAATCTCATTTTTATAAGTAAAGCACTTTTTATAATTCTACAGCTACTTCGTCCATTGGAAACCAAAACATTATGTTAGTTTACAAAACTAAGTCATTTCCACGGACTCATCAGGAAAAACAAAACAATGGTTAAAACTATAAGCGTCTTTTTACAAACTTGATTTGACCTCATCCGTACTACATCAGATAACTCAAACATATTTAAAATAGTACGTCAACAAAGATCTCTAATCTATCTATCTATCAACTAGATGGTCGAAGGTTCGATCCTGGTTTGGTGCTAGTTTGAAGAGCTGCGATACAGCAAAACGCTCTGCCTGTGGATAACTATATAAGCCCCCTTATTTGGGTTGAGCACTGTGGTAAGTGATATCGCCAACTACTATTAGCGACAATGAAAAGCTCTTTGTAAACAAAGCACTCTCTAGTAGTTGTCAATATTTATATAAAGCATTGAGATGTCACTTGCTAATAGCGCTTACTCTGTAGTTGAGTGGTAAGTGTTGTTGACTATTAACTACATGATTATTGTAGGTCCGATCCTGGCTTTAGGCGAGTGCTAGTCTAGCCACAGCGAAGAGCTGTGATACAGTGAAGCAGTCTGTTTGTGGATGATTATATATATATATATATATTTGTGGAAATCACTGCAGACTAGGCATGAAGCCACTTGATGTAAGGAGCTAAAATAGTACCACTTCAAGGTCAAAAACTAGCCAACGATAAGTGTTAGATGGATAGATTCCGACCCAGAAAACAGCAATGCTTCCCCCTTTGTCAGAAACATCGCTCATGAAATGTGAGGACTAAAGGACAAAATAAGGAAAGCGAGAGTTACGAGGCTGCCGAAAGTAAACCCATGGTCCACTTTCAACTCTCCTTATATATATATATATATATATATATATATATATATATATATATATATATATATATATATATATATAGATGTCGAAATTTAAGTTGTAACATACTCAGATCCCGGGGTTTTGAATCACGCGACCAGTAGTGAATAGTTATATCTCTATGCTGACGAGTCCTGATAAAAGGACGAAACGTATACGTACATAGATAATAAACAAAACAAATATTATTACATATATATATATATATATATATATATATATATATATATATATATAAGTAAGAAACTAAAAGGGAAACTTTTAGTAGTAAGAACCTATAGTGAAATGGTAAAAGCTCAACATACGAGATAGAGCAATTATAAAGTTAAATGGACGAAGAGTGATAAACATGCACGAATGTCCAAATTTATTTCAAACTTCAAATGTTCAAAGCAAGGTATATTCTGTAATAAAATTATGTTTATTGTTCTTTCCTTAAGCCAAGGCTTTTCAAAGATCGAGTTTTATCATCAGAGGAATTATACAGATAGATAAGTTGGCAATAGAAAAGCCAAAGTTCAACATTTTTTTCACCCATCTTTTTCTAAATATTTTTCAAATGTTGAACTTTGGCTTTTCTATTGCCAACTTATCTATCTGTATAATATATATATATATATATATATATATATATATATATATATATATATATATATATATATTATATTGATTCAATTTAAAAGACTATGCAAAGACCAATCGAAAATCATAATTTTCATTAGTTATTAAATTTTTTTATTTCCACACTTTAGTGGAGATTTACAATTTCCATTTTTATCTTGCATACAAAAAAAACTCAATTTTCCATATTAATTTATCTGTATTCCTACACGTGTTTCTTGGCAGATTGCACAAAAATTATAGTTCGGTTGTCAGTTTGTCAATCTTCAGGGAATGACGGAAATATGTAGTGAAGGGGTAGAAATAACTTGTGATATCTAAAAAAAAAACTAAGAAAAAACACCGAAGAAAAAAAAACAAAAGAAAAAAAAAACAGAGGAAAAAACTGTTGAAAAGATTTTTAAAACTCGTTGAGGAGATTTTTTTTAAATTGAAAGTTTCGATAAACACCTGTTAATCTTGGAGCGCATAGAAATAAACTCACGTGAAGAAAAGGCTGAAAAAAAAATGTACCCTAACCTCCCCCCCCCCCCAAAAAAAAAAACAACACAAACATTAAGAATACGGAAGCAGTTCCTCCTACGTTGATTTTATATATATATATATATATATATATATATATATAATTATTCTTTTTTTAATAAATTTTAATATCCATAGATGTATATATGTTTTGTCAGTATTAACGACAAACTCTGGATCCAAGTATTATGACTCCTGACTTCTTACCGTTTAGGCCGCCATACGATCATGCTTTGAAATGCAAGAGAAATATGTCTTTTATTTTAAATGTGAATACAAATAACGAGATTCAAACAGGGTTCCAATATCCTAAAGGGAGATAACCTCACAACGTGGCTAACTTTAAATCTTTGACTGGTTCAGAGATTTTGATTGACACTGGGCGACAGCGCTCAATGCCTTCTCAGACAGGTTTATAATATTTTTTAAAAATTACATGTTATTTTTTAATAATTATTAAATTAAAAAAAAACTAATTATTTTCAGTACTATATATAGAGTGTGTAAGTTATTTGATGACATACCTTATTTTTACTATAACAGGAATATTATTAATTTCTATATTTCAGAATTATCAATAATCAAATAATTACACAACGAATGGAGAAACACATATAGCGATTTAGAAATAGAACCTTTCGCTTGATCTTTCGTTTACAAAGTTCACATTGAGTTAAAAGCTTAAGACGTGCGGCTCACCTCTGGCAACTCTTGCAACAAAGCTGGGCAGAACTATTTTCAGTCTAACCCCAGTCTTTGCTGGAAAGAAGGCCGAGAATCTGTGAAGCGGCGATAGCGAGCAAAAGAAGTTATTTTGAAAAGGTTAAATAGTTTTTATAGTTTTTTTTGTTGTTTGTTTAATTTCTAATTAATATGGCTCAGGGAGATTTGTACTTAGTACATATTTTTTTTTCCCATTATACTTTGGTTATCTCTCATAGATCAAGGGGCCCTTTCCTGGGGCTAATATTTAATTTCTTTTTGAGATACATAGATATCGGAGTGTTTATTTAAGGTTCTTCTCTACTTCTCAAACCTTGATTAAGTAAAGCAGTAAAGAACAATAATTTTCCTAACGCCAGTATGCTATAGTTTATTTTTCTAGTGGTGTTTGCTTGGTTTTGATGGACTCCAGAACCATAATTCATCTGGTCTGGTGAAGTATCCAACTTTCTGTTGTTACCTACGATAACATCACTATGAGCCAATGTATAGTCATTCTTAGTGTTGCATACCTTAGATTTCTCCCTCGTCGTGTAGAGGGTGTTCGGGTCGTCAAGTGGATGAATTCTTTCTTCTCTGCCGTGAACCACGCCGTCCGTTGTCTGCAACAAAAGCCATGACGTACTCCGAAGAAAAACTCTTCTTTTAGATTTAATTCATTTTATTACAAGAGCTGTTATTTCAACTGGGAGTCATTCACCACGTCGAGAGAGAGGGAGAGAGCAAATCCTACTTTATCGTAGTTAGTTACCAATGTTTCTTAACCATTCATAGATGGGGGGGGGAGGATTTCTCGCACTTGTCTTCCCTTAAGGAAATATTTCCCTTAGTTTTACATCGTGAATCGCACGTCCTCTCGGTTCGCCTTCCGAATCAGACTGACTAAAAACTCGCTTCTCACGAGAACGAGTGACGTCACAGAGCCTCTCGCAGGTGTAGACTGACCCTTGATCTGGGATTTCGTCACACGGTAACCTTGTCACGTCTGTCAGCTCTGACTGTGAGAACAAGCCCTGTTCTGCACTCGACTGCACCCGCGTTAACTCGCGCAAGTCAAACCTGACTTCCAACAGATACGTCCATTCCCATAGGGCCATTATCCAACATTAGGAGATCTTGTTTGGCCGTCGAATTCTATGTTATTTTGAATATTTGGCCAGGGTTTACTAGAAGGGAGAAGTATACTCATGTCAGAGTATCCTGACAAACCCCTGTAGAGAGAGGCCGAAGACACTCGAGGATAGTATCTAGTAAGCATTCAGACTCTCCAATAGGCATTCAAACTCTCTCATTGTGGTGCATTGAAACTCTCTCTTTCTTTTAATTATTTTAGTTCAGTTAGTTTGAAAAAATCAAAGCCCCCCCCCCCTCCTCTTGTGGCTAACATTTGATTTCGCTATGAGTTAAATTTATATCTAAGGCCTCTTTTAAAGATAGAAGTTGTCCCTTTTAGGGCTGCTATCTGTACTTTGCTACAGTTTTGTCTTCCAGTAATTGTGACTAAGTATTTTGTTAGATTTTATTTCAATAGACCAATTGCTCCTACCACAACCGGTATCACGTTTGTTTCTTTTAGGGACCAGTTGTTTTTAAGTAATTCTTGAGGTCGTGATATTTCATCATTTGTTCGTGTTCTGCTCTATTGCGATCCATACTTATTCAAGGCGGTTACATCAATGATTGTGGTGCTTAACGTGTATAATTACAAAATAACACTTTTAGGATGAAAAATAAAAGCTTTTGAGGGTGACCCAATACTTTTCACTGATAGTGTATCTTCTATTAATGATAGAGATTTAGTATACACAACTATACTATTTCATCTATTAATGTACCATTGTACTATCTTTCAGTGCTCAATTTAGGAGTGGATAGTAATGTAGTATCTGTTCGTTCGTCATGAGACAATCCTCTCGTGTATTAACGCCTCCTTTTTTGTGGAATCGGTGGGTTGTGTAGTATCTATTCTGTTGTTATGAGACCACCCTCCCAAGCATTACCTCTTCCTTTGAAGAAATTGTCACTAACCCTAACCCTAACCCTAAACCTAACTCAACACTGACATTATATATACTAGCAAAATTATGCAACCAGAGGGAGGAGTAAATTTTTGTAAGTATATATCAATGAATCTTGGTGTATTTTTGTTTTTCATTTTCCGGTCTTGGAAACATCTGTTGTGTCTTAAGGATTTTAAAGAATTTAAATGTATCAAAAATTAATTCAATAAATGTCTCTGTACTTACATCCCTTCTCTTCACCCAATCAAGGCTGAGTACATCCATGGACCTCACCTTAAAAATTGAATATAATAAAATGTAAAAAAATAGGAATAAAAATATGATGTAATGGCCTGGGGGGCAGAAGGATATAAAAGATCTCGTCATTCAATCCCGGGCAATGTCTGGTCTCCCTGCTATTAAAATATGTTATTTATTGAATAAATGCTGACAATTTCAGAAAATTGGTTAATTCTCTGGGTTGTTTTTGTGATTAAAAATATTAAAAAAGTAAATTTATATGAATCAGCATGGTACGATTTTTTTCAGGTACTCACAAGAGGGACTACCTAAAGGTTGCTAATATTCATAAGTGAAAGTGGTGTTATGGAAACGACTGGATTCGAACTTGACACACCCAGGTCGTCAGTTAACGTTGTTAAGCACGTCACCACGACCACACCCCTTTAATACATCAAAATAATTACAAAAAGAGTAATCCCTTAGTGGGGTTCCTGTAATATAAATGTTCGCCTGGTGCAGCATTCACCGTGGGTTGGTTGAGCTGGCTTTCTTGAGATGGTTGAGGAGGAAGTTTCTAGGGATTATTAAATTCACAAGCCGTCCATATTCACATGTATATCCTGGTCATCGGAGATCAATTGGTCAATGTTTTAACGTGTTTTACAGGGAAGTGTTGCTGTCCTCCCACATACAGCACATGGTATTCTCAAATAGTCACCCATCTAGTACTGATCAGGCTCAACACCGCTTAACTTCAATGGTCTAACAAGAACCATTATGCGATATCCTAGACAGGAAGGGGGATAGTCTGAAACTGAGTACATCCTCATCATCATCATCATCATCATCATCATCATCATCATCATCATCATCATCATCATCATCATCATCATCATCCAATTTCAGATTTGGCACCCATAAATTTTCTATTTAACCGATTTGTTGAGAACCCAAGAAATCACAGCAGGTGTTTTGCTAATTTAAGGGTATTTAAGATAAGTTCTGTGTATGCACTTTAAATGAATCTCTTTTTCATAAACAATCTATTCAACTGAAGACTCTCTCATAAATCTGAATGTATGATGCACACACGCTTTATCGAGATACAGCTTTGAATCAGCAAATGCATTAAGAATTTATCAAATTACCAAATCCGTAACAAATTAAATACTGGTTTATGACAGGTGCTCTAAACATTGGCAATGCTCGGGCAGGACAGCAGAACGTCCAATAGTATTATCTTCAAATGGTATCTGACCTCTAGCTAGCAGCTTTCATTGCAGTGTTTTGATCACTATTGTATTTAGTAGTCCGTGCTCAGTGGTCCTCCATAGAACTCATTCATCCTGTGACAGCTCTTGTTTTTAGTGTTTCCTGATGTCTACACACTCAACTCATCGAATAAGCCAAGACCCACCTGATGGGGGTGCCAGTTTAGTTGCCACTTTAGATTTTGATAACTTTTCAAGGGTCAGTGATTCTCTTCAGCTTAACCTACTCTTGAAAGACACAGAAAACGAAATCATAGGACAGAAATACATGAATACCGTAATCAGTGCTCAGCTGCCTGACCAGTTGAGCTAGAATTAAAGAAACTGAGATCAGAAGCTAGAGAGTTAGTATATAAGCAGGCTGGGATGCTCCATTATGGGCAAGTTCATTCTCTGGGGTTTTATTGGTTGCTAGTCCATGAGTGGATAAATATTGCTTCATGCAAGCAAGATTTCTCCTGTCAACTGAACGGCATTTGGAGCCCTTACTTAGTAAGTGTCAATTTGATTCCACATATTCTTATGATGGATCCAGTCAATCTACGATCAGCGATGAAAATGCATAATCAAATTTGTGACAGACCACCAAAGATTCTTGGGCATGTCATAAAAATTATTCATCAACAAAAAGTGCTTTTTACAGAGATTTTGCTTAAACAGTAAAAAAAAATTTATTCTGATAATTTGTGAACCTCTACTACTACTACTACTTATTTTTTAAATAGTGTAATTATTAATTATCAACAAAATATAATTATATTACAAAGTAACAAACAATTATTAACAAATAATAAAATCCAACTGTTTTTTATAATTGGAATTTTTAGTTTTTATTTGTAAAATATTTTTTAAATAGTTTAATTATTTATTATCAACAAAATATAATTATATTACAAAGTAACAAACAATTATTCACAAATAATAAAATCCAACTGTTTTTTATAATTGGAATTTTTAGTTTTATTTGTAAAATATTTTTTAAATAGTTTAATTATTAATTATCAACAAAATATAATTATATTACAAAGTACAAACAATTATTAACAAATAATAAATTGAAACAGTTTTTTTATATAAATGGAAATTTAAAAGAAAAATTTAAATATATTACAAATTCACATTTTTATATAGCGTAACAAATTAAACATCATAGTAATTACGTATCAAATACAGAATATTGCTGAAGAAATTGTTGAAACAGCCAATAATATAGTGGGAATTTTTTGGATTAACAGCGGTCGAAATTTATGATTTCAGATTTGGCGTCCATGATGAGTTGGTATTTTCGATTTTACTAATTAACTTGTAGGTATTCCAAGAAACTTTTAGTTCCATTGATAGATTAAAAAAGCCTGAGAGAAGAAAAAACTGAAGGAAAACACATGTACACTTCGGGTTGTGGAATACCAACAGGCTTAAAACGGAAAAGAAACTGAAGGAACTGAAAGAAAAGGAAAAAAATAAAGAAATCCTAGATGCGGTTCAGATTAAGAAGGGATGGAATGATAACAGTTTCAAAATCATTGCACGGCAGTGACGTGCAGAAGTCTGGTTATGCCCTGGTGATGCGTGGCGTCAGTTCTTTAATTGTATGCTCCAAAGACTCAAATATAAATCCTAATTATAATCATCATCATTATTATATTTGGTTTAACATCTGCTTTACATGCTAGCATTTGTTGGATGGCTTTTAGAAATTGACTTCCAATTTAACCTATCTCCGACCAGGTCTTTATTTATCCCGCTTGTTCTCAAACCTATCCTTATCTCTTTCACCCATGTTTTTCTTGCCACCCCCCCATGAACTGAACCTGCTGCTTCAACTGTTTTACATCTACCATCCCAAGCACTCTCATCCATTCTTTCAACATGACCATACCAACAAAGTATTCTGTTCTGCACATATCTCCCTATCTTCTCCAGATTTAATCTTTCTCTGAGGTCATCAGATCTAAGCCTGTCATTTAACACTCTCATTGCACATCCATCGTATCATTCTCATATACATTTTTCTCCATGCATCGTATGTCCTCAACCTTCATGGTACTTTCTATTACTGAGAAATATTATGAGAAAAGATAGTTTGAATATTATTAGATGTTCTCCCTAATTTGAATGCCTGTCTGCCCTCTTGGCTCTACACGCAATTACTGCATGGTGATGGTCACTTTTGAGAGCCCGTAATTTCTATGCCCGGTACAAATCTATGAATAAAACACAGGCTTTCCAGAAACACCAATGAATTCAAGGAGGTCTAAACAAAAAAGGCATACTGACTACTGATCTCATTGTCTCTTTTATAGACTGTTGTAATAGAATATCCTACACCCCCTTTTTTCTACATGGACTTATTAATACAGAACTATATCTAGTGAGCACCGCATTAGCCGATTGTCTTGCTTCGGAGATTAGTAATGTCTTACTAAAATCTGTCTCTCCATTATTGTACTCTCTGTTGGAATAAACTTTTCTTCCTTCCACTCGAGAAACAATCTTGCATATTGTAACTCTTTTCATAGTGGGGAAGAACTTGAGGCAAAATTTTCAACATGCCCGTACATGAAAGATTTTTCGAAACTAGATATGTAGGGTTTTCTGCCACGGACAAGATATGTAATTATCAGAAAAAAAACATGCTTGAAAACATGGATAACAGTTTTTCTACTGACGATGAGAAAACACTTGGATATGATTAACTGGCAAAAAACTTGCATGTGAAAGTTTTCTTCTCTGGCATCAATTTTCTTTGCGACACAGGCATGAGATTCCTCTGAGATTTTTTGAGACTCACCACTTCAGTAACAGTTGTTAATTGTTATACTCACTATATAACTAATTTAAAAACACAAAAAACATTAGCAATATATAATTAGAGTTATCTTATTTTGAACATTGTTACATCTAAGATTTAACTAAAATGGTTACATGTTCAAAGACTACCTAGTCGGAAAATGTATATGCGAAACTGATCCCCCCACTCTGAAGTTTAAAATATTTGTTTGTTGTTGTTTTTTGTCCCCAAGTTTTTTAGTGTACTCACACATAATTCCCTAAAAAATTTAAAATCTAATTATTTTTTTTTTTTGGGGGGGGGGAGGGGGTATCTGAAAGTCTTTATCTCTTATATAAAGGGCAGTTGTCTGTTTGTGTGTTTGTTTTGATGTCCAGCATCTCCTCACAAACTACGCGGCGACATGTCAAACAGTTGACATCTTCAGGACCGCACATATCATGAGATCATAATATCTAAAAATCACAAAAAACGGTTCACTCGCTGAGGGTCAACCGGACCAGTTTCCAACAGAGGGTCGCATTTTTTCCGTATTTTACAAACATTTATATAAACATACCTAACTATATATGTATATGTTTGTTTAGGAATTTTGAACAGGCTGAGTAAAAGTCTTGAAATTTAAAAAATTTCTCCTCTCCTTCGACGAAGAATCGAGAGGAAATTGTTGCAAAAAGACAAGGATAATTGACAGTATCCATTGGGCATTTGCAGTAATGAAAACTAATTATTTTTTTCTTCGTTAGAAAAAATGAAATTTAACAAAATTAGAATTATGTTTGCCAAAAAAAACCCACAAAATATGAAACTAAAAACCAAAAGTAAAAATGTGTGTTCGGCAAATGATTTAGTTTTAAATGCTATTTTTTTAAATGTTTCTTCCCAATTAATTTAATTGCGCGTATATTGAATTCATTTTTCCAATCGGCAAAGGATCCTTTGGCGATAAACAAAAGTAAAAGTTAAAGAAATGAAAATTCTGCTTTTTCTTTTTTAAATTCTTCAATGGCGATTCTTCTTTGACTCACAAAGTTTCAGATACGGCAGTATTAAATGGTGTGTCTGTTATTCAGGTATTTTCAAAATAATCTTCTGGTTTTTATTAATCAAACACCACATTTCAAGTTCTCGGCTTTCGGACTGAGATCAGAGTGTAGTATGGAAAAATAACATTTTAAAATTTCAAGTAAATTTGGAGATATTTTAAGTAGGATGGACCCTAGATTAAATGTGGTATTGTTGTGATTGAGATGAATCTAGCAAAGAGTAGGATAGTCATTTTTATCATTTTTGTCACTTCAGACCAAAGATGACCAATGATCACCATTTTCCCCACACTTTTGATCGCCTTGTGTTCTAAATGTAAATTTTTATATTTTTTGCAAATAAATAATTCAAAGTGTAGTATCTGTTCTGTCTTCGATCGGTGAAAGACTAAAGCAATTTTTATTTTTGCCTTAATCCAGAGTGTTCTTTCAAACCAATGTCACCAAATACTTGTCATAAATCTCCACTTAGTTCATACCATTAATTTTTCCTCATCTTTCGGCTGACAACCTTTCTATCTCATTAACCCTTATCCTCTAGTCGCTCTTGGCCTTGATAAGTGGTGACCCAACAGCAACAAAAAAATACATTTTCACATTATCACAAAAAACTGTTGAAAAATAATCTTGTTTACAAACGCCTTTTTTTAAATTTCGAGCAGTGATGGGGGGGGGGAATCATATTATGTTGATCTTACATAGCAAAGTGAACCCACCCCCACCCTCTTGAAATTTAACAGATAAATTTTTCACAATTTTTTATCATTTTTATTTTTCGTTTTTACTTATATTCTCCCCAAACAAGGCACATTGCTACTGAGACATAAGAGGTTACTGAGAATTTCGTGCCGTGAGATGTTTGTTCACATTACATTTAAATTTCTGCGTGTTGGTACAGACAGGAAAACAGGAAGCAGGGAGGGAATTTCAAAGGCAAGCAGTTTGAGGAAAAAACTATTAAAGTAGAAAACTGTCTAGCATCTGGGAAGTTTACAGTGAAAAGAATGAGATTTTGCTGATTGCCAGGTTGGTCAGGAGTATTTACGTCGAGGGGACAGAAGTGCAACAAATTTGTTGGAGCACGTTCCATTGTAGCATTTGTAAAACAAGCACAGGGATGCAACATTGTAGTGATAGAACAGGGGCTAGAGTTCGATAGACAGTGTGTGACTTATGAGATTAGAGGCTCTTTTTTGGACCCTGAGACTAGTGGCTGGTGTACCAGCCGAGATGTGACAACAATACTCCATGCATAGGCGAATGGTGGCTCTGTAGATATATTGGATACTAGCAGGTGTGAGAAGTTTTCTAGCCCAGAAGAGGGCGCTAACCTTCTTTGCAACAGACTTGGCAGTATCTTCTATGTACTTGTTCTAATTCATGTAACCTGTGAATGTTAGGCCGAAAAATTTGAATATTAGACTCTCAGGAAGGGTGCTATTAGCCATGGTAACCGGTGGTTGGAAAGGTTTCTCATTGTTCAATTGTTCAAGAGAAGGAGTTTTGATTTAGTAGCATTAAATGTAACCATCCATTTTTTTGCCCCATTCCACTATGGACTAAAAGCTTCAGCCATTGCCTTAGATATTTGTGCATTCGTTTTGCCCACATTTCGAGAGTAGAGCGTAGTGTCATCAGCAAATATACCCATCTCGGACGCAATTGCATAACATAACATGAGAATTTGGTGTTTAATTGATACTAGAAAAAATGTGACCTGTTGGGTCATCCATTGAGATTGGGTTAAATTTCAAAAGTAAGTCAGCAAACCAAATTAAATATTAAAAAATATAAAACGACAAAATCTAAAATTAGCTGGTTTCTGCTTGTAATATATATATGTGTATATATATATATATATATATATATATATATATATATATATATATATATATATATGAACGGATTCATTTTGTCCTAAAAAACGAAAGGTGAACTTGATTTGGACATTAACACACAGAGCCCTTATAATTTGCTCAAAATCAAAATTGGACGAAAAAATTAAAACTATAACTAATACTTTGTCCAAAAACGGATATCCCCTTGATGTGATTAGGGCAGTCACCCAAAGGAAAATAAATACTTTTTCCAAAATAAAACCATATACGGTGACTAAATGTCCAATTTACATTCGTTTACCTTGGTTAGGCACAGTAAGTGAGAAATTTGCCAAGCAAATCAGCTCAGCAGTTGAAAATTGTTATTTTTCTTCGAATGTGTGTGTTGTGTTTTCTACAAAACCTTTATTGGCGTCCTCTCGTAAAGACGTTCTACCCTCCACCATAAAAATAATATAATTTATCATTTTAAATGTAGTTGCAGTGCTGACTACGTGGGTAGGACGACGTTAAGATTGGATAGTAGGGTCCAACAGCACATTCCGAGTAGGATCAGGAATGGAACCTTCCGATCAACGGACGTTCAGAACAACACATACGGGTCTTCCATTAAAGACCATTTACTTAAAAACCCGCCATGCGCTAGAGAATTTTAGCATGGACTCCTTCACCATTCTCAGTCATGCTCACTCGTTATACCATCTCAAAATCTTGGAGACGATCCACGTTCGTCTTAAACGTCCCTCCCTTTGCAAGCAAAGGGAATGTCTATGGGGACTAGATGTGATCAGTCTCTAAGATTCATCCTCCATTGTACATATAATATAACGCTATTTTATTTCCTGTACTCTCTCTCTTTTCACCCCGTTTTTTTTTAAATCCTTTGTTTTATTTTTTTAAATCCCTCGATACAGCCTTTGTTAAGAGAGGGCGAAACCGGTCGGCTGGCATTATTTTTATTTTTTACTTTATTTTATTTTTTATTTTTTCTCTCTCTTCATTAACTTTTAATCATGAACGATAGAATTCGTCTTCCCTTCATGCTTGCAATATATATATATATATATATATATATATATATATATATATATTTCTCTTTTATTGGTTATATAGTATTACTGGCTGTGGTAATGTTCACTTTTTGTTTATGACTTTGGACTATTACAATCTTTTTATTCTTTTCTTTCTTTGTTATCTTCGAGAGAGAGAGAGAGAGAGAGAGAGAGAGAAAGAAAAAAAAAAAAGAGAGAGCAACCATAAACACAACTACAAATTGAGAAGCAGACAAGTAAAAGGGAACTGAGAAGGCCTGTGTATGTATAAGAAATCCTTTAATTTGAAACCTTATCACCCGTGTTCAAAATTGTGGTGGCACTACTATCGGTATGTATCACATGAAATGGCTGTGAAAATCTGAGAAGGATTTAGATGGGAAAGTACCTTCCAGACCTCGACTGGGAGCACACAAAGTACTGGAATCCGTAAGGGGCTTATTATCACTCAAACTTCATTGAAAGTAATAGTGTATTCTGGAAGAATAGGGACATTTCTTGTCACTCAGACTCCAGGGAACAACACATATTTTTTGCCAGTGAACGATAACTATTAATAACAGTTTCGAGCTCGCCAAATTTACTGCATCGTATTGACGATCCAGAAGACTGGTTTGGTTCATTTTTCAACATTACTTAAAACTAACATCGTATCTCTCATAGATTTTACATAAAAACACCTTGGGATTGTAAGTCTATCGTCTAAACCATAGTTTTCTCCTCCTCTTCTTCCGCTTCCACCATCATCTTATTTCCCTTGGTCAGGTGTCTGACGTATCCTAACAGCCTGCAATCTCAGTCTACAAGCTTGGTAGTCTTGACGATTGATTCTGTTCAAATTCCACTGTCTTAGATCCATGTTGATGGTTTGCATCCAAATTTTCTTTAAGTCATTCAACTTTTCCCCGGCTTTCCACCTCAAGGTCTCTGCATTTTCTTATCTAGTGGTCGCTTCTCTTAACGTGGCAAACCCAACGTGGCTTACTGATTGCCAGGAGTTCATCAAACTTTGGTATATTCAGCCTCACCAATAGGGTGTCAGTGCTGATATGACGGGTCTGATTTGACCCAAAATTGCATATCCATCTGATCATTGTTCTGTCATTACATTAAAGACGGGAAAAGGAGGACTCGGTGGTTGCCAAACACCCACCTCAATACAGCATAACGCTCCTATATATCCTGTTATATACCCTCCCCCTGGTAGTGAGATGGATAGCTCTCAATGTCAGGACTGGTAACAGTTTGCGGAAATTATCCCAATGGTAGAGCTGAACTTATAACCACTTCCAACACTCAACATATCCCCAAGACAACAAAAGGAATCCATCACTTTAAGAGGGCCGTTGTCCAACTTCACCTCAGTGCAAGGTCGGTAGTCAAGTGGACGTTCCTGCCCCAGACACCTTCTACACATATAGTTGGGGTCTGGTGCCAGCTTTCTGGACAAGCCACTAGCCTTTTTGTGGACCCATAATGTGTATAAACTGAATTGTATGGCATTGGATCCCACTCCTTTCCTGCACACAGCACATGTATATTGACCGGAATCTTTCAGCTGTTGTAGTTCTAGGCCACTGACCGTCACTGTTTTCTTTGGCAGATTCCCCCTTAGTCCTTTGGCTTACACGCCACTTTTCCTCATTCACAATTTCTCAAGTAATTGGTCCATTGTATCTGCCATGATTATCAGGTCGCCAGCATCCAACAACTCTCACGGGCATCCTGCACAGGACTCTCTAGAAAGAGTTTCAAAACCAATGATGAATAGGAAGGGGCGTAAGATTGACCTCTGATGGATGCCAACTTTTACGCTTAAATCATCAAATGTAGTACCGGATCAGTAGAGTGGCAAATGACCTGATGGTCAAAGGTCTCATTCCTTCAGGAGTCTTGGTTTGAAAAACATCTGATGATCAAAAGAGTGCCTTGGTTAATATTTAGTTCACATCTCAGCAATATTCAAAATTTACATAATTTCTCATAAATCCAACAAGAGATGCTTTGGAATTGCAATTCTATTGTCTATGAATAGACAAAAATCAGAGTTTACAGCTAATTTTTTTTTCAAATATAAGAATAATTCTATGCATCTATCTCTCAATTATGGTAAGTAATTGTAGTGGAGAAAGACCTATGTTGAAAAATCAAGAATGACCAAAGTAGCACTATCGTACAGAAAATACTAAATAACTTAATATTAATGATTATCCGTATGTAATATTAAGATATTGTGTTTTAGGGATACGTTTGCTACAGACTATTGAATTTGGTAGTCAGTGCTCAGCTGTCTGACCAGTTGAGCTCAACTAGAAAACTGAGATAGAAGCCTAGAAAGTTGGTTTATAAGCAAGATGGGATGTTCCATTATGCTTAGATGGGCAAGTCCATTTACTGTGTTCTCATTCATTGCTAGTCTATGAGTGAATAAGTGTTATATGACTAGTGCTTCATTCAAGCAATAATTTTTCTATCAACTATTTGTAGCCTTTTCTGTCGGTACATATCAATTTAATTCTACAAAGACCTATCTCTAGAACAATGCACCTGTGTACCATTGTCAAATGGTAATGGCAAATATATACATGGAATATTTCAACCACATGGCTTTAGGATCAGCACTGTTGAAGCCAATTATGTGGTGGTTATGATACTTTGATGACATATTCATACCTTGATCTCGTCCATCACGAAGATGTCCAGTGTTCTAGACCATGTTGACATAATAAGACACTTCACAGTGGAGAAGGAAAACGACAATCATATCGCCTTTCAGAATATATAATATCATACACAGAGTATGTGTTTAAGCCAATACATATCACCAAAAAATGATCAGGTTTAAAAATACCCATTATTCTCGTGTTTGA
The DNA here is from genome assembly GCA_963556195.1 of Sepiola atlantica. Classification (NCBI taxonomy): domain Eukaryota; kingdom Metazoa; phylum Mollusca; class Cephalopoda; order Sepiida; family Sepiolidae; genus Sepiola; species Sepiola atlantica. The sequence continues at coordinate 73,765,809 of OY744528.1, read as the reverse complement.
CACAAGGTACCTGAAGAAGGCCTGTTGGCAAAACGGCCGAAACGTTGTGATAAGAACAAAGACCAAAATGAGGATACCCGTCTAAAAATTGTAAATAGCAAAGAAAATTACTCATCCTAAAAATACAGCTATTGAGACTAACTTTTTTTAAAGATGGCCTTGTCCGGAAATGTGCATTAGTTTGATTCAGTTATTTGCATAAGTTTCCCATTGTGTCACTGTGTCTGTGTGTATATGTATGCCTGTTGTTAGTCTGTGCTGGTATGTATATGTATATTTGCGTATGCATGTCTATCACTGCTATTTTATGGGAAACGAGTGTGTGGGAACTCAAAAGTAACCGGATGTATTTGACCAGACAAAGTGTCTAAAAAATCCATCTTGATGAAGAGTGCTAAGTGTCTCGGAGATCTGATAAAATGATAAAATTCTATCACAGAAATGTATATGTGTTTGTGTGAGTTTATGAATATGTATGTGCGTATACACATGTGTAAGAATGTATATGTATGCAGTTGCGTATGCAAATGTAGATACATAAATGTGTTTGTGAGTATATATGCCTTTCTCCCTTCACTAATTCCATCTCCTTTCTTCCCTTCTAAACAAAACTCTGCGAAGATGTAATTCATTCGTTTTTTTTAATACGAGCTGAAGATGCTAGACTTTGAATAAAGTCGCAGCTGAAACATGTATGGACATATGTAGCCAATAATGTTTGTATAAATAAAAATTTATACTAGAATCAGGTATGTATAGATAGAACCACGTGAAGGTTGCTGACATTCTAATTTCGATGGTGTCTTTAGATTCTGTGAAATAGTTTATCGGATTAATATCCTAATATGTTATTATTTCTTTCTCTGTTAACTCAGCCCTTCTTCGTTTCTAAGGAAGAAGACAGGGCCTATTCTCGCTAAATCACGCTGTCAGAGGGTCCGGCCAATCAAAGACCAACAAATCATGCTTGACCACGCGGGATTTTGAGTGATATAAAAGAAAGAACGCACTTCCTCTTTCCTCTTTTTCCCTTTCCCAGCAAGTAACACGGTCCTGTCAACGAAGTCTTTCTCTCCCTACGACCAGCGATTAAGACGATCCCATCAAGAGACTCAAAAGGAATGGGGCAAGAAAACACTGCCTGCTACAGTCTTACAGTTACTACACGCCGTCTCCCCTTTCCTCCTCACCGGACACAGGACAAATAGTAAGCTTAAACCCTTTCTTTCTTTTCTCTGTTTTAAGTACCGTTCAACACAAATTCCTATCATTTTGTACAATGCCAAAAAAAGGGCAGAGAGACGGCTCATTTTCTCTAATATACGCGTACACATAACATGTGTACTTTCCAAGAACAAACTTTAAAAGAGATATTTTATACAAACAGTAAAAGGGACATTTTCCTGTACACAAAACTCAGACTTTCATTGAGGAATTTATACAATTTAAATGACACACGTTAAATAAATTGTTATGTTTATATGAATTTTGAGTGCTGGCTTTCTTACTTTTTGTGTTGGATACTGGCGTATTTTTACTCGTTCTTTCATGTTTAACGTTTAGAATTCGTTAGTACCCCCACAAGTTCATCCTTATTAAAACATATTTGAATGTTCAGCTGTTAACAGGTCGAGTTCTATAACACACAGACAAACAAACATTGACCTTTATATATAAAAACGATACTAGAAGAATACCCGTCTGAAGACGGATAAAATTCATTCCTCAAACAGAGCAGTTTTGCACCACTTCTATGTTCCCTTGCGCACATTAAAATTAAGATATAATGATACTAAACCTTGTCTAATATCCTTATTCCAATTTTGATCAAAATCCATTACATTATTTCATCTGGAGTCACTCGGGGCAATTATCGGTTAATTTCATAAAATAACTGAAATATATAAGAACGTAAAAAAACGTTTCATAAAACAAAAATAAAATTGAACAAAGAATATCTAATTTCGGTTTAGAGAATTACTTTTACTTGTTCTAGGCCGGGTATTCTCCTCATCATCGTGGTAGTGTCACGGATCTCTTGACTCTTTCACGCTAACTCTCTCTATCCTTCATCACACCTGGTTGGTCTTCATAGGTGCATTGTGAGTCTTCTGCTAATTGCTTGATGTAAGTTCTGTGCGGTCTACCCACTGAGCCACGTCCCTGTTTTGGCATCCACAATAAACATTGTTGATGATTTCATCCGTAGCCCTCCGGCAGTGTTCAGCAATAAATACGGTTCTTCTTTCTCTGATCAAAGCTGAGGTCTGAGGAAGGTGTTCGTAGAGTTGCTCTCTTGTGCGGTGCTGTCTCCAAGAGATGTTTAAAGCAGCTCTTAGCATTCTGGTGTACACACCAGTAATGTTTTTCTCCAATATTTTGGTGAAAGTTGAGGTGCTACTTCCGTATACAAGAACTGATGCAACAATGGCTCTAAAGAAGTCACGTTTCATCTTTGTAGATTTGACTTCCAGATCGCTTTTAGCTTCATTCATCTAATTTATCAAAATAATAGATAGCATTTCATTGCTAAGAGCAGAGATTAAACAAATGCATATTACCTGAGATGTGTTCCAGTATCTCTGCTGGTCAGCATGTCACACTTAAGTTTAAAAGAGCAGCTTCGTTTATGTGTCACGTTTTTAAGTTTGAAATATTACTTTCATTATTAAGCATGTCGATTGAATGAAGACGTCTTACTTTCAATGTGTCACAGCATTTCTATAAAGGGGCTCTGTCAGTCAGTCAGTTAGTCTGCCACACTTAAATTTGAAAAAAACCATTTGAGATGCGTCCACACATCTCTGTAAGATGTTCTGTCTGTTCGTCGGTTATGTTTAGGTTTGAAATAGCATTTTCCTTAGTTACTTACCGTGCACACCTAAAGTAGGTGTGTTTTTACAAGTCGAGCGTACATCCTCGACATTCGTTCGACAGTGACTTTATTGCTGTCAGGCTGATGTTTGTTTCTGTTCAGCTTCCCAGGCTTTACCTTCTCTTAGAGAAGGGGTTTGTTTATTGCTAATCGCCTGGGACTCCCCCACTGGGGAATGTCGACGGGGCTCCTCGGGCATTTTTTTAGGCCAGAACGCGTTAATCTTAGTGTGCTTGGCTTTTCCAAACGAACACCTGGCTTTTTGTCTAACCTTCTGGAGAGGAGATAAATAAAATACTTATAACATATTTGTCAATCTGTCATACATAAGTTTGAAATATAATTTTTATTCCTATTTACCTGCCTCCCCACAAGGACAGAGTTAGACACAAAGTCGGTTTTTAATGTAGGGAAAATTCAGCCAGAAAAGGCACTGGATTAGAACAAAAGTAAAAAATTGCCTCAGTCTAGAAGGATTCTCCTTCACTGACTAAGTACAGAAATACTGAAGTGTAGTATCAGAACCGATATTACATTTTGCTCCTAGCCAAATGGTCAAGAAATATCATTTTTCCCAGTCTGTTATGAAGATAAAATACACGATATATCATAAAATGAAAAGTCGTAGAGACAGAATGTATAACACGTCGTCTATTATATTTATAGCATTTTTGGCAATCTGTCATACATAAAGTTCAATCAGCATTTTTTTTTGGTCTGTCATGCTTAAATTTGAAATATCCTTTCTATCGCTAACCGCATTGATTGAATGGTTCCATCTTAAGAATCAATTCTTGATTTCAATGTTCTTGAAGGCAGGAAGCCATCATCTCTTGAATAATTGTTTAGCATTTTTATGAGTTCAACCTGGTTGGATTGTGATTCAGTTATCCTAAATTCCATCGTTACAATAAATGTCTCTTATGTCACTGCCCTTGGCTAGGGATCAAAAGTCGATGCAATCCATAATTGGATCATTTCCAACTGTATTCAATTGCATTCCAATGAATTTTCCCCCAAATACAAGTTAATGTCATTTAGAAAATCCATACAATATTTGTGGCGTTTCTGGTAGTGGTTGCAATTTAAAACAAGCCCTGTATCAAGATCACATACAACTTTTCTTGAATAAAATGTTATGAAGAATCAAATTGTTGTATTACTTTTGTATTAGATGTTTTTGCACTAATATCGTGGGGTCTGCATTCTTGCCGGATACTCATAAACCACAAACGTTTTATTTTAATTTTGAAAATTGAAAATGATAGAAATTAAGAAAATAAGAATAAAAATGTTAATATAGAGTTCGGGGCTGGGAGAAGGTGTACAAATGATAATCATCCGTGGAATTTTCACGGGTCCCACTAGTAATATTATAGCATCTGCAATACTTATTTTGTTCCAGATACTCTCTCTATGGACATTTTTTTCAGAATCTGGTATTCTTCTTTCTTTGCAGATTCTCTATCCATGGGCGTTTCTTTTTTTCTTGATTGTCAGCATCTGGAATGTTTCTTTATTTCCAGACATCCGGATTATGGACGTTTCCTTTATTTTTCGATTGTCAAAGTCTGGAATTCTTCTTTCTTTCCCGATTTTAAGCATCAAAAAATCTTCTTTCTTTCTTTTTCTTTTGTTTTCTTCGATTTTCATCCTATGGAATTCGTCTTTCTTTCCAGATACTCTGTATATGAACGTTTTTTGTCTTTCCCTATTATCAGCATCTGCAATATTTTTTTTATTTCCAGATTTTCTGCTCTTAGACGTTTTCTTTCTTTCTCGATTGTCAAATTCTGGAAGTTTTCTTTTTTTCAGATCCTCTGCATATGGACGTTTTCTTTATATCTTAATTGTCGGCATTTGTAATTCTTTTTTCTTTCCAGAGCCTCTGGACATTTTTTTCGATTTCCATCTTCTTGAATTCTTCTTTCTTTCAAGACACTCTGCTTATGGACGTTTTCTTTCTTTTTTGCCGATTTTAAGCATCTGGAATTCTTTTTCGTTCTCCATGCTCTACCCCTGGACGTTTTCTATAATTTCTAGAATGTCAGAATTTGTATTTCTTTACAGATTCTCTTCATTTAAAATTTCTGTTTACTAGGAGATTATCTGTCTTTGGAAATCTTCATTACAATTAGATTGTCAGATCTTACACATGTCTCTGGACGTCGTTTCATTCCAGATTCTTTGCCGTTGGAAGTCTTCATTACAATTAGATTGTCAATTTTCCCAAGCGATTCTATCCTTTACGATTATATTATCTTTTCGAACAGTCGTAGAACGACAGGATTGAGTTATCAGGAATAATAATGGATGAAAAACTCATTAACATTTTTAATCAACGAATCTAAATGCAAAAGATTGAAATTGTTTTGCATCTGATTAATCCGTAGTTAAACCCATTGTCAAATTCACAACAGAAAAACAAAATTGATTGACTGACACAGATTCTAATGTTTGCTTATTAACAGCAAGTCTTTTATGCTTCAGAATATTTTAGATGAGGATTGATAATTAATTTGGATTATTTGGATTATTCAGACTACTGTTATCATCTTGGCTGTTATTTTCACAACGTTTCGACCGATGTAACCTCTAGCCTTCTTTAGGTGAATCTTGTCACACTCAGGAATCTGTATGTAATTTTGATGGATAAAATAAATGGTTCCGTTTGAAATTCTTTACAGATTCCAGAGTTCAACATAAAGATTCCCGAGTTATTAATGTCAAAGATTTATTTTAGTATTTTAGTATATCTGTATCTACTCGGCGTTAAATAGATTATGAAATTTAGCGTTATGAATATAATATAGGAGTGACATGTGTTCCAATCCTATCCTATATAGTTATTGAAACTAGCTACCGGAACAATAGCAGAAACTCGCTCCGCTCGCTTCATAGCGAGTTTCTGATACTGTTCTGGTAGCTAGTTTCATTTTTATTGACCAACTGTGTAAACGTAAACACACAATCCACGAATTTTTCGTACAAACAAAGACTTATGGCGAAAGAAATACAAATTTGCGAAAATAACGGTCACTTGATCTGCCGTCTATTACGTCCGCACAAAAAAATCATTATTTGCGCTCGAAATAAAAATACCTTCCTGGAATCCAACGGCAGGCTATATAAATCAGAGAGAGAGAGAGAGAGAGAGAGAGAGAGAGAGAGAGAGAGAAAGAAAGAGAGATATAGAGACGACAGTGAGAGCCAAAGTAAAGACAGCCAACGAGCAGATCATTACGCTCAGCTTCCTCTTCCCACGAGGCAAGGGGAAGAAAATGACTACTCTCAACGTATACACAGACAAACATATATATACACACTTCTGAACATACCAATGTAGTCGTCTTTTCTCTTGAACCTCCTACAAACAAGAGAACATCCAACTTTGCAAACTCACAGACATGGACAATTCATACATACGAAATAACTCTCATACTTTTGTATATATAAAAAATATTGTATTCTTTAAACATGTTTTTACTTCCTTCATTCAAAACAAACATTTTTCTCTATTTCTCCATATTACATTTTTCATACCAACCAGGATCCACATTACAAAATGGTATCACGGACGTTTGAACGCGCAAAAATAAATTGGTGAAACCGACGTTAGAACATGCTGCAACAACACCAACTAAAATAACACATCTCTCACTTCAAAACGACACAAAACAAAATCAAGATATTATCGTCTATTTGAAATACAGTATATAACATATTGGATACATCATTTTAGACATTGATATACATCACCAAAATAAAACGTAAAAAAATCTTGACCACAACAAAAAACATGAGACATTTCTTCAGCAACAACACGCACAAAATTTGAATTCTTTTTACCAGCTAAAAACGGGCATTTATAAAGCGATTCTGCATTCTCTGATGCTTTTCATCAGCAAAAAAAAAGAGAGTGCAAAGCAACGCAAATTGAACGCTCATTTCCGGAAGCAACAATTATGAAAACAGCAAAACACATGTATGAAAAGGTACGCTATGACTCTACACTGCTATTTCTTCAATAATTATTGATCTCCAAGCATCACTTCAAAATATGCAAAATGAAATGATTTTACTAAATCGTTAATTTCTCTTCTGTTTTCCATCAAAGTAAATTCCCTACAAATATGAGAGAACACATCAGGATTATTCAAGCATCTCCGGTTTGATGTTTCCATATTTATCGTACAACTTGTTTCAGGAATAAGAATTGCTCTGGTCAGCTGCAATTAACGAATTAAAGAGTTAAAAGAAATTTATAGAATAGATAATTTTACCAATTGAGATCTCAAAGGAAATGTATATCAAGCTGAAAGAACTATATTAACTACATATCTTTTCTTTACATAACAGCAGAGGAATCACATGCACACTCAGCCTTTTGGCTAGGAAGAAAGTGTAGTATCTGTTCCGATGGATACTGCACCCTATAGACCTGTGTCGTCTTGTCCTTCGGGGCATGATTCCGCCGGTTTGTGGGTTTGTTCTGTGCAGTTCTAGGAGGTCCACCCTCCCAGGCTTGCTTCCCCTCTTTGGGGTGGAGTAAGTTTATCGCTTACTGCCTGAAGCGCCCCTACCGGGGAATGCCAACGGGGCTGCCCAGGTAGTTTTCGTAGGCCAGAGTGCTTACTTTCTCGGGCGCTGGCTTTTCAAATTCCACTTTCCCGACCTTGTGTCACATCTTACCTTGTGGGAGGAAGATAAATAAAGCAGTGTAATCACATGGAAAATGTGCCTCAAGTTATAAAGAGCTGTTCATGCTAATACAATTTCCTAATGAAAATATCTACAGGAATCATGCAAACTATACAATTTAACTTAATATGATTCATATAAAAGCTATCAATTCTATTGGAAACAATGAAAACTTGTTTAAAAGCACATTATAGTGCCCTCTTATACGAATTGAGTATCGTACAATAAGCTAATACATGAAAAAAAATATCAATTTTTAAAGCCAGAAAACTTGACCTGATCGGGCAAATCCGACTTTCTTCAACAACAGCATGCAGACAATTTGAATCCTTTTTTACCAGCTAAAAACGGGTATTTATTAAGCGATACTACAATATCTCATTTCTAAATATTTTTATCAGCAAAAAAAAGAGTACAAATTAACACAAAATGAATGCTTACCTTTGGAAAATTTGTATATAATATATAAATATATTGCGTTCGTTAATCACGTTTTAATTCAAAACAACCATTTGTGTCCATTTCTCCAATTATTACATTTTAATTACTAGCGTGGAGCATGGCACATCTTAAATGTTGCCTCCTTCCTTCTCCTGTATTCCTTTTCTTTTTATTCCTTATTGTTTGTTTTCTTTTCGATTTTCATCTGGTTTAAAGTAGGGTTGCGGAGTCAGAAGTTATAGTGTCCGATTCCTAGGATTCCAAAAATTCCGACTCTGACTCTAACTCCTTATTTAAAAGTTTTCTAATATTCAGACTGTATTTTGATTCTTCGGAGATTAAAATCCTACTCTGACATCCTGGAAAGATCTGTGATCTGAAATTCATAGAGTCATTTCCCTATAAACCATCGTCTATATTTCATTCAAGCCATGATACACGCTACAATAAGTATAAACAACGGATTTGTTCGAAATATTTTCAAGCAAACTACGTGTTATTGCAAAATGTCTCATACAGTATAAAAAAACAAATAGTAAGCCAGTGTAAATGTAAGGCTTCATGTGTAGTGTGCAATATTAAAGGTAGCAAAACTTCTTTTTCTTTGCATTAGTCCTAAACTACGGCGAGGCTCACAATAACGGACTATTGCCTCAACTTGGCACGATTGCAAGCTTGGTCCAGGTGAAGGTCGGTTTTATAGAGATCATTGTTCAGGGCGTCTGCTCAACTCATCATCGGCCTTCCCCTCGATCACTTCCTGGCGACTTCAAATTTAAAAGCAAGTTTCACGATGATGTCAGTACACTTCAGAACTATCTTAGCTGCCATTCCTTCATCTTGTCCTCAATCAGTGTGATGCTGTAGCGCCTTCAAATGTTGTCATTATAGACGTGATAAAACAGTGTAACTTTCGAAATTCAGTGGAGCAATTTAGTTTCTGTGACGGTGAATCTTCACTCCGCCTTCCTCGTTGTTGGCAATCACTTAGAATTGTACAAAGCGACGTGATCGATGTTTAACACCCATTCTTATAATTTCACAAAAATCGGAGATAACAGAATTTTCCCGAAAGGCTTCTTTTTACCCTCTTTGCCTAAAACTAAATAAAACTAAATATAACACACATTTGGACTCCTTACACCTAGAAACTGTGTATATATAACATACACTTGCATTCTCTTCAACTTTTAAAATTTAATTTTTTTATTCCAGTTATCAAAAATGAAGAAGCACTATAGAAAACTCTGATGTGCATTTCTGTTTTCTGTATAAAAGAGGAAATGTTTCTGTTTCAAATATTGTTTACATTAAGTCAGCCTCGTTTAAACAATTACACAGACAAAAACAGCTGAAACTCCACCAGAAATTAGCTAATTAAATCCGCATACAAGTTTTGCTACATGACCTCCACGCGTGTTCGTGTTATCTTAATAGGAATGTGTATTTGCTTAGATTTTATCAAACCGACCACCATCGAATCATTTTTTTCATCATCAAAGTAATTGCTGCTTCCTATGACACATCCTGCTAATAAAATGTAAATAAGCTTCGAATGTTTGTTGTGTTAGCAATTATACACCCATATATATATATATATATATATATATATATATATATATATATATATATATATATATTAGTATTTCATGTATCCACATAAAATTTTATAAGGAGATATAATTTTTTATGTATCAATTTTCAGTATTTAATTCAACAGTGCTCGATACGTAAGTAGAGCTAGGTAGTAAGCTATGAAAATATATTTATGGAAATTAAGCTACACAGAGGCTCCCGCGTTTTATCCCCGGGGGGGGGGGGAGTCTTCAGGCTAAAATGCATGGAGTTATTTTTGCCGGGTGTTTTTATATACACGGCTAGCTAGTTAACTAATCAGATTCTTTGTTGTTCTCTCAGCCAATTATTGGGCTTCCCGCGAACAAAGGTCTTGTTGGTGTTACTTCCTATATCCTGTTATATTGTTCTGTTTTCTATAGATTTGCCTATATCCTGTTTCCTTTGTTGTGTCAATATAATGGGTGAATTCATATATATATATATATATATATATAAGTTTCATACGATAATTCGACAAGAGAAGATAACTCATGAGATGACTGATCTGATTTTAACCATTACTCTGGAATTTACTTAACGATGAGTAGTATGAAAAAATGCCTTTCATTAACTTTAAAACCAACCATGTTCGAAATGGCGATTGGGAATACTAGGATTGGCGACAAGGCACTAAATTCAGCTTTACTTACTAATTCAGAGGTGTTGTTCGAGTCGAGGTTTTAAATTTTGTTTCGCCTTATGGTGCAGGGTAGTGTGTGTGTGTGAGAGAGAGAGAGAGAGAGACAAAGACAGAGAGAGAGTCTACCATTTACTATTTTATGGGTCTACATTTTAACACATGCGTTCCGTCTTGTCTTTAAACGAATTCTCCTTTAGCCAGCATACTAATGGATACTTCCATTTTTGTTATACGTCTGTTAAATTTTTAACTCTTGAAGTTTTGCAACATGTTTCAGAATTTTTGAGATGAGAATTGATTAGTTGTATTATTAGAATTGTTCTTATTTAAAGAATTTATACGGAATTTCGAACTGAATCTTTTATTTAATCCACGAGGTAGATTTTTCTCGTTCCATCAACCTTGATCGGGTAGAAGTCTTAAGTAATTCTTAACCCTTAAATGTTTTTTGTTTCAAATATGACACATACCAACAAAATGCCTATTTAATATAATATTCAACGAAAATGTGTCAAACTGCCACTTGTTTTATAACATCTGCAACGAGCCTGTTGACAAGTGTGAGTAGGTATTAGTATGATGTTGCATCAGCACACTGCTAACTAGATAATCAGTATCTCTGATGTCACGGGCGAGTGTCATCAGTATGTCATCTACCTAATTCAAGAGTCTAAACTTTTAGATCTGGTCATTATAATGGTAAGTAAAATTTATTTTATGATTCTCTAGTGTATTATGATTATTTAGATGCATATATGGCAAGTAAAATTCATTTTATGATTCTCTAGTGTATTATGATTAGTTAGATTCATATATTCTAGTGTTTTGTTATACATGTAAGATTTTATGCCATTTGTTGCACATTTATTTTTGTGCAATAAATATTTTTTCCCCAAAAATCATTTATAGTACTTTATATTACCCCCATAAAACGTTTTTCACTTAATTGGTCAAGATCAAAGTGTAGTATCTGTTTCGATGGATACTACACTTTATTATTAAACAGATTTCTATAGACCGGTATCGTCTTGGCCTTCGGGTCTTGGTTCTGCCTGTCTGTGGGTTTGTCCTGTGCAGTTCTAGGAGATCCACCCTCCCAGGCTTTGCTTCCCCTCTTTAGGTGGAGTAAGTTTATCGCTTACTGCCTGAGGCACCCCTACCAGAGAATGCTGACGGGGCTGCCCAGGCATTTTTTGTAGGCCAGAGTGCTCACCTTCTCGGGCGCTGGCTTTTCAAATCCCACTTTCCGACCTTGTGTCACATCTTACCTTGTGGGAGGAAGATAAATAAAAAAAGCACTTAAGAGTTAATTATATTCTTAGTATCACCGTTACTGATGATTGTACATACACATGGACCCGTGGTACAACGGATAAAGTGATAATCAGTTCTAAGTGACAGTCTTCTAGAGGTTGAAGGTTCAATCCTTAGTACAGGCGATACTAAGAATATAATTAAGAAATACTTAATAGTCCAGTCAAAATGTGGTTGAACCACAAACAAATTGCTAACAAAGGTTTTTAACTTGGATATTGGGCATGAATAACCTCTGTCGGATAAAAGGAAGTTTACCAAAATTAGCCTTACGAAAAGGAGTCAACGGGCGCCATCTTTAAAACCCAACTTAACAATATTAAAATTTCGAGACATAAAATTCCTGACATTTCCTGACAAGTATGTCAATTATTCCTAACAATTACTGACAAAAATAAACGTTTTCCTGACAAAAAAACCTTTATTAAATTAGAAATTTTAAAAAAATGTTTGCATAAAAACCCACACAGGGACCACCCCAAGCCAGCTGGACATTTTCTTGGTATTTTAAATTGTAATGATAGGTAGCTATATGCTTAATAATAAACTAACACCAGAAAATGACTAGCCCCTGCCATTGTTTTCATGTTTTTTTTAATTTCTTATACAAATATGAATATAAAAGGTACAAAAACAGAGTAAGTAGCCTTTTTCAAGGCAACAATTGTCACATTAATTCCTGACATTTCATTAAAAAATAGGTACAAAATAAGTACAATTTACAATAAAGGTATAGTCAGTTAGTCGAATGCTGGGGCAAGGATCTTACATAACCACCACAGAACAAGTTCATGAACAGACCAAAGAACATTTCTTGTCAAGAACTAGTCAAAAGTAACTTCATCATCATCAAGATCTGGCTGTAGTGAGTTGCTGCAGTGGAGGCTTTTGCGATTACCATACAAGTTTGAACAGTCAATGCCATGTTTCTTGCAACTGCATCTTGCTGTAGTACACCCTGAAGTACAGTTTCACCTAATTATAGTAAACAAATTTACAGGACCAGCTGGCAAGTCAGGCTTGATTGGTTGTAATTTACCATCTGAAAGTTTCCATCCCAACTCGTCAGGTTTTAGTTGGTTTCTACATTTCCATTCCTGAATTTGGAAGTAAACTCGAAGGCTGTGGAATTTTGTAGATGCTTTTGTTGGTGGCAATGATTTGGTCTCAACATACTTTGAGCTTTTTGCAACCTTTTCCTTAAAGTGACTCAGTCGGAGATGATTGATGTTTTCCCCATCATTACCATTGTACAGCCTTCTCCCCAGCTTTAATAACCTCTTCTGCACTGTTATCCTTGCCAAATACTTCTGTCAGTTTTGGGAAGTTTCTATTGTTCATCACCTTTCGAATGGATGCTGCCTTCCCAATTCCATAAACACTGGATGTAGAATCACAACCCAGTAGTGCATGGATGAAAAGAATGTTGGAACAGACCACATCTCCCAAAGATTTCCTCATCTCATTGCTGTTCCAGACTTTCACACTTTTTGCACTATCCTTTGGTTGTGGCATGAAGAAGATGTTGTAACCATCATCTCTGTTGGCATGATAACATAGAAGGACCAATAGGTCACTGTCATCTGCTATCAAAATGGTTTCTCTTGTCTGTGCCAGTTCTAGAGCAGTCTTCATAACAAATGCCTGCTAGTTCTTGCATTGTAAAGTTGATTGGCAGTGATAGCGTCCAAACCAATTGTTGAATTTTGTCCATTCCTCTGCCATGAGTAAAACATCCAGACGTCTTTCTGCTTCTCATTAGCACCTGCTCAATAACCAGATCCATCGACAAACCACCCCAATAGCGATCACTCCGTCTAATGATATGGAATCCTTCAGAAAATTTCTGGTACACTTCAGGATGGCTTTTCGGCAGCCCCTCCATTTGCTGCAAGTACAAGTAGGCCGCCTTTGCATATAGTATGTGTCCTGCTGCAGCCAATATTGGCAGCATTTTCCTTACAGCATCAAGGTACAATTCCAGTTCCCGGTGCACTCTGCCTTGATAAACAATTGCAGGATCTTCACCATATCAAGGTATTAGATCCACAATTTTTCTGTTTGCTGGTCACCATTGCATCCTTCACATGGTTGGTTCTCTCGGAAATCCTGGTCATAGACTCTGATGACAGAACATTATCCAATGTCTCAGTCCCATTGGTCATGCATTTCCATTGCTAAACCAAACTGCAAAGGTGTAAGGAGAACTCTGGGTCTATCAGCCTGCATCATCGCTTGACCAACTGATGCAACTTTTAAATCATTGTATTTGCCTGCAAATATCTTCCTGGGAAAGATCAACAATGTTTTAGGAACATATTCAAGAATCGCATCCTGTTCAAGATCATTCTTAGACGGGTAATATTCTGAACTTGTCTGGATACCTTTAATGTCATTCTTGATAAGCTTGGCTGCCGTCTCTATGATTCTAATGGTATCTGATTCTGAATTGTCTGTTGAGCGGCTCTGTGCATAGAATTCATGAAGAATACATTTTGCTGTACTTAAGAATGTAACAACATTATGTTTCCTATTAATTTCAGTCACAATGATTTTGTCTTTGAAATGTTCTAACAATCGAGATTCCATGTATGAGAGATTGTATGGTTCAAAGCCAATGTCCTCGAGAATTTTCGTCCATTCTTTTTAACAAGATCGACAATGGTGAGTTGCTACTCGTTATTTTGCTGAAAATATTTAGCAACTTCCATAAATGCCTGCTTTCTTTATGAATCCTCTGGTCTACCAAGGTTTTGTTTCTTAGAAGAAACAGCAGAAGAATGTTTTTATTTGAATCAAAGTTTGCAAAACATGTTCTGTCAGCTACATAACCTATTCTACCTTTAACAGTGGATGTCAAGCCATCGTCTTTTCGGACTTTCTCGCAAACTTTTAACACTCTGTCCTTAAACTCAATAGTTTCTACATGGGAAACATCAACACCTCTTTTCTTGCTATCAGATTTTGCTCCAGAACCACAAAAAAGACAATGTTCCTTAAAGTTAAACATACACAAAGAGCGGCTTGCACAGAATAGCATTTCATCATGGGTGGACCTAGTTTTATGGTCAATTTCTATGTATTTGTGGTTGATTCAACACTATCAGCATTTCTTGTGAAGATGTTGACCTATCTGAATTATGATCTTCTCTCCAAATTGTTCAGAAGCTCTGTTAATGGAATCGATGCCTTTTTGACTGACGATGAATGTTTCTTCATTACTGGACAGTTCATTGTTGCATCCATAATTATCAGTACTTCTCTTTGACCAACCTGAAATTGGAATATGACAGAATATTAAGCTCCTGCAGTAATACATCAAAAGAGACAAAAATAAGGCATAAGAAGTTATAATTATATTTAACTTTATGAAAACTGTTGGTTTTATCCAATTTCACAATACATTTAGTATTTTTGAAGATGAATTTACAGAAATTGAGTTGAGAGAGGGAAGGCTAGAATCGGTGGAAATTTTTTAAAATGGCGCCCGTTGACCCCTTTCCGCAAGGCTAATTTTGATAAACTTCCTTTATCTGAAAGAGTGATTATTTATGCCCAATATCCAAGTTAAAAACCTTTGTTAGCAATTTGTTTGAGGTTTAGTAAAAAAAAATCATCTAGATTGACTGGACTATAAGACTTCTACCCGGTCATGGTTTACGAGTTGAGAACAATTTACCCCCATGGATTAAAGAAAGGGTTTAGATCGAAATTTCATACAGATTCCCGAGTTCAACAAGATGCACCTGAAGAATGTCAGAGGTTACATCAATCAATCAATTTTATTAGCCCCGAAATAGAAAAATGTAAAAAGACAGTTAAAAGATATTGCATCTATATACTGTCTGAATATTTGTTAAAGGCGACTTTAAACTTGGATATGGTAGGCATCATCATGATCTCGTCTGGAATGCTGTTCTCGGGAGCAGAAACACGGACAGAGAATGCTGCCTTTCTTTAGTTGAGGCGAAAGCAACGATAGTACACCTTCTGCGGGTGACCACGGAAACCGTGACTAGGTGTTGAGGTGAAAAACTTCTCTAAAGATTGATTTCCATTCCTGTTGATGATACTGTATGTCAGAATCATATCTCCTCGCCTCCTTCACTGCTACAATTAGGGCAGATTTAGTCTTAGAAGCCGTTATTTGTAGGTAAGCATGGAGAATCCCATCACCGTCCTGGTTGCCAACCGTTTAACACACTGCAGGTGTACAATATCTTTTTTTTAAAATGGGGATTTGCTGCTTGGATGGCTGAAACGTTGTGAGAATAATATTCAAGATGAGAACAGTAGTTCGAATAATACAAATGATACAACTTTTAACAATTTACTTCCTATTTCGAGCCCCTTCAAGTCTATTTCGTGGTATAGATTGCGCAGCTGTCAAAATGGCTGTGTATGAACTTGTTTTCACATGCAGCATAATCCCACCCTTTCACTGTAGAGGTTCCCAGATGCCATAAAGCTTTCTACTGTAGTAACTTCTTTCTATCGAACCACTTGTCTTCGGAATTCCCTCCCTGCTCCCTGTTTCTCCTACTGTACCAGCATGCAGAAATTTGAATGTTATGTGAACAAACATCTCGCTGCACTTCTCACTTAGGATGCCCTAATTCACAGTAGAGCCTTACATCTCAGTGGCAATGTGCCTTGTTTTGGGGAATAAAAGTACAAAAAAATAATAATGGTAAGAAAATTTGAAAATCTTACATAAAAGCAAACTACTTTGTTTTCACTCAAACTTGGACCAATAATTCTAAACACAACAATCCTCTGCTCTATAATAAAAACCAATGTGTATTTATTTGTATATAAATAAATGTGTGTATATATATATATATATATATATATATATATATATATATATATATACAGAAAAACAAATGTATTATTCTGTCATCATGTGAGTAAAAAAACCGTGTCGGGCCAAACTATTTCAAGTGTTTAGTGGAAGGGAGAAAGGGAACAGCAAGTTAGACGGCTCCACGATCTGAAATAAATTCGGAAAGGAATTCTTCACTCTATTTCCATAGTGAGACGTTTCGGTAAAGGTATAGAATAGTTAACAAAGCTCCTTTATCTTTCTATACAGATTGATACGTTTTTTTTAATTTCGTTTCTCTTTTATTAAACTTTCCAGTTTGAGACGTTATTGTATCTGAATATTAGTGCGAACACTGGCGAAGCATAATTTTTGACCGAGGGTGAACAATACATACAATTGGAATCGTTTGTATTTCTTTAGCAGAAGACCACAAAAAAGATCTCAGCAATTAGTTAGTGAATAAGTAATAAAAATGTCCTTGAAATCAATTAGTTCCCTGATTTTCGGTCATTACACAAAGCCTACTTCTTTTATGAGCATTTCAGATTATCTTCCCATGAATGGAAGAAACAAAGATGTATGTAAATCTCCTGTAGCCGTAACAAGGTCCGAACCTCAGAAGGAACCCCTGTTCATCCAACACCATAACAACACTAACAAATTGTCCACCACCAACGCTTTCTCTCAGCTATCAAGCATCAAACTCGCCATCTGTTTTTAATCCGTCTTTTAAACGTCAGTTGGTCTCTTTACATGTAAATTAGTTGTTCGCGCATGTAAATTAGTTCCAACTATAAAACTCTGCAATTATGAACACAAGTTCTTTTTTCTTTGGAAAACGGTCGCCCGACACGCAAAACATCTGATACGCTTTGAAGCTGGTTTTCGTCTCTATTCTTACAGTTCTGTATGTAGGTACTAATAAATATGTATTACTTACTTTTATGACCCGGTGTTGCCCAGGAATATTTATACATTTAGTTTTTTCTTTGGCATTTTTTTTTGTTTTACAATCTTGGATTGTTTATTTAATTTAAAAAAAAACAATTATTATTAAATTTGAAGCGTTGATGAAATGGCAATAATAAGGAGAATATTTTGAAAAAAACGCATCTCACTGGCCAGGTTTAAATTCCATACAATATCACACTGCGCATTTCTTTATGTATTTTTAAATAAATTATTTATTCATTCTAAAAACTTGAGCACTTTCGGTGATATACACCTTTGTCAAAAGTATAAGCATATATTTTTTTCTCTTCTTTTTCGTTTAATCCTTCTTGATTGAGACGATTAATATTGATATGGCGGTGTGTGTAGCTCGCGATTATGTGAATAGGGTAGAATGAAAAGTTCACACTTGGAAAATATTTTCCTTAATATTGCCATTTCATCAACGCTCCAAGCGTGGACTTTTCATTCTACCCTATTCATGTAACCACGTGCTACACACACTGGCATATCAACATTAATCGTCGATAACATCAAGACGAATTTCAACTTGACTGTGATAAATATGTTTCAATCAAGAAAGATTAAACGAAAAAAGAAGAGAAAAAAATATGCTTATACTTTTGACAAAGGTGTATAGCACCGAAAGTGCTCAAGTTTTTAGAATAAATAAATAATTTATTTTAAAAAAACATAAAAAAATGCGTTGTCAGGGTTTTTCAAAATATTCTCCTTATTATTATTAAATGTATAAATAATAAGAGATCAAAAGGTGAAGTGTAATTCCGTTTTTTTTTAATAAAAGAAATTGCAAATATTATTGCAATCAGTGTAAATGTAACACCAAGTAAAACAGATGTTAAGATTTTTCAGCATCCACAATTCGTATTTCATTAGATGAAACTGACTTTTATTACATTTGACTGTTAATAAACACAGAGAGAGTGAGAGAGAGAGAGACGGAAAGGAGAGTGATAAGATACTGTATACAATAAGAGAGGAGGTCACACAATATACAATGAAAGAGGGTGAGCGTAATAGACAGAAACTTAGTAAGAGATAGGTGACTTGGTGATTAAATTGCAAATTACGGCTAATCAGAACAATTAAAATGGATTTCTTTTTCAAACCTAACACAATCCCCTAACCGAGGAATATTTTAGTATGTGTTTTGTGTGATTATAATATATAAGAGAAAAGTTGATTAACTCAGCTTTTGTATAATTTATTTCAGTCGCTAAATGAAAACTATTCCTAAACTAAATAGGCTGCATGTTCCATTCTGCAACTGTATTTAAAAAAAAATCTTTTAGGTGTCAAGTGCCGTAGAAATTCTAAAGATTCACCTGATATTTAGAATACCGCCAGAATACATTTCGCCTCGTTTGAAGATAATGTTCGAAATCGGAAATTTCAAATTTCAGCACAATTCTGACTTTTTCATTGTGCGTCAATGCAATTACAGGTAAAATGGTCATAGACAAATTCCTGAAAGTGCTCTTTAGCTGTACAAGATTGAAGCCATAACTCGAAGACATTTGTTCTATTATCTTTAGAGTCTAACGTTTTTGCAATCGATTTGGTTACAAATTTATTCGTTTTGCTTCAGGCTTCCATCCATCGGTGGCAAAGCTAGGAAGATAAAGAAGCTGCCTGAATTATTAGTTGGCACCTGCCTTTCAGATATTCAAAAAATGGAAATTGATGAAACATTTCCAAGAGTCCTACAGCAAAAATGGTATTATTGTACATTAGGACCTATGCTAGTTCACCCAAAAAGAAAAATAAGATTCTACTTTTTTTAGCGATTACATGTAAACACCCTGAAAACTTAGTAGTAAAAATTAAATAAAAATATTTTTGACTTTAGGATGAGGAGTAAGTTTAATATATAAATTTAATATAGAATGATCACCCACTTTCTGACCAGATATCATTTGAATGACATGTAACTACTTCCTGGATTTAGTTAAATCTTAGTTTTTCATAATGTTTTTTTTTTTTAGAGCGAAGGTACTGTTGCCACCCGGACTTAAGATTAGTAGTAGCGTTAAGGAAAGCATATCATTTTTTTTTACTGCCAAGTTTTTCAGGCTATTTCTTAGAAATCGTGGAGCTTTGACATTTATTAAAAATTAGTCATATGCACAGATTAGAGATTTTGATTTTATTGTGTATGCATTCAATATTCCTATCAACCTCCTTGGTTATATGTCCTTTAAACACTGCCCGGTTAGAAAATTCGAGCTGGAAAATTTATATACTAAACTCTAAATTCTCAAATAATTGTTTTTTTTATTTTTGTTATTTTTTTTTTTAGCACCAAGTTTTTTTAGGGTGTTTACATATCACGTAAAAAAGTACAATCTAATTTTTTGGAGGGGGTGGGGGCGGTGAATTAGCATAGGACCCTTATGTACAAATATACTGCAAAATTTACCCCCACTTCACATTCCTGAAAATGTATCTTCGATGCAATAATACTATTATAATTCTCTTTTATTAGTATTGCAAAATCTTTTCATCGTTGTAGAGGTCACACGTAATTCTCTCTGTATGTCTCGATAAGTTGTGTAGTCTTGGTGATACCATCGGAGCACAGGGAGGATCACGTGCTAGTGTAATTGCAAAAGTTAGGAGTGGATAGAGTAACTTCAGGGAACTTCTGCCATTACTAACCAGCAAAGCGTTACCACTGTCGACTAAGGCAAGAGTCTATCAGGCATGAGTATGCAGTGTGATATTGTATTGAATTTAAACCTGGCCAGCGAGAGTTAAGGTTATACGTTGCATGGAGAGAAATGATATGAGATTAATATAATGGATGTGTAATGTGAGTCTGATTGCGAGAGCTCTGTTGCAGTCATCTGCCGGCTGTGCTCTCTCCTCTCTCTCCACTGTTGATCTCTCCTCTTCTCACTTCTCTTAGAGCATGCCTGTACAGCTCTTCCCCAGCAGTTACGGTCGTCGTTACAAGAAATACATACTGGCAAATTTGGCGAAAGTATTCAAAACCGAAGAACAATAGCCAGGAGATTTAAAGAAAATGATATATCATCAAAACATTTGTTATCACAAGAGAATATCATGGATAGAATAAACTTTGTTACTAGATACGGCACCCTCTTATCAGAATGGTTTCAGAAAGTTATTTGGTTGGATGAATCATGGTTTTCTCTTGTGAATGATGCTTTCGAATGCTGTCTTCGAAAATCAGGTGGAAGATTCAGGGTTGATCGTCTTCAAATTACAGTTAAGCCTAGAAATGAGGAAATTATAGTTCGGAGTGCATTTTCATCACTTCGTATTGGAGAATTAATTCTGCATATAAGTGTATTAGCATTAAAGAATATATCTGTATTAAAAAAAAAGAAGCTTACTTCCGACAGTTCAAAGGTTGTTTCCTTCTTGTTTCCGGGAAATGTCTTTTTTCCCACACGATAATGCGCCAGTTTACATTTAAGCAATTCGATCGTGGATATCAAAGTGAAATCAATGAGCAGTTAACAAACTATATGGATACGAGTGTACACTCTTTGTCAAAAATGTCAGGAAAAAAGTATGTATCTCCAATGTTCGCACTAATCTTCATATAAAATAACGTCTCAATCGGTGGTTAAAAAAGAAATAAAACGTCTCAAACAAGAAAGTTTGAAAAAAGAAGAAAGAAAAAGCGTATCAATCGGTATAGAAGGGAGAAAGGAAAAAAAACGTCTCATTATGATGAACTTAAAAAATGAAAGAAGAAGCAAGAGAGAAAACATCTCAAACTGGAAAGTTTACAAAAGAAAAAAAAAATGAAAGAAAAAACGTATAGATCGGCACAGAAAGAAAAAAGGAAAACAATGAAAGAAAACATCTCATTATAGAAATAGAATGAAGGATTTATATCCGGCATGTTTTTACTTACATGGCAAGAGAGAAGTTGATACACACACACACAAACATATATATATATATATATATATATATATAGAGAGAGAGAGAGAGAGAGAGAGAGATGTGAGAAAATATGCTTGTGCATATACTTTTTATTTTTATAGACCAATCTTTTCAAGGCAAACGCTCGATGATTGCTAACATTTAACAACATAGCATATATAAATAAACAATATTAAGCTAAATTTCAGTGACCAAGTTTTTATTCAATTTGTTGTTTGTCTATGGACGAAACGGTCCGTTAAAATGTACCGAAGTTTTGAATTTGGAAAAAATAAACAGAAAAATGAATAAAAACACTTAGTCATTGGAATTTACATTTATATATATATATATATATATATATATATATATATATATATATATATATATATTATATAACAGAGGATGTTTACCGCTGTTCCAAAAGATAAGCAAAGTCAGTCGAAAGCCCAAAAATGAATGAAAAATAAATAATGTTCAAAATAACATTAATTTTAAATTTTGTTTCATTTACCTTAGAGCAAAATTAATGACAAAAATATAATAGACAACTGATCAATTTTTTTTTTACAAAACTGAAAACAAATTTGTAATAACATTTCGTAAAACTTAGATAAAAGCAAAAATGCAACTGAAATGTTGATCGGGGAGGGAAAAATTAGAATCGAGGTCCTTGTTTTAAATTTTAGGTTTTCTGTTTTCCTAATTATTTTCTGTTTTTTTTTGTTTTTTTGTTTTAATTTTCTAAATTGAAAGCAGATCAAGTGTCGTTGATGCTGGAAGGGATTCCAGAGGTCAGGGTGAAAAATAAAAAGCAAATTAATCGTGACAGGAAAAAGAGAAACTTAAATCTAATAAAAATGAAGGTCGAAGTAAAATGCCTTGTTGTGTATTTGCCCTGAAACTAGCAGAATTCAATAATACTTGTTTTCTACATCTTTTCTTTTCTTCTGTTTTTTTTTTCGTTGTTGATCTTGAAACGCGTTCATGTCTTTTAAAAGTTAATTTAATTTTTTTAATGAACATTTTGTGAAAGAAAATTACCCCTTTTGAAAAGGGGGGAAAAAAAGCTTAATTTTACAAATTTAAATCTGCCTGAAATTGTGAAAGTCAAATTGAATGGAAACGTTGGTTACAGTCGGAACGATTTCTTTCAGAAAAAAAAAGTTTCCGGGGGTGGGAATAAAAATGAAGAATCACAGAAAAAAATAATTTCATTCCCAGTTGATAGTAAGAAAAATACAAATAAAAATCATTAAATATTCTTTATAGAGTAAAAGAGTTTGCAGGTGACCTCGGGCGAGGAAGGAGGTGGTGTCCTAAACTGATCTCCATGCCTCCTAGCGCTATGTGACGCTCAAAATATAGCCTCTCGATAGTGAATCACCGTCCATACGTGATAACGAGCCATGTCCTCTTCGATGTACCCTGTTAATATACATAGGCATAGATAGAACACGGCTGACCTTGAGGAGTAAACTTTGACCACAAATCCTGCTATTCCACAAGTAACAATAGTTTCAATCGCGCTCATCACCAAACTGATAATCTGGTTCTGAGAATAGCATCGCTTCGCAGATGATCATATATATTTGACAATGAGACGACATAAGTGCTCCAGTTAGTGAACTATCATGAACTAGACGCAGGTTTGGTGAGCCGTATATACCATCAGCCATTCGATAAAACATAATGAAGTTCAATGATAGTATGTCGTGAATGTTTCAATGTCAATTGATGGATGACTCAAGTCAAGTCAAAAGTCAAATATTCTGAAGTGACATCTGATGACTATTGAAGAAATTATCATGACGAGTATCCCATATTTGTTGTTTAGATCCTTACACTAAAAAATATTGAAAGGTCTTTTGCTTGTCTGTTCGGATTCTGTCTAATTAGGTATGTAGTTTTCGAAATATATGCATGAGAGATACACGTTACAATGACATAAAAAAAAGAACGCATACAACTTTTGAAATTGAAGCAGTTTTATATAAGATATTCTGGAGAGAAAAGAAAGGAGAAAGATAGAGAAAGAGAAAGAAAGATGTGTTGTTTTGCAATTACTGGGATATGCGAACAACTGTGAAGTTGATATTATCGTCCAAATATCAGTTCTAAAGTTCTTTCATATACTTGTGAAGATATATGGGTGGCAGTTATTCTTTTGCTGCATCTGTCCGGGGCTTTCCCGCATGTGCTAAACGTCTGTTGTACCAGTCGGGAGCATTGGAAGATCTGTCTTGCTTCTGTAAAAGCCAGGACAAAGAGGAGGATTTCTTCAAGGGCACGCATGATCGTTGACCAAGTGTAACATATAAAATTATCGTGTGAGATTTCAAATGCTGGATTTAATGTTGGGATTTTGCCAAATTACGTATGGAGTTTTAAAAATACATAGAATGAGAGACACACGTGACAATGGCAGGAGAAAAAGAACAAAAAACAACTGTTGAAATTGAAGCACTTTTAATAAAGTTAAAGTTAATTCATAAAAAAATACCAGTCCCAGGACGGGTAAAATGAATTCCCTAAACAGAACAGTTTTTCACTACTTTTATGTTCACTTACCAAGATCAAAATCAAAATATAATACTACTAAACCTTATGGTTGGAATCCTTATTCCAATTTTGATCAAAATCCATTACATGATTTTGATTCTAAAAAATGTCTTAAATTTAAAGCTTAAGCTTATGTAGTCTTATAAAAAAAATTGAAAATCAGAGACTCTGTCTTATTTGATTATTTAGACATCAAATAAGACAGAGTCTCTGATTTTGCAGGTATCAAATTTAATGTAAATATGAAATATTTGAATTTTCAAATGGGAGGTTGAGCATACATTATACCCTCTAAAAACATTTAAAATACTGCAAAGAAATTAAAATTTTGGAAATATCTATTAATTGATGTCGAATATCTATTGTTAAAATTTCACGAAAATTCGAAGGTATCTGAATTTTAACTAACCCTTACGCTTAACAGCTGTGTTCCAAAATTCATAATTATTGATTAATTAGTTTAGGAGGGAATCCGATACATATAAATATATAAACATATGCACATAACTAAGTTTGTATGAATAGAGATGTCTTCTTTTTTATATTTATATATTTCAATCTACATCTATTCAGATTCACTATTATCAGTCGTTGTGAATCAAACAGGAGATTGATCGCAACATGATACTCAAACCGCAACACAAACTTGAACCACTTTCTTATGAATTACCAGCTGTCATGAACTAAACAGGAATTGTCCATGACACAAATCTAAGAAAACCTTTGTAATATTTGATTTGTGCATAATCTAGAGCTTCGCCAAATGCTTGAGAACAAACTTTCACCACTTATCATGATCTTGGACCAGTCTTTCAGCTGTCAGGAACGGCATATCAGTCTCAACCTTTATCTTGTTGACTCATCTCTTTGGTGATCGTCCTCTTGATCTTTCTTCAATTAAATATTCTTGATATGATTTATTTACATTGCTGGAGTCCCTATTTACTCGCTTCACGTCTATGGCAGAGTTAGACACAAAGTAGACTTTTAATGTGGGGAAAAGCCAGCTTCCCTAAAACAGACACTCTGAATTGGAGCAAAAATTAAAATTATCTCAGTTTGGAAGGATTTCTCTCTCACTGCCTGAAGACAAAACAAATACTACATTTTAATCTCAGCTGATAACAGGGAAACATGTCCAAACCACATTAATCTTTTTTTCGAATAACGTCATTGATAGATCTGTTAAACCAACCATCACGATTATCTTTGTATTGAATGACCACACAATGATCTGAGCCCTCTTATTGTTCAACACTGGGTCTAATTTATTGGCATAGGTTGATCTGTCCAAAACAGGATATGCATACCCCGGGATATACATGTGACTGTAAACCGTTTGTGAATTTAATATTCCCTTGAAACTTCCTCTTTTGGAGAAAGTTGGCTCAACCCAACTAGGGTGAATTCTGTACGAGGTAAATTTTAGTTTCAGCTGTTTTTAGTTCTAAGACGTTGTGGAGGGGACGTCTTTTTTTCTTTTTTTTTTATGGAAATTTTTCCAGACAAGGCAGAAACCACTTGATGTAAGGAGCTAACAAGAAAGAAAGATGATTATCGCAAAGACAGGAGATGCCTATTGGCGTTAGTCTTCAAAAGATCAAGGCGATAGGTAGGAGAAAAACAGTGAGCAGGAAGAGAGTTCCACAAGCTTATAGTTCTTGGGAAGAAGCTACTGGAATAGGAAGCTGTATTATATCAAGGTATCAAAACAGCGAATTTGTGGAAACCACTAGACCAACCAGTTAAACAAGCTGGAACAAAGGAAGCAGGGAATAAATCAGACAATTCTGAAGAACACATGCCATAATGATATTTATAGAAAAGACTGAGACTAGCAACATCACGTTTGTGAAAGAGAGGGTGCAGAGAAGAAGACAGGATGGGGCCAATCAAATTACAGGGGCGAAGCAAATTAATGACCGTAAAAAAAGCAACAGAAGTTATGACGTCACCAAAGAAAGAAAAACAATCAGACAAAGATTATCTATTTTCTTAAAAATTAATGTTTTTGGTTTTTTTTTTCAATTTTTTCTTCACATTATTTATTTAGACAAATTATTTAATATTCAATTTAAACAGAAAGCAGATTTAAACATTTTTCTCTCTCATTTAACAATTTTGATTAATATATAAAGCAAAGTTGTCTGTATGTGTGTCGCGGCATCACAGTTAAAGGGAAAAATCCTGAATGCCCATGATCGCATTTATTGAGCTCAGTCATTTGCAAAGTGTCAACAAAGTCCTTGCTTGGGTTTATTAGCCTAATACCGGTGCTCACGAGACCATGTGCATGCTACTTGTACCATTTTTTCTTTCCTATATTTCTGAAGTTTTTAAGCTTATGTATTATTTGGATTATTCGGACTACTATTCTTATATTGGTTGTTATTTTCACAACGTTTCCGCCGATGTAACCTCCGGCCTGCTTCAGGTTGATCTTTTCGAACTTAGGATGGATTAACTGACCTAATTTGTTTGATAATGTTATTATTATGTTGGAGAACTTTGTTTTATTCATCTTGGATTCCTTGAAACACAGTTCTAATTATCTCCCTTGCTGATTAACTCTCAAAAAAAGGGAGATCATTATTACAGTAAGAGACAGACCTGCCTGGAAATCCCAAATGACCACCAAATAAAACAAACATTCGATATGAGATCGACATTTTTTATTATGTTATCAGAATCATTGCATTTTCAGCCGATGTTAAGAAAGAAATCTTCAAAAAAATAATATGTGAAAATATAAGTAAAAAGAGTGTTTTAGTATAAGATATACTCTATAGAATTTTCAACTTCAGACCCAAATAGCATTGGCTATGTTAAATCGATATTTGATTTTGCTTAGCCAGTTATCTGCATCATTTTTCTAGCTTTGTTGTTAGCATAAAATTTAATCGATTTTTAACGCTTATACATTCTAGCAGACCCGTTTTTTTCCATTAGTAGGAGAAAATTCTTTATATACATCGTAATTTCCATTGTATAATTTGCACAATGAAATGGCTTCTTAGCAATAGGCAAATTTGCAAATGTCTGCCGAAATCTGTTAAGTGTGAGCGATGACGAAAAACATTTTGCTTTAGATAATAGTTGGTGTATGTAAGTTTTGATTCACCAAATATTGGATTAATAGTAAATAAATAGATACGACTTTCTTTGCTTTAGAAGCAGAAAGAAAACATTCTACTTAATTGTGCTCTCTAATCACCTTTGACTTCCAAATCGACACTTCAAAATCTTTTCAGACTCATGGATAAAACATGGATGTCACACATATTCCTATGTAGTTACAAATTTGAAAGTGATTTTGACATTTTTAAACTGCCAATTTGCACGTGATTCTTGGCTAATATGAAAGTTAATAAACAGTAGTAAAGCATTAAGGTTCATTTCGTGACTCTGTGATCAAACGGCGCCACTATTATAATATTTTCTTATAGAAATAAAAACGACGAGTGACAACAGATTATGAGTTTTTGTTTTCCTTTATGTAACCCCTAAAACTGTAATTATTCTTTGCTCTTCCTTGTAAAGTGTTGACTTACAAAAACAACTCCAAATCGTGCCTAAATTGTAATATTTTTCTAAATCAGACATGGGGGGGGCGAGGGGGGCAGTTGCAGTTTGTCTTCCTTTCATGTAACCACGAAGTATGCAGAATTTCCTTTCTATTCTGTGTAAACTGTCGATTGACAATAAAACTTCGAGTGTTCAGCTTGATAGATTTCTTATTTCTATCGAGAAAAAACAAACCAAAAACAAAAACAAAATGTGCTTTGTTTCTTATTTTCACAATTATACAAATCAATTTTGCTAATCTTTAGCTGATTCGACTTATAAGAAAAAATTGTTTTATTTCTATTTTTGTCAATACTAATTCATGGGATGGGATGTTCATAAGATGCAAGATTGTAATTTATTAGGAAGATTCACAGAATCCATTCCCTTTTCTCTCCCTCTTTTTCTTGCATTTCTTCATTTTTGATTTTATTCTCTAGCTCTCAGTAGTTTCCTCATTCATTTGTAATGTTGGGTTCGTTGTAATAGCATCTTTTTCTCTTGGCTTTTACATATCCCAAGAACTTATAAGCAATATATATATATATATATATATATATATATATATATATATATATATATATATATATATATATATATGGGAAGAGAAGGATGAAAGTAATCCGACGTGATGGGAAAATGAAAAAGGAAAACCAAAAAATGGATGTTTTTTATGTGTACATCAACGTTTCGTCTTTATTTATAAGACTTCATCAGGATGATAAAATAGAGAAAAAATGACATGCAAGTGCAGATACATGTAGGGTAGACATATTGGGAGGAAAAATAGAATTTTTTTTTCTCTATTTTATCATCCTGATGAAGTCTTATAAATAAAGACGAACGTTGATGTACACATAAAAAACATCCATTTTTTGGTTTTCCTTTTTCATTTTCCCATATATATATATATATATATATATATATATATATATATATATATGCAAAATGCTGTAGTCTTACTATCAGCTCTCTGGCTACTGCCGCCCTGACTATCGGTTTTACACTTTAACCACTCAACATTGTCGCTAATGCAAAAGACCCTGGTACAGTTGTTGATAACTCCTTCAAGACAACATAGTATTGTATTGAGATGGTGAACAAAGCCAGACGGGTGCTCTACCTTATCTCGAGATCCTTTCTAAGCGTTCCATCTCTTATACATAACTCTGGTATGGCCTATTCTTGAGTGTGCCACCCAAGCAACAAATCTTTATCTTCCAAAAGATATTTTACATCTGGAGCGTGTTCAACGGTTGGCAACCTGGATGATGACGGGATTCTCCATGCTTAACTACAAAGAACAGTTTCAGACACTAAATCTGTCCTTTCTTTAAGCAGCAAATGATGCGAAAGGACCTGGTTCTGGCATACAGCATCATCAAAAAGAAATTTAAATCTACCTTTAGAGATGTTTTTCACCACAACGCCTCGTCGTGATCTCCACGGTCACCTGCAGAATATGTACTATCGTCGCTTTCGTCTCAATAGAAGAAGGGTAGTATTCTCTGTCTGTGTTTTTGCTCCCTGGAACAGCCCGCAAGAAGAGATCATGATGATGCCTACCATATCCAGGTTTAAAGTCGCCTTGGACAAACATTCAGACGGTATACAGATGCAATATCTTCTGTCTTTTTACAGGGCTTGCTGCACTTTTTTATTTTTTTTCCAATAAAATTTATATAATTGGCCGTGTGGTTGAGGCGTCGGATTTGAGTTGTAAAAATACTCGTAATCCGGGGTTTTGAATCACATGACCGGTAGTGAATAGTCATATCTCTATGCTGATGAGTCCCGATTATTAAGGACGAAACGTAAACGTAGGTGCTTTTAGATTGGGTAAAGGGTTTGGGGTGATTTGATTTTCTAATAGAATAATTAAGAAGTTTAACTAGAGTTATTTCTCCTTAACTGCTCGGCTCAGTTTATATGAAAATTTAATTCGATTAGTAAATGTTGGTATGCGTTTAGGGTTGAGTTATCTCCCCTGATTTGAGAGAGTTCCACTGATGTTTACTATTTATGCACCCCATAGACTGGTATTCTCTTGGCCTTCAGGGCTTGATTTACGCCTGTCTATGTGTCTGTCCTGTGCAGTTCTAAGAGGTCCACCCTCCCAGGCTTCGCCTCCCCTCTTTGGGGAGGAGTAAGTTTATTGCTTACTGTCTGAGGCGCCCCTTATCGGGGAATGCCGATGGGGCTGCCCAGGCAATTTTTAAACCCCACTTTCCCGATCCGACCTTGGGTCACATCTTACTTGTGGGAGTAAGATAAAAACTGGCCTTGTGCCTAACTCCTGGAGAGGAGTAAATCAATACTATTTATGTCTGCATTTAATCATGGTTATTTTCGAAAACTAATGGATAAATATTAATTTCCTGTAATATGAAGAAGTGTTTCTTTTGTTCTTTCTGCATCCATAGGTATTTTAAAGTTGAAAATTATTTACTGTTTAAGTTATTAATATTTCAGAAGAAATTAAGCATCATTTATTAAAATATGATCTTTAATAGAACTTTTTATAAACTTGCAATAAAGAATGAACCCATCTTCTATTAAATATATTCATTTAACTTTTGAATCCAATTATTTTAGTCTGTCATAAAAGGAAAAAAAAAGAAAAAAGACAATAAGGTTTCTGGATTCCTTTTTGGTTTTATGTGTTTGTGATCATCTAACAATTCTATTGGTAGTTTTGCCTGTAACGAATTGAAATAGAATTTTTGTACTGAGCATTAGATTATGGACAATAAATTTCTGAAACATATGTACACAATAATATTTGTTGATGGGCATATTTACAAAATATTGGTTATATCATAAATTGTGTATTGTACTGAGTTATAATTATATATATATATATATATATATATATATATATATATATATATATATATATATATATCTGATATAGATTGAAACTCAACCATCGAGCTGACAGTCGGCGCCTCTACCCCTGCGCTATCATCCTCTACCCTGCGCTATCATACGACACTGACTGAATGTAAGTGATATCTCTATGTAAACATTGTCAAGTGCCGGGAGCTCGAATTAGTTTTACCGAATTAGCTACGTCTTAAAGCTAATGGCAGTTGGCAATATCCTTACAAATAAGCTCTACCCAAGAAAGGGAGCTTCATATAGTCATCCACATACAGATTGTTTCGCTGTATCACAGCTCTTCAGTGCGATATATATATAAATATATATATATATATATATATATATATATATATATATATAATTATTTCTACAATCAGACATTACACTGCATTATATTTTTTATATAAAAAAGAAGGTGGAAATATTTAGGAAATTTCTGAGATCGTTCAGATTTCGATGCATTATTGTATGACGTCATCCTCATTCAGTAACTTGTGTCTAACAATATTTACTTTCCTTCCATATTACACTATCTTCAATCATTACTAACATGGTTATTTTTATTTTTGCTATTTCAAAAATGTCAACTATTCGTTACAGAATCGCTATCCGAGTAGACGAAACATTCTACCGCTTTCGCTTCTTACATTTAAAAAATTGTCAGTAATTGCTGTATACTTCATATAATACTCCTTTGAAAAAATCTATTTTCTATTTTTATTTGTGTTTTTTTACCAGTTTTCTTTCTTTTCCGATAATGAGTTGATTTAACATCATATTATTTTACTGTTATTTATTAGCAATGAATAAAAGAATGGAATATTATTAATGTTTTCTATTAGTATCAACATTTGTTGCTGATAACAAAGATGGCGTCCATTTAGAGTTAAGTGTGCTGCTAATAACAAAAATGGCATTTATCTAAAAAATATTCTTAGTGGGATACAGTATTTTCTGAAAGGATTAAAATTGAATTGCATTTTATTATTCTGAAGATCATGGTGGCAAGATTAGAATGAAATATTGATATTATAGGAGAAAACATATCAATGGCAAAAAGCAGGGAAAAGACAGGCTAACTTTATTATGTAGATTCACTGAAAATTAAACACGTAGCTTCAATAAAAATAATCATTTTGCACCAAAGAAAAAGAAAATTAACAAAAAAGTACAGATTTTTCTAAGCTTAACCCTTTTAATTAATACTTGTTCATTTTTTATGCATTGTTGGTTTTATTTTATTATTATATGTAGTCGGACAGGCATTCTGAAAAGTTTTCATTTAGACCAAGAACAAAATAATCTGTGTGATTGAGTAACTGAATTCGTCTAAACACTTATTTAAATTAACTGGTTACCTGAGTAGAGTCAGAGGCAAGTCAACTAAAGCAAGCGTAATTTACTCCTCTCCAGGAGTTAGGCACAAGGCCAGTTTTTATCCTACTCCCACAAGTAAGATGTGACCCAAGCTCGGGTCGGAAAGTGGGGGTTGAAAAGCCAGCGCCCGAGAGGTGAGCACTCTGACCATCAAAAATTGCCTGGGCAGCCCCGTCGGCATTCCCCGGTAGGGGCGCCTCAAGCAGTAAGCAATTAACTTACTCCTCCCCAAAGAGGGGAGGCAAAGCCTGGGAGGGTGGACCTCCTAGAACTGCACAGGACAATCCCATAGACCGGCGTAAATCAAGCCCCCAAGGCCAAGACAATACCAGTCTATAGGGTGCAGTATCCATCGGAACAGATACTACACTTTGATCTCGACCAAAATAATGAGTCAACTAAAGCAAGCGCCACGTCTCTTCCACCCGTGGCTTAAGAAACTGATAGGACACGTGTTCCATATTGGATTGTGTCAATTTTCTTGAGACAAATAAACACTTGACTTTATTACTTTATATTCTCCTTGGGTTTGGTTAAAATGTTAGAACTGTATATGAATGTCAAATGAATCTTTCTTCTTACGTATCAGATTCAGTTTATTTATAATCAATATATATATATATATATATATATATATATATATATATATATATATATATATATATATATATTTATATATATATACGATGTTCCGACCCTATATATATATATTTGGAGAATTAATTTTCTTCTTCTAATCTCTTTCTCTCTCTCTCTCTCTCTCTCTCTCTCTCTCTCTATATATATATATATATATATATATATATATATATATATATATATATATATATATATAAAAGAGAGAGAGATAGAGAGAGAAATTAGAAAAATAAAACTAATTTTCCGAACAGTTCTGCGCCACTTTTATGTCTGTTTATGAAGATTAAAATATAGATATAATAAAACCTTATGTCTAGAATCCTTATTTAAATTTTAATCAAAATCCATTACATGATTTTTATTCTAGAAAATGTCAAAAGTTTAAGGCTTAAGCTTAAGGTGCCTTAAGAATAAATTGAAATTCAGGCAATCTTGCTTAATTGGTGTCTAATGACTATGGATCAAATTTAATGTAAATCTGAAATATTTAAATTTTCACATGGGAGATAGTGTCTATATTATTCCTCTCAAATAAACCAACGAAACTGAAATTTGGGGAATATTTATTAATTGATGATTAATAACTATTATAAAATGTTCACAAAAATCAGAGTCATCTGAATTTTCACGAAGGGCTTCCACCAACTCTTTACCCCGTTTGCATAAAACTAAATTAAACTAAATATATCTCACATTATCTAACCTTATACCTATCAGCTGAGTTCCAAAATTCATGATGACCGGTTAATTAGTTTAGGAGTGAATCCTGTACATACAAATATATAAACATATACACGTTCCATAACTTCATACTAAAGGAGTGCCTGTTCCAGTAAAAGGAAAATTAATTCCCCGAACATAACAGTTCTGCACCACTTTTATGTCCCCTTTATGAAGATTAAAATCAAGATATGATGGATTAAATTCAATGCAAATCTGATATATGTGAATTTTCAATAAAAGGTTGTAACTATATTATGTCCTCTTAAAAACCCTTTAAAATACTCTGAAGAACTTTAATTTTGAGGAATATTTATTAATTAATGTAACTAAAATAAACTAGATATAGCCCACATTTGAACCTTGAACCCCTTGCACCTAGTGGCTATATTCTAAATTCATATTGATTGGTTAATTAGTTTAAGTGTGAATCCTGTTCATACAAATATATAAATATACCTAACGTTATATATATATATATATATATATATATATATATATATATATAAAGTATAAAGGTATACTCAAAAAAGAATAAAAGGGAAATACCAGTAGAGTGCTCAATTAAATTAAATTAAGGGCGTAATATTTTTATTTTAAATACAGATTTTAATCAGACATGGACCAGTGGTTTCTGACAAGAAACGGGTTTAATTCCCGATTCCGTCTTCTTCAGCATAGTCTGAAATAGTAAATGATGGAATTTCTTCAAAAAACACTTTTAACCGTTATGAAACGCTATGTACACATAATTTGAAAATGGAGGGCCGGCGAGACGCTTAGATCAGAAAAAGCTGTTAAGTAAGAGATTCTATATTTAGAAGTGAAGAACGAGAAGGAAGGAAGAAAGAAAGAAAGAAAGAAAGAAAAGAGAGAAAGAAAGAAAGAAAGGAGGGGAAAAATAATAATATAATATTTTATTTATTCTTAATTTTTTATTATTATAAATTTAATTTTATTTTTTATTATTATGAATTTTATTTTATTTTATTTTATTTTCCCCCTCCTTTCTTTCTTTCTTTCTCTCTTTTCTTTCTTTCTTTCTTTCTTCCTTCCTTCTCGTTCTTCACTTCTAAATATAGAATCTCTTACTTAACGGCTTTTTCTGATCTAAGCGTCTCGCCGGCCCTCCATTTTCAAATTATGTGTACATAGCGTTTCATAACGGTTAAAAGTGTTTTTTGAAGAAATTCCATCATTTACTATTTCAGACTATGCTGAAGAAGACGGAATCGGGAATTAAACCCGTTTCTTGTCAGAAACCACTGGTCCATGTCTGATTAAAATCTGTATTTAAAATAAAATAAAATATATATATATATATATATATATATATATATATATATATATATATATATATATATATATATATATATATAAAGATAAATGGAAGAAAAGAGATAAATATAAACGAATGACTAATCTATTTCAATTTCGATTGTTCAATGCAAGGTGTACTCGGTAAAAACATGTTTATTTTTCTTTCCTTAAACCAAGACTTTTCAAAGATTAAAATCTTATCATCAGAAGAATTACATAGATGGATAAGTTGGCAGTGGAAAAGCCAAACTTCAAAATTTCAAAAAATATAAAGTAATGGAGAGTAAGAGCGTGCATGTAAAAATATGTAAAAATATGTAAATTGAAGACTAATATTATTCTCCTCCACTCCACTAATCCTGAACCGCTTCTAGTTCAACATTCTAATTCCTATCCCCCTTTTTTCAATTATTGACCAACCTTCACACACACTCATCCATTGCTTTTTTTTTTTTATCTCCCTTGTATTCGATCCATCGATTCTGTATATGCTTCGCTCTACTGACAATATTTTTCTCATAGATTCCATTTAAACTACACCCTCTGGTTACTTCTATAATGGTCCATTTAATTGCAACACACTAGTGCATCACTTAGGTTACAAAATTCAACCCAATCCTACTCCATAATCCTTATACAAGAACTCATTTGTTGCAAGCAGACTAATGCTGTTCCCAATCCTAACTTCAGTTATACATTAAAGTTTCTTATTTAGTCATGCATTTAATATTTAACTAACTGGGAATTCTTTAAAGTCTTTATACATTAAACTCTGAAATACTAGTTTCTGTCCGAATTGTTACATATTAAACACATAAATTCTAGATTTCCATTCATCTGAACCACAATTTTCCAATTGGAACCCTTTTAAATTTTCTGAATTATAAATAAGTTTGTATAAAAATCCGTTTTAATTATGGGACCCCCCCATTTCAGAATTATTTACTTACTGACCTGAATTCACTTCTGTGTTTAGCTTATGATAACCCCACCCCAACTCGCACATGGTTTATTGCTTACTAGCAATGAACCGTAACCAAACAAACCCTTCCCCTTCTCTTCTCCCAGTATCAGTCATAACTGATTCAACTAACCCTATCACTCACATTCTTTATCTTTTATCTTTATCCTTTTCCCCCACTTCTTCACTTGGCTGTGTCTCCAACCAGAGTTGCCGTTTTTCTTAGACTGGATCGAAGTCACTACTTAAATTCCCGACTGTTTGCGTTTAATATACACAGCTCATTCTCAGCTTCTGAAAAACTACTTTCATTCTCGGTCCACGGAAGTATTTTAAAATGGTCCTAGTTCTCAAAATTACATTCGAATAAGTGCGTTCCATTTACGATTGAACTAAACATCTTTCTATTGGGTTTACTTCATTTTTGAACATTTTCAACGCTGCCTTCACAAACCTCATTTTTCCATCTTAAATCTCCTTTCACCGAACACCTTATCTACGAACACATTCACCAACTGGACAGACTCCATTTATTTTTACACGCACTTTCTCACTCTCCATTACTTTATATTTTTTCAAATGTTGAAATTTGGCTTTTCCACTGCCAACCTATCCATCTATGTAATTCCTCTGATGATAAGATTTTAATCTTTGAAAGCCTTGGCTTAAGGAAAAGAAAAATGAACATGTTTTTACCGAGTACACCTTGCATTGAACAATCGAAGTTGAAAAAGATTTGTCATTCGTACATGTTTATCTCTCTTCTTTCATTTATTTTTATAATTGCTCTATCTCGTATATTGAGCTTAAACTATTTCACTATAGGTTCTATCCTCTAAAAGTGTACTTTTAGTTTCATATCTTATATATATATATATATATATATGTGGAAATATTTTGAGAGTGTTAATGCAGAGTGAATGGATTGAATGCATATGAAAAAAAGTCAACCGACTAATCCATCTGTATTCCTCTGATGATAAGAATGCAATTCTTTGAAAAGCCATGGGTTAAGGAAAAAATAAATCCCGTGTTTTAAACAACTGAAGATGCAATAGATTTTGTATTTTTTACAATTTTTACCCTTTAACTTGCCTATATAACTACTCTATCCAGTATATTGAGTCTGTTTAATTCAACCGTTTTTATTTTTTCAATTTTTCTGATTGTCTGTTTGTATTAAAATAAAAAATTTAAAAAATTAATAAATGTTCCATAGGTTTCATTGGTTTCACGGACGTTTTCGATTCTTTGTCCAATCATCCTCAAGTGTCAAAAGCAAATGAACAAAAAAGTTGGAGAAAGAATAGAATTTTAAAAAGACGGTGAAGAAGCGCGCCTAGAACGTTTTTTGCATTGTTCCAGGAAGTCGTTGACTTATTAATTTTTTGATTTTAATACAAAAAAGACCATCAGAAAAATTGAAAAAATAAAAGATAGTATAATTAAACAGACGAATTCTGTTATTTTTAACAATGTTTGCATATATATATATATATATATATATATATATATATATATATATATATATATATATATATATATATATATATATATATATATATATATATATATAGTCTAAAGAAGGTGTTAGTCATTTTAAACAAAGAGAGAAAATGTTCTTTAAATTCCCAGGGATACTAACCAAATCCAAAATATCGCAGACTTAGCACTTGCATAAGCCGACTTACCGCTGGAAAATTTACAAATACAAAAGGGGATTCAAGTATATAACAATGAAACAAAAACAGGGGACCTTAACTTAAATTGTGAAATAGGAAAAAAGGATCATCAGCTGTTTACCATGTAATTGTTTCAGAGATTTAAAAACAGAACAGCTATAAAATTCATGGCTCTTCAGTGGAACTGATCAAATTACCACTTCCCCAACAACCTAATGTAGAAACAATATATATATTATAAATGTTAGATACACAAATTTACGACATATTTATTTACATACGTTCAAAGAATTCAACAAAAACAGCAGTTATATATATATATATATATATATATATATAATTATTTTATTATTTTTAAGAAATAAATATTTTTTTTAATATCCGTAGACATATATGTTTCATATTCACTAACAAACATTGTATGGATGGTGTAACTGTATCGCCGGTCGAACGATTCGAACTCCGGACCCGAATACCTTGGAGAGAGAGAGAGAGAAAGAGGGAGAGAGGGGTGGAGAGAGAGAGAGAGAGATACTCCCAAACAGCTTCTCAATGAGCAGTTAAGGTTTGGTAAGCGTCCACAACTTCAAAGACATGTCTACGATTGTGTGAAAGAAAATCTAGAGAAATCTTAAGATGACTGTCGAAAATTGGAGAGACAAGCAACAAATCGAAATGCCAGCAGGTACTTAATAATGATTGTGAGGCGTTCCAAGAAAAGCACATACAACATTCTAAAATGAAACATACTTTGTACAATTGAACTCTTCTCAATTCTTGTGAGGATCTAAATCGCTGAAATTGCAATGTTTATGACAGAATTTTTGATTCAAAGACGGAATATGTGCATCACATGAAGCCACACCACAAACAACGGACACAAACTGTATAGAATTATACCTTACATCTTTCTGCAAAAGATAACACCTGCACATAACTTGGCAAAGTGCGCTGGACAAAACAAAGATTGAAGAGGCAGATGAGATTTCACAAGACTTTGAATGCTTACTAGACACTGTCCTCGAGTGTCTTTGGTCTCTGTACAAGGATTTATCAGGACACCCTGGCATGAGGATACTTCCCTCAACAAGTAAAGGGTTACCAAATATTCAAAATAACATAGTATTCTAAGCCCAAATTAGATTCCTTCGACACGACTACACACTGGCCCATAAGAAGAAATGGTGCACCTTTTCCAAGTGGTGTTACCTAAAGTTACAGCATTAAGCTAGATACTCACCCAGACGAGAGGAATTTTTGTCCTGGAATCTGGAAAGACGAAGAAAACAACACAAGAAAGATACTGTAACATAGTTAAGTGGTCAATTGGAGAGAAGAAAATTAATATTCTCCATTGCTTTACTAACACAACGTTTGAGGGGTAAAGGAGAACTTTAATTGAACACTCGGATGTCTATGTATCTCATAAAGTATAAAGTTTTAGTCTCAAGAAGGGGCCCCTTGATTTCTGAGATCTAACTCGAGTGAACGGAATACCTACAGTTGCACACTTAGAAAACCGAGCTGTTAAACCTTACATCGTGATATGGAACAAGAGAGAGAGTGTAGCAAACCTAATTTAAGTCAGTATCCCTAATGCTGCTGGCTTAAACACCTGAGAAGAGAACTAAATACCAAGGTCTTATGCACTACATGAAAAGAAAGTAGAACCTTAGGAAGATCTCCATCGTTCCAGTAATTATAGGAGCCATTGGGCTCATGAAAAAGAACGAAAAAAATATGTGTCGAATATACCCGGTGAACCAAGTGCAAGGGTGATCCAAGCAATTATGCTTAAAGGGGAAGTTAGAATCCTAAAAAGAAAGTTCGAATTTCTGAAATAGCAGGTGAATATCTGGCATCTGGTAGGATGCCACATCCCCAGCAAAAACAAAGTGAAAAGATATAATTTCACAATTTACAAGCAATGTTTTATTTACAAAAATTGGCATAAAAGTTTAATGCTGCCTCGGCAGGCTAAAAGCATGCTCTAAGCATTCTCTCTAATAATTCCAATGGAGAGGAGCTTATAGATCCAAGTCAATTCACAATGCTCCCCAGTGTGACGCAACATTGATAGGTCCAAGAAGATCTGCGTGGCCAATTGCTCCACGCCTTTCCACAGCGATCAGTTGGAATATAATTATGCTGACCGGCTACTTTGAATACAGCATGACATGTTTGCATTAAGACATGTTTAAAGTCACCTTGTATATACATATTAATAAAAATGTGACTCGTTTTGTACCACTTGACTTGACTTGACTTGGTCCCTTAACCCCCTCCTGGGTCGTAGGGGCGCTGCACCAATGAACTCCACACCAGCTGTCTCCACTTCTGACGGTCATGGGCAATGGACTGGGTTGTAGCGAAGTTGTAGCCCGTCCACTCTTTGATGTTGTCCGTCCATCTTTTGTGTTGTCTACCTCTCCTTCTCTTGCCTTGCACTGCTCCCTGCAGGATGGTTTTGGAGAGACCACTGCCCCTTGTCACGTGACCATACCATTCAAGCTTTCTTTTTCTTACAGTTGTCAGCAAATCTTCGTAGTTGTTCAGATTTGCGTTGATGAGCGCGCGAACTTCTTCGTTTGTGACACGGTCTGAGTACGAGATGCCAAGCACTCTTCTGTAGCATCTCATTTCTACCGTTTGGATTTTTCTTTGGAGCTCGGCTGTCAAGGTCCATGACTCGCATGCATACAAAAAGATGGATAATACTAGTGTATGCAGACAAACCAACCCATTCTTATACAGTCATTGTTTACATAGACAAACTCTGAACCTTCAGGTCACGAGTCGTCTATGTTCTCTGTTTTAATGAATAACATCACCCTTTTGTTACTTCACCATTTATGCCATCATAAAGGATCTCTTCCGGGTAATTTTAACCTGTTCTAGTGGATACCATCAACGCTTTGTAACATCTTCTCTTTTATGACGTCGTCCATTGTACACGGAGACAGAATAACAAACAAACAAACAACGTTCACAAAGTGATTTTCGAGTTATAGGCCATTGAAACAAATCTCGATAAACATTCTTTATTGTAAACATCTAACAAGTACAATGTGTGTGATAGTGCACTATTATTTCTATATATGAGATAGATAAACACTATCTCTGTGACAGGATTACAGGTAAAATAAGCCTGGGCCTGGTGCTGCCATGTACACCAAATAAACCATGAAAAAATGACACGAAACAAATATAAAAACTGTGGTGCTCAGAAGAAAGATCTGGGCATCATGACCGGCAGTGGCTTCTTTGATAACCAACGTGGCTGGGATCCTGTGAAAGTTGGCACTTCTTATTTCCGGTAACAGACTACAACAGACCAAATACAGGTAAATAAATATGATCAGCAGAGGACGAAATGGACCAGAAAGGAAATTAAACTTGTAATGGAGTGCTATTACAAAAGCAACTCCCACAAAGAGGCTCCTCTTCACATTTAGAACAGAATCCCGAAGTTGTGCCATCGATTTTCCAAACACCTTGCATAGATACATAGATTGATAGATTAGTTCATGCTGATCGAGGTGAGAAATGTTGAAATTTGTTTATAAACGATAGTAATAATCTATATAATATACTAGTTGTGTCTACTTACCTACCTACGTGTGTCACTCTCTGTATCTATTACACAACTGAATCTACCATTGAACAATTCCACATTTTAAACAAATTTGATCATCACCACCACCATCATCATCATCATCATCATCATCATCATCATCATAAAAAATGTGATATCCTCATATTCAGTTTAACGTCCATTTTACACGCTGGTGACATGTGTTAGACAGCTTTTAGAAATTGACTTCCAAAGTAATCTACCTGTGGCCAAATTTTTTAACCCTTTTTCTCTCATATCTATCCTTATAACTTCTTCCCATATTTTCCTTGACCTTTCTAGGCCAACTGATTCCGTTAGCTTAACTGTTCTACATCTACTGACCAAAAAACTGATATCCATTCTTTCAACACAACCATACAATAAAGTTCCATGTTCTGTACACATCCTCCTATATTGTTCAACTCTAATCTTCCTCTGAGGTCATCAGATCTAAGCCTGTCTTTAAAACTCACATTACACATTCATCGTATCATTCTCATATCCTTTCTCTCTATGCAACACATGTTCTCAACACTCACTAGACAAGTTTCACATACATCATCACACTGCGTACATATGCTCAATAAACTCTCCCCTTGGTCGACAGTAGTAACGTTCTGCTGGTTAGTAACAGTAGTTCATTGAACTGGCTCCATCAACTTACAACCCTAACCCTAACACCAGCACTAACTCCTCCCTAGTCCTTCGGGGCTTGATTTACGCCGGTCTATGGGATTGTCCTGTGCAGTTCTAGGAGGTCCACCCTCCCAGGCTTTGCCTCCCCTCTTTGGGGTGGAGTAAGTTAATTGCTTACTGCTTGAGGCGCCCCTACCGGAGAATGCCAACGGGGCTGCCCAGGCAATTTTTAATGGTCAGAGTGCTCACCTCTCGGGCGCTGGCTTTTCAACCCCCACTTTCCGACCCGACCTTGGGTCACATCTTACTTGTGGGAGTAGGATAAAACTGGCCTTGTGCCTAACTCCTGGAGAGGAGTAAATAATACTCCTCCCTATGCTCTAATGGTATTACCACAGTAACAGAACATCTGGACAAACCTTAATAGCTTCGCCATCCAAATAAAAAAATATATATATAAAATAGAGGCAGTCTCTTTTCGGTTTCTTTGATATTAATAGCTTTTTTTATACAAGATATATACTTAAATCTGTCTCGCCTCTTATTTATGGCAAATATCGGTCAGTGTTCTTCAATGAAAAAAAAACAATAATTTGTTTTGGTGTTAAATAACACCAAAAGAGTTGACCCATCATGCTGTGTCAAGAGATAATGGATCCTTCACTGAAGGTGTGTCTTGGTTAGTAACAGCAGAAGTCTCCATTCACTTCTAACTCTTGCAATCACACTAGCACCAGCTCCTCCCTGTGCTCCAATTATATGTATAAATGCAAGTTCTTTTTTCAAAAACTTTCATGTAAATTATTATGTTCAGATTTTTAGAGTAATTCCATATCATTGAGAAGGTAGGGGTATTTTAAATGGTAGAAGGAGGAGCAGCATTTTATTTTGACAATAACTTGGGGAGGGTTATAGTGTAGCGTTACAAGTGGACAAATTCTTTGATTTCAGCATATTATCCAGACGGCAGCTCATTAAATAATCCGATGGTGTCTTGTTGTATTGATGACATGTAGTAGTAGTAGTTCGTTTTCTTTCATCTTCTTCCGTTTGTAACATTATTTTTACACATCCACATCTTATTTTGTTATAATAAGACACGTGATTATGTTAAGATTTTTGGAGTAATTCCGATTAAAGAGAAGATTGTTCTTTGATGGCGGCTTCCGGTTATGAATTTGTAAAAAAAGCTAACGGTGTTTAGCAGAAAACTGTCCCTTATGATTTTTGTCAGCTTAGAGTTTGGCAGATTTTTTTTTTTGTACCATCAAATAAAAAACAATTTCTTCAGAATTTTCTGTAGTAGATACAATATTACTACAATGTTTAATTTGTTTTATTTTATTTCTATTTATAAAAAACTATTAAACTATTTACATAATAAAGTATTTTAAAAATATTTTCAATATGAACTATTTAAAAATAATTTTCAAACAAAAAAACATTGATTATTTTTTTTTAAATTTTAAATTATAAAAAAGTTTTATTTGATTATCTGTAATAAAAAAAATAAGTTTTCAATTGCAAAAAGCAGTTTGATTTTCTGATGTGTTAATTAAAAAAAACAACATCAGACCTAAAATATAATGGGTAACAGTTTTCTGATTGCACCGTTTGGCTCTTTCCAAGTTCATAACTGGAAACCGCCATCTAAGAACAATCTTCTCTTTAACAGTAATTGCATATCACTGAGAAGGTAGAGGCTGTAGTGTAGCGTTACAGGCTGACCAATTCTTTGATTTCAGCATATTATCCAGACAACAACTATTCACATAAACAGAGAGAGTCTTGTTGCCAAACACTTTTATTCTGTCAGCATTTAATATTATTTTAAAATTATAAAAATTTGCAGATATTAATCAAAGATCTGCAGATAAATTGGACAAAAAAAAATAATAACATTTAAAATAACATTTTCACCTTGAAAGCAATTTGTGGCTATTAATTTGGTGGGCAATCACGTAGAGATGGTGTCTTGATAAAAACACTGGTCCCTATCACCACACTAGGTTGGCGTCAGGAAGGGCATCTACTTTTCAAGTTCTAATGGAATTTTCCGATTTCTCCTTACTCTAGCCTTCTGTAGAAAATTCCGTTTTTAACATTATGTTCACAGATCCACATCTAATCTTGGTATAATTATCTGCATCTTGATCAAAAAGTTGCTCTGTCTTATCTTTCTCTTCCTTTGTTTTAACAGTCGTTGTTTTCTTTTTCTTTGTAGTTGGAATAAGGCAACAATTAAATAAACGCCAACAGTATACTTGATCAATACTATTATGTTCTTTGTTGCCTTATTTTTTTACAACGATGTAAGTTATATATTATGTAAGCCTCTACTCGTCCACTCGAATGATAGTGAACGAAGACAGAGCATCAAAAAGGACGTGCGAATACAATTATCTCGCTCGCCAAAAAGGAAAATTTTGCTATCCTCTTTGCCACGTCTCACTTCGGACTTCCTGTCCATGACGTTATACTAATGGAATTTTCCGGTTTCTCGTTACTCTAGCCTTATATGAAGAATTCCATTTTTAACATTATTTTCACACATAAACATCTAAATGTTTTACATGTTCATCTAATTCAGAGCTTCTCAAATTTATTTTGCTTGTGGACTCCCTGATAGCTATTTTATCATCTG
This sequence comes from Sepiola atlantica, assembly GCA_963556195.1. NCBI lineage: Eukaryota > Metazoa > Mollusca > Cephalopoda > Sepiida > Sepiolidae > Sepiola > Sepiola atlantica. The sequence continues at coordinate 73,721,917 of OY744528.1, read as the reverse complement.
TGCACCCCATATATATATATATATATATATATATATATATATATATATATATATTTTTTTTTTTAATCAAATATTTTTTTCTAGGTTAGTAAAAACTAATTGTGAATCAATTCCATTATATTAATAACATAAAATCCAAATCTAAATCGCTGGTGCCACTAGATAATGCTGTCTGAAGATACCGGCTTCCTGACCTAAAAGGCACCAAACATTCATGTTATTGTTTTTTTACTTTCACTTTGCAAAATTCAATCATGTTCTGCAAAGCTAAAAACAAAAACAACAATTTTCCTCTGCAAAACAACCAAACAAGACACCATGAATTTGAAGATATAAAGAACTTGGAGCATAAAAGGTCCTACCATCATCATCATCATCATCATCATCATCATCATCATCATCATCATCATCATCATCATCAGCAGCAGCAGCAGCAGCAGCAGCAGCAGCATCATCATCATCATCATCAGCAGCAGCAGCAGCAGCATCATCAGCATCAGCATCATCATCATCACTGGATTCGACATTAAATAACCCAAAAAGGGTTGATATGCCGTAAAGCAAAACGACCAAATCCAAAATTTCAGTAAACACACATACATCTCCTAGTACACAAAACAAAATAAAGAGAAGCTTTTCTTTTCGTGGGCCCACTTAAAGTTTCTGTGAACCATAGGTAAACATGTGGATCCCCAGTTGGAAATCTCTGAGCTAGTTGATAATAATTCATTTCATTAAATAATGTTGATTATATTAACAACCTATTTTCGTATTGTTCTTCTTCATTTTTTTTTTTTCAAAATCAAAGATTCTGTATTAAAATATTAAAAGTCGGAATATTTTGCTTAATTTCTATCCCCACCACTACCCTGTTTCCCTCAAAATAAAGACTAAAGAAAAATTTCCATATCAGACATTATCAGATATCATATTAAACTCTTGGAAAAAGAGCGCTGCTCTTGAATCCGAAGATCAAAAAGAGTAAGCGGCTTAGTGCGATTCCATTCCGCTTTGAAGTTGAATCACTTTGGAAATGCTGATTCATATTCCATACTCTTTGATGGGCAAAGCAACTGAAGAACTGTTTACTGTGTCGGTTTCTGTTAGAGGATAGTTCTGTAAGTCTTCCTATATCAGCTCATCTTCTGTGGCGGGCCGGGGTTAGAAAGAAGGGGGGAAAGTAAAATGAAGGAAACCATTTTAGTGTGCTGGCACCAACATTTTTGGTCTCTTGAAGAAATCTAATCAAAACTAAATCTCCAGTGGCGAAAGATAATCTGTGTCCGATTGATGTGACCAGATTGTGGCTTTTAACTCACTTTCCTCTTATCCGGTCTTCGTGCTTTTGCCTTTTTTTTTACTTCATCTTCCATTTTTACACTAAACCTTATAAAGGTCAAGTGATGAGAGGTTTCTTTTCTTCCCGAGATGTGTCCTCCTATCCGAGGCATTTTTTCTGTTGGCCTGTTGGCTGGTAGGTCTGTTACACTTAAGTTTTTTTCAATAAATCTGAATCTTTTTAAAAAAGGTAGACGGTTAATCATCATCATCATCATCATCATCATCATCATCATCATCATCATCATCATCATCATCATCGGTTTAACGGCCGTTTTACATGCTGGCATGTGTAGGACGGCTTTAAGAAATTGACTTCCAAGCTAACCTATCTTTGACCAGGTCTTCATTTATCCCTCTTTCTCTCAAGTCCATTTTATCACTTTCTTTCACGTCCTCCTTGGCTTCCTCAACTGGTCTACATCTACTGACCCAAGAACTCTCATCCATTCTTTCAGTGTGGCCATACCATCGAAGTCTTTTGTTCTGCACACATCTCCGTATACCGTTCAGATTTAATCTTCCTCTGAAGTCATCAGAACTAAGCCTATCTTTAAGGCTCACATTACGCATCCATTGTATCATTCTCATATCATATTTCTCCATGCAATGCATGTCCGCAACCCTCACTGGCCAGATTTCACTTACATACATCATTACACCGCACACACAGGCCTGATAGGCTCTTCGCTTGGTCTATAGTGGTAATGCTCTGCTGATTAGTAATGGCGGAAGATCCCTGAACTGACTCAATCAATTCCTCAACTTTACCATTACGAAAATAGCCTAATAAAATAATATATGCCTACAATGTGGGCTTGATTGACTCAGGAGTTTTTTGAAGTTTTACACTTAAGTGACCTGGGTATGACCTTAAACTACTTAAAATTTGGAAGTTTGGGGGAAGGGGAGTCACCCTTAGTTGGCATTACTCCCGCTTCCACTCTCACCACAATTTCTGCTATCATCATCATCATCATCATCATCATCATCATCATCATCGTCATCGTCGTCGTCGTCGTCGTCGTCGTCGTCATCATCAGGGTTTTTGATCACTTCTGAAGGAGGAAGCCCTGCCTGGTTTCCTTCTACCTTATTGATGTCTGTCATTCAGGGATTGTACCATAGTCGCCAGGTTAGGCACTGGAGGTTGGTGACGCTATTTGCCTATGGCTAGGTGTGTCTGTTTTGAAAACATTGGTTTTTGCAGAGAGGTGTCGCCGTCCTTCCACATACAGAGCCTAGTATTCCCAAATGAACTCTCATCTGGTACTGACCAGGCTCAATATCGCTTAACTTTGGTGATCTAACGAGAACCTGTATGTCAATATGATTATGCTGTACAATAACATTTGAAAAAGAATGCAGTAATAAAAGAAACGAATACATGACGATATAGCAGTGGTTGTAAAGATAACAATATTTTATTGAGAGAAAAATGTTTTGGGCTGTTTTGCATGCACGTTACGTTGTGTTAGTTTTGAACTTTGTGTGAGAAACTGTGTGCAAGTGAATTTAGTAGGCAGGGTGTATATATGTTCCTTGTAGTTGCTTTATGTAGGTTGAAAAGTTTGCTGGTAGAGAATTGTGTGTGTTATGAGTTTATCATCAATAATAATAGTTTTAGCAGTTTGCTGGTTGAGAGTTGTGTGTGAAATTTTATCAGCAGTAGTAGTAGTTTCAGTTGTTTGCTGATTGAGAGTTGTATGTTGTTTCTCGTCATAACTATTGGTGATAATAACAATTGCACTGTAGTTGTTGTTGCTTGTCATAGCTTGTTTAATGCTGGTGATGCTGATGATTGCACTGCTTGCCGGTAGTTGTTGTCCATGCTGATGATTGCACTTAACATGGTGACATATAGTATTATTATTTCCCAACCACAATCTGTCACGCAAATTTGTTGGCAGGAAAAGTATGATTTATTTCGGCATGGAAGCATGACGCCTTGTTGGCTTCTGCTGGCTATCTGCTTGTTAGATCTGATTGTCTGTTTTATATAGATGTTCGCATCGAATATTCTGGAATAGTTTTCCTGTTGGGTTAATAAGATCTCAAATTGCAGCCAGTCTGTCGACACATCCAGAGTTGCAGTACAAGTCAGAATCTTATCTATGGTTTAAATAGAATCTGTCCTGGGTATGACATTTTTTTATTTATTTTATTCATCCAAAACAAGGTATATTGCCACTGATGCATATGGGGTTACTATGATAGGGGCTATATCTATAGGGAGACAACCTGGGTGGGGAGTTGGGCAGCAAGATATTTGCTCACATTACATTTCTACATGTTCATCAGGTCTGAGAACAGAAGCTACCAGAGTAGAAAATCTTTCAGCATCTAGGAACCTTTACAATGAAGGGATGGGATTTTGCTGATAATATGGTGGGTTGGGGTATTTTCGTTGAAGGGTACAAGTCAATAAGTTTATTGGAGAACATTCTGTGGAAGTACTTGTAAAACAAGCACAGGGATGCAAAACTGTGGCGATGTGACAGAAGTTAGAGCTTGGCAGACAGTACAGGACTTATTAGGTTAGAAATTCTTTTTTGCACTCTGTCAAAGAGGAATAGGCTGGTGGTTGGTGCATCAGCCTGGATGTGACAACAGGAGAATGGTGGCTTGAAACTGCATGTGATAGGAATACTCAAATTTGGGAGTTTTGGAGAATGTGGAGTAATTCCTTAGTTACCATTACACTCTGGTTCACTCAGACCGGAAGTAGTAGTACCTGTCAGGGTCCCATTTATGGGTTAACTAGAATCTGTCCTGTTATATGAAATGAAACTGCATTCAAACCACTCTTCTCATCTTGGATGTTATTCTCACAATGTTTCGGCCGATGTAACCTCCGACCTTCTTCAGGTGTATCTTTTGAACTCGGGCATCTGTACTGAATTTCGAACAGATCCCTTTATTTAATCCACGGAGGTATACTTCTCTCGTTCCCCAGTAGAAGTCTTAAGTAAGTCTTAATTATATTCTTAATAACGCCTGTATTGGGGATTGAACCTTTAACGTCCAGAAAACACACTTAGAACTGATTATTACTTAGTACGTTATCTGTCGCCCCACGGGTACATGGCTGACGGAACAAGAGCAGTCTACCTCCATGGATTAAATAAATGGTTATGTTCGACACGACGCACCTGAAGAACGTTGGAGGTTACATCAGCCAAAACGTTGTGATGATAACACCCAAGATGAGAAAAGTAGTTTGAAGTTATAAGTGTTTGAAGTTATTAAAAATTTCAAACGTCAGACCTCTACCGAAATGACTGGATTTGATGTTCGATAATCTGAAAAGGGTTGATATGCCGTAAAACAAGACAAATAAACAAACAAATTTAAGTTTGAAATAACATTTTCATTGCTAAATATTGATTTTCACCCGACATTATTCCGGATCCACTTTTCACCTCCAACATCCTGGTTAGTGCCTCAGATGGTTTGGCCATGTACAGTGTGCCACCTCCTGCATCAACTCAATAACAAGCTTGGATACTCCAGGCATGAGAATGCGTGGAAGACCAAGGAAAACCTGGCTTGAGTGTATAAGAAGTGTTTCGACGACATGCAACATGAGTGATATCAACTGTTTGGATCAGACCGTATGGAGAGCAGGCGTGAGACGTTGCCTGGTGTTGCCTACCCAGGAGTCCAGGACACCTGCAGCACTTTAAATGCCAAAACCGGATGATGATGATGATGATGATGATGCTGCTGCTGCTGCTGCTGCTGCTGATGATGATGATGATGATGATGATGATGATGATGATGACCTGTATAAGAGCTAAATACGTCCTAAGATGGAGTACTGTTGCCACATCTAAGGAGGTGCTGCTCAGAGCATCCTTTCCTTCCTTGATAGAGTACAAAACCGACTTCCAAATCTAGTGAGCGATGTCTTCTTCTTCTACTATCTCTTTCTCACAGAAGAGATGTTACAAGTCTTTCTCTACTCTATGTTATTTTGATGGTAGATGCCAGGCTGAGCTTCAATCTATGCTCCCCCCCCCCTCCGTAATACATTCACAACAAAAACTCGTCTAGCTATAATAACTCAATACCGCTGGGCTGCTTCACAACTGACTACAACAATGTCGTTTTCAAGTCCAATGTAAACAAATTCTTGTTAAGCCGTCCTAAATAATCAAATTCTGCCAAACTTCCACCACCATTTCCGATTATCAAGGTGTTGTCTCACCATCCACTTAACACTCATTAACCCTTGTCCTCGAGTGGCCTTTAGGTTTTGATAAGTGGTGACTCTTTAGTAAAAAAAAATGATGATGATGATGATGATGATGATGATGATGATGATGATGATGATGATGATGATGATGATGATATATTGAATGGACGCATCTTACGAATACTCATTTTTATCTGTTATTCCTTGTAGGTCAACCGAAATAAATCTTTCTGCCATTCTCTCTTTTGAAGAAACATAAAAAATAACAACATCATTTACATGAATTAAATGCTACTAGGTTGGCCTAATGGATACTATCACAGCATATGGAATCGGCTGTGCTGAGTTCAAATCTGATCAGATCTATTGTCTTTAATTACACATTAATACTGTTGGAAAAGATATGAAACCACCATCCCTCCCCACCCACTTATAAAAGTTTGATTTTCATAAAGGTATGCTTTTAGAGTATACATCTTTTTTTCTTCTTTTTCTTGTTTTTGTTTTTATATCTTTTGCAGATATAGGACACTTAGACCCTTTTGCATGTCACTATTAATGTCCAGTAACTTTTTTTTCACAGTTTTGATAATATATTATACTTCTTGACCTTGTGTGTAACCTCCTGAAGAGGGGGTAAATAAAATACTTACATGTATATATACCTTTTCACATAGATATAGGACACTTTGTCATGTCACCAATTCTAAAAAGACTTTTTAGATTTTTTAACACTATTATATATTGTTCTTCTTTTTTATCTTCTTCTTCTTCTTCTTCTTTTTCAAGTTTTAAGTCTTTTTTCCTTGAAGGGGTTAGATGTCATCATTTGCTGTCTCCACAATAGTCTATCACTTGCATCTTGATTCGTCAATCCCAACTGTTCCATGGCTTCAGCCACTAACTGTTTCCAATTCCTTTAAGGTCTACCCATTATTTGTGGACAACTCATTTCCTTGGATCTTCTAAAGACCTCTTTTGTACATGACCAAACCAATTTGTCTCGGATGCATACAGAATAGCAGATCGGATACACGCAGTATACAACTTTTCCTTCATCTTATTTTTCATATGCTTCTGACAAAACACTTCCCTCATCAAGTTTAAATCAACACATGTTGCTTAATCCTGCAAGTTACCGCCCATTCACAGCCTCCGGAAATATCTAAAACATCTCTAAAATTAAAAAAAAATTGGAAAGAATACCAAATTTTTCTCCACTAAGTCAACTTTAATTTGAAAGTCGTATAAAGATGAAAGTGGAACATCTAAACACAATGACCAAATTGACGTTCACTTTTGGGAGTTGCCTCAGACCCGGGCATTGATGATGGATCCATCTGCTGCAAACACTGGACATAATCACACTTTTTGAACCAACTCATATGCCACATGTCACACAGAGAAGTTCTGGCTTCTTCACACATTTATCCTTCTTGTAATCAAAAACAAGTATTTTTGTCTTGGTGACGGATGAGAACTCGGATGTGGAGAAATTATATTTAGATGGCAAAACTGACAAAGCTATAGAGGTTGTTGAGAAGTTTTGTTACCTTGGTGATACCATTAAAGCACAGGGAGAAGCTGGTGCTGGTGTGATTGAAAGTGTTACCATTGTCGACCAAGGGAAGAGTCTATTAGGCATGAGATGTGCATAGTGTGATGATGTATGCGAGTGAAACCTGGCCAAGAAGGGTTGAGGATATGTGTTCTATAAAAAGAAATGATATGAGAATAATATGATGGATGTGTGATGTGAGTCTTAAAGAAGGTCTTAGATCTGATGAACTCAAAAGAAGATTAAATCTGGACAGTGTAAAGAGATGGATATAGAATAGAACAGGAGATTTCGTTGGTTTGGTCATATTGAAAGAATGGAGCAGAGTTTTGGGGTTAATAAATGTAGACCAGCTGATGCAGCAGAGTCAGAGCAAGAAAAACATGGGAGAGAAATGAGGGATAAATAAAGACCTGGCTAGAGATAAGTTGGTTTGTAAGTCAATTTCTTCAAAGAATTCTACACATGCCAGCATGTATAAGAGACGTTAAACCGATGATGATGATGATGATGATGATGATGATGATGATGCCGATGATGATGATGATGACGATGACGATGATGACGATGATGCCGATGATGATGATGATTGTTTTAAGACTTTTAAAAGATGTACATTATTCTGTTTACAAATGAATTGAAATGGTTTTTCCGTATGGATTCTTTTCTAAATTGATAGATTTTTCTCTTTTATGGTTGGGTGGTTCTTTGTGAAAGCAATGTACCATTTTTCTGAAGAAAAAAAAGAGAGAAAGATTCTTCACTTTTCACTTTGAATTCCTAATAAAAGTAATAAGATTGATTCCTGCGACTCTTACAACTGATCTCCAAAATCATTTTTTACTCAGTGGGAATTCGTTTGGAACATGAAAAGAACTTAAACAAAAGAAGAAGAATGCACAAATAGACAACGTAAAATGCACAAAGAATTTCATGTAGTTTGATAATAAAAATTTTTTTAAAAAATACATTTTTCAAAATAAAATTCATTTTAGATCATAAAATGTTTACAGTAAGACTTTATAATTTTTTTGTCTTTTTATAAAAATCTTCAAATGTTTTATTTTTTTAACGTATCATATTTCTCTTTATAAAAATCAGGTTTCCATTGTTTTAAAGAACCACTTATTCTATAAAACCTATTATTACACTAAGGCTGAGTTAATCAACGTTTGTTTCTCTAAGGCTGTTTGCCTATATATTTTACTCACACAAAATACATGCTAAAATATTCCTCACTTTTGCGATAGAGTTATGTTTGAAAATCTTCCATTGTAATTGTTCTAGTTCACCACAGTTGGCAACTAACTCATCAAGTGATCGACCATCTTCTAAATTTCTGTCTATCACTCTCTCCCTTTTTTCACTGTGTGTTGTTTAAGCCCTCACTCCTATTTTATATGTTACCTATCACTCTCGCTTCCGTCACTGTCAAAGGTAATAAAGAAAAGAAAGAATAACTAGGTTGGAATAGTTCATTATAAATAAAAAAGAAATATCACCAAAATTAGTAATGTTATTTGACCGTAGTTGAAGAGTGAAAGAGGAAAAGAGAGAGAGGACGATATAGCGAGCAGAAAGAGACTAATTTGAGATTTTCTTTTTTTATTTCTGTTTAAATTTAACTGTTTTTCAAACTCACCTTTTCCTGATTTGGGTAACCCAACTAATTCTAGTTTTTGCTAATATTTATGATGAATGAACATATACACCCCAAAAAGAGGAGTTAATGCCTGAGGGGATGGTATCATGATTACAGAATATATACTACACTACCCCCACAAAAAAAGAGCAGGTAATGCCTGAGAGGATGGCATCATGACAATAGAACAAATACTACACTATCACCCCCCAAAAAGAAGAAGGTAATCACTGGGAGGATGGTATCATGACTGCAGAACGGATACGACACTATCCCCACATAAAAGGATTGTATCATGACGGACAAACATATACTACAACCCCTAAAATAGAGACGATAATGCCTTGGAGGATGGTATGATAACATAACAGACATAATACTACATCCCCCCTCCCACAAACAAAGTAGGAGATAATGTCTGGGATGATATAATTACAACAGAACATATACTATACTATCCCTCCCCATGAATCGAGTATTAAAACATAGTAATCGAATAGTTTCGGCTTCAGACAGACAGATACCGAATCTCCATTAGTAATAGAAGTAATAGTACAGTTTCGGTTTCAGACAAACAGATACCAAATCTCCATTAGTAATAGAAGTAATAGTACAGTTTCGATTTCAGACAAACAGATACCAAATCTCCATTAGTAATAGAAGTAATAGTACAGTTTCGGTTTCAGACAGACAGATACCAAATCTCCATTAGTAATAGAAGTAATAGTACAGTTTCGGTTTCAGACAGACAGATACCAAATCTCCATTAGTAATAGAAGTAATAGTACAGTTTCGGTTTCAGACAGACAGATACCAAATCTCCATTAGTAATAGAAGTAATAGTACAGTTTCGGTTTCAGACAAACAGATACCAAATCTCCATTAGTAATAGAAGTAATAGTACAGTTTCGGTTTCAGACAGACAGATACCAAATCTCCATTAGTAATAGAAGTAATAGTACAGTTTCGGTTTCAGACAAACAGATACCAAATCTCCATTAGTAATAGAAGTAATAGTACAGTTTCGGTTTCAGACAGACAGATACCAAATCTCCATTAGTAATAGAAGTAATAGTACAGTTTCGATTTCAGACAGACATATACCAAATCTCCATTAGTAATAGAAGTAATAGTACAGTTTCGGTTTCAGACAAACAGATACCAAATCTCCATTAGTAATAGATAATAACGTATTTAAGGAGCAGTAATAACAATTTTAAATGCAGAAAGACTCCATTGATCGGTGTGTCATGCTTAAGGTTGAAATAGCATTTTTATCACTAAATGCACAGATTGGTGGAACTCCAAACATTTCTGTTTATCCTTCGGTCGGTCGGTCGGTCGGTCACCCCAAAGTTTTGAAATAGCATTTTCATCACAAAATGTTAAGAATGAATAGATCAATGATGAGACAGTGAAAGTAAGTCCTTTATTAGATGCATCCAAACATCTCTTTAAGATGTGTGAAAAAACTATTTGAGGGTGGGCCCTCTACTTACATGAACAGAGTCGAACAGAAGGAGGTTAGAGTGGCAGTGGGCTAATCAAAATCTTTATTTGCAAATATAATTACAAAATGCCGCACAAAATGGGAAGTCTGGTCTTCACTAGTCTTAATCTAACTTAACTAGCCTTGTGCTTAATTTGTTAAATTATAACTTTTTTATAGCAAATAATGAGTCAAAGTGTAGTATCTGTTCTGATACTATACTTTATCTGTACTGTCCTCGATCAGTAAAGGAGAAATCCAGTGTGCACTTCTTTTTTAAAGGGAGGGGGGGGCAGCTAGATTTTCTCCACATTAAAAACTGACCTTGTGTCTAACTCTGCCCTCGTGTGGAGGCAAGTAAATAGAAACTAGCAACTTTCATTGACCCTAACATATTTATATAAATGAATAGTTATCAAAACATGTAATTTATCCAACACGACTCAATTACTCGAGGTTAAATTAAACCCCCATATGGACATGGGGGGGGGAAGGGTCTTTTGTGGGCTAATCCGAAACATTGAAGGAGGCAGCTGCACCTAACTGGAATTTATGCCATTGTTTTTTCAGCAAGAGATGTGGATTTCATTATATGTAAGACTTTCAGGTCGACAGGAGAGGTAGTTTTTAGAACCTGGAAATGATTTCATCAATCTAGCCATATTAGACGTGGGTGTGGTGTTATAATAGTATTCAAAAACGGAATTTTCTAAATAAGGTTTGACGAAGTTTAAAAGTGGAAAATTCCTTTAGAAGTGAGAGATTAGAATTAGAGCTACGTGTACATGAACTTGTCATGTGAAGAAAACCGTGTTGCAAAGAAACCAGATAGATCTTATCTGTTGGGCATTCAACGATGAATCAAACAGATCTCCTTTTTTAGGCTCTTCCACCACAACCCCCACGGGGGACGGCCAGAAAGATGCAATCATCTAGATAAAGTTGCTGTAAAAAAATAGAAGATAACAACAAGGACATGATATGCAACATGAACATCATATGAAACATTAACATAATATGTAACATGAACATAATATGTAACATGAACATAATATGTAACATGAACATTATATGCTACAGGAACATAATATGAAACATTAACATCATATGAAACAGAAACGTAATATGAAACATTAATATAATATGTAACATGAACATAAAATGAAACAGGAACATACTATGAAACATTAACATTATTGAAACAGGAACATAATATGAAACATTAACATCATATGAAACAGAAACATGATATGAAACATTAACATAATATGTAACATGAACATAAAATGAAACAGAAACATAATATGAAACAGAAACATAATATGAAACATTAACATAATATGTAACATGAACATAAAACGAAACAGGGAAATAATATGAAACATTAACATCATATGAAACAGAAACATGATATGAAACATTAACATAATATGTAACATGAACATAAAATGAAACAGAAACATAATATGAAACAGAAACATAATATGAAACATTAACATAATATGTAACATGAACATAATATGCTACAAGAAAATAATATGTAGTCCAGAACAAATAATGGAATTCTTGTTTATTTTTAATTGCTTCCATTTATTTTTGCCACGAAGAGAAAAAAGATCAGCAACTCTATGACAACTACAATTACCTCTACTATAGAGAGATGTTACTGTTAAATATCCAGGCTAGGTTTACTGAAAAGGTCGTTTAACAGGAGTAAGCGCACTTGACACGGATACACACCTGGCCGAAAAAAAAACAACATAACATGTTTGATTGTCGAAAATAAAATAATCGTTGGTTGAAGTCAAGCCACCTGGTCAGGAAAAACAAACATAGTGGATTGTCAGAAATAAAACAATTGTTGATTGAATCCACCTGCAAAAGTTAGTGGCAAAAGGAAATACCCTGTCGTCGAATGAATAAAGTCCCACAGTGGGCGTTTGCAGGTGGTGGTGTGGGTGTCACAAATTATTATATAATATTAAACCGAAATTGATATTGTGAGTTGATTGGCAATTTGGACCAGAGAAAAAACACTCGGTCAAATTCCTGTGCGTGCGTCTTTCTTTCTTCACTAACCCACACTCCTTCATCATCACGACAATAAAAATATATCCTTATATTTATATATATACTAGTGTGTCGTCATTCTTTTAAACACAGCAGAAATACAACATCACTACCTAATTAGCAAACTACCTAAGCTGTTTTCTGTTGACAAGGTGACACGCAATCAGTTAAAGGCCAAATGATTCCTCATCTATCATTACAAACGGTTATTAGTGGCATAACGTTACAGTCAACACCGTTACCAAAACCAATCATCTTTGGTGTATTATACTCAAATGAGTGTACACCTTCTGTCAAAAATGATGGAAAAAATTATCCTTCCCCAGAAAGATCATGACTTGACAGGAAGATTCGTATATTGAAAAAACCCTGATAGGCGTATGTTGTAGATATTTTTTCTTTGTAGCTAACAAGACAAGGCGAAATCCTCAATACTTACAATATCTATTCTTTCAAAAAATATAATAGATACACATCAGAAGATGTTTTATTAATTTTTATAACACCTCATGTCTCAAGTGCATCTACATTGAACCACTCTACCATAGTAAGAGTTAATATCTGCAGTAGACAAGACACTGGAAGAAATAATAACAATGAACCCAAAAATGTAAAACCGAAGTGATAAAAAAAAAGAAATAGAAAAGGCGCAAGAAAATTGAATAAATTAAAGATATAGTTTAGAGATCGTATCAAGTCTGAAAATTATTCATAAAAATCTGAATTTCATGTTTCTTCCACGGAGGAAATATGTAAAGTGAAGGTTGATTTTTGATGTTGATATTTTCAATTTCATGACAAATAATGGTAAATTCTAATACAATCTGTTTTATGCAAATAGAACAGAACTGGAAGCCATGTTTAATTTCCTGGACAATTTTTGCTCCACGTTTTCATTTTTCTGAAAAAAAAAAAACAAGAACGAATATTTTTAAGATGTGTCCATTGAATCTATGTGACGGGCAGGACTTGCTAAAAATCATTTTAGCATTTCATAACAGTCAAGGATTCATCCTCGACAATCAGTCCGACAGGGTGAGTTGCTACGGCAAGAGCTGCTCTTCTCTGCCGGGCTGAGGTATTGTTCTGAAAGACGGACATAATATACAGCCCAGAGTAAATAATGGATGCAATTACATCCAGTGCTAAGAGAGGTTATATTATTTATTTTCTGAGGATAGTTGGTGTTTATCTCCCGTGTTCTAGAGATCTTCGGTGAGTGTATAAGTTGTTATCGGCATTTTTCAACGGTCTTATTTGTATGACTTCTTGAGATAGGTAATAATTTTTCACATTATGAATCAGAATTTCTTCTACTATTTCTGTATTCATAAGTGTTTTAATTATGAAAACCATTTAAAATTCAGATTAATAATTTTTCTGAATAATTTAAACTTCGTTTTATTGGAGTAAATTCTCATTAGAACATTTAGAAGCTTATCTTGGCTCATATATTTAAAAGAATTGAATCCATCCTTGAAAAAAAAAAAATATTTTAACTTTTTGAACATGATTGTCTCCACTTATTTGGCTTGTCATAGTAGAAAAAGAAGGTTCCTGGACTTTATTCTGTTTTATTTTATGTTTATAATTATTCAACAATTCATTTATATATTGCCTGTATCTTATTGATAAAGAAATATCGTTCTGATGAAATTTAATATAATTGTCAATCTTCTACCCTGCTGTGGATGATAATAAAATTGAAATTTCTGAAACATATGTACACAAGGATAAATATTGTGAGTGGTGAATTTTTCGGAGCATGATCATTGCAAAATACTGAATATGACATAAATTTGCATTCTACTTAATGATAATATATTAGCTTTGTTTGACTCTAAGGTTTAACCATTAGGATTAACGCTATCTGCAGTATTTATTTGTAGCATTCATGTTATTATTATTTAAAAATTGGTGTTTTATGATCTCTTTATGATACAACGAAAGTTATAGTTATTGAACTAAACTTGTCACTAAATATATATTTACATATATATTTTTTTCTTTCTACTTGGTATACCGATTTATACATTTTCCTTCCTTTTTTCTTCTGAAAACTTTCCAATTTGAAATGTTTTCTTTTTTTCTTATTTCTTTTTTGTTAACTGATTCAGACGTTATTTTATATAAATGTATATTAGTGTAAACACTGGGGAAGGATAATTTTTTCCATCATTTTTGACAGAAGGTGTACACTCATTTGAGTATAATACACCAAAGATGATTGGTTTTGGTAACGGTGTTGACTGTAACGTTATGCCACTAAGCTTTCAATTCCTTGTGTATGTGCTCCGGTGTTGAGATCAACGAAATTTTCCTAATGATTTACGGAAAAATTACGAAAATTGTGTTGGTTTAAATTAACGTAAGCTCTCCACTCGTCTGAATAAATTACTGAGCCTTCAGTGACTTCTCATTGAATAATTGGCTGAAGTGTCGCACGGTCTCTTATTTGAACGTTAGGGTTTAGGGTTATGAGTTAGGATTATGGGTTAAGTCTAGGGGTTAGGGTTAGGGGTTAGGGTTAGGAGTTAGGTTTAGGGTTAGGGTTAAGAGTTAGGGTTATGGGTTAGGTTTAGGGTTAGGTTTAGGAGTTAGAGTTAGAGGTTAGAGTTAGGGTTAGGAATTAGGTTTAGGGTTAGGAGTTAGGGTTAGGGTTAGGGTTAAGAGTTAGGGTTTGGTTTAGGTTTAGGGTTATGAGTAAGGGTTAGGGTTAGGGTTAGGGTTAGAGTTAGCGTTAGGAGTTAGGTTTAGGGTTAGGGTTAAGGGTTAGGATTAGGGTCCCAGGCTCGATAACTACATAATCTTTCAAAACCAATTAGAGAAATGTTTTCGTTGCTCTTGTGCTGTGTTGATTTTAATATGAGGTGTAGATCGCATAACAAAGCATAGATATCATACCAAAGTAGATTCATGATACGTAGATAACAATCCAAAAGGAAAACATTTGCTAATGAACAGTCAATTGTGTCAATTTCTTGTTGACGTATGTAATGCCTGGGAGGATGGTCGTCGCATGACAACAGAACAGATGCTACACTATCTCCCTCCAAACAAGGAGACGGAAATCCCTGGGAAGGTGGTATCATGACTACAGAACATATACTACACTATTCCCACCTCTGCGCTAAGCATTGAATGTTAGTACATTATTCTGAAATAGTATAGTAAACTGAATTTAGCATTAAAGGATAGTACAATAACACAATTAGTAGAAGTAATAGTATAATGTCGACTTCAGATAGATACAAAATCTCCATTAGTAATAGAAGTACAATTAATAGAAGTAATAGTATAAGTTCGGCTTCAGACAGATACGAAATCTCCATTAGTAATTGAAGTACAATTATTAGAAGTAATAGTATAAGTTCGGCTTCAGACAGATACGAAATCTCCATTAGTAATTGAAGTACAATAGTACGATTAATAGCAGTATACGTGTAGTTTCGGCGTCAGGCAGAGAGTACGAAATCTCTATTAGTAATACTAGCAAATATATGCTTCCTCTAGTCGCATATTTTTGCTAGTTGTTTTATTTAATGGCTCAGTAAAATGTGTGTGTTTTTTTACAACTACTAGCATCAATGACTACAACCACGAAACAGAACTGTTTGTACTAATACTATAACATTTACACCAACTATCAACAATACAACTATTCGTACTATTATTACTACATCAATAACAACTACTACCACGATTATCGACTATTCGTACTGCTATAATAACATCAACAACAACTACTACCAGCAATGTGTTGACTATTCGTACTGATATTACTACTACCACCATCCCACGACTACTACTACTACTTGATTCAATAAATTTGTGCTTTAAAAAATAATTTCTAATAAGATTTTTTTTTTAAGTTTTACTAAAAATATCAAAGTAAATATATAATTTTTTAGCTACTCGTACGATAAATCTCAGAGAATGTGTTGTTTACATGTTATTAATCAAATAACGCGCCCCTGTCTTATGCCCATTACTCTCTCTCCCTTTCTCTCTCTCTCACTCTCTCTCTCTCTTTTCCTCTCTCTCTTTTCTCTCTCTCTTTTTCTATCTCTATTTCTTTCTCTCTTTCTTTCTTGAAATAGAACTTTCTGTGCGTTCGAATAATCAGAGGGTGAGTAACCAAATGTTGAAATAGGCGCCGGCTGTTCCATCATATTTCATTACAATTTAATTTAGTTACATAACTCAATTATATAAGTAAAAAAAACAATGTCTTTAATTAATTCTATTTATAATTTTTATTAAGATTATTATTATCGAGAAAAATATTTTAAATACATCTGGAAATCTGAAAAAGCAATCATGAATGTATATTTGAGAATATTAATTTATTAGAACATTTAAAACAAATTAATTATGTAAATTTGAAAGACGCGTGATGTTTGGGGAAACTTTGGAATGGTATATATAGGAACTGATAAGTAGATATAAAAAGAGAGCAATCAAAACTAAGAATATAGTTTCGGTTTGCATACAAAAAAAAACTCAATCTTTCATATTAATATATTTGTATTCCTACACGTATTTCTTGGCAGATTGGACAAAAATTATAGTTCGGTAGTTTGGACAAAAATCTACCACCGAGTTTGTGTTGCAGGTTGTTTTTATATATACACAGAGATGAAATGTGGAAGCCTCTGTGTAATATAACTGCCATAAATATATTTTCATAACTTACTACCTAGCTGTACTCACGCACTGTTGAAGTAATACTGAAAATTGATACATAAAAGATTATATCTCTTTATAACATTTTATGTTATTGTTACTTTCCTGCACTGATGAGAGCAATAAGCTTGAAACGCGAGCATCTGTAGGTATTGATAATTGAATATTTATTTATAAATATTATATATATATATATATATATATATATATATATATATATATATATATATATTAGTGGGTTCTTGTAAGGATTGTATATTTTCAATTTTGTACTCCTTACAGTGTCCAATAGTATCCAATTCAAAGCTCAATGAAGTTGTGTTACAAAGTTCAGAGCATATATATTATATTGGTTCAATTCAAAAGACCATGAAAAAAGCAATCCAAAATCATAATTTTCATTAGTTCCTTCAATTCTTTATTTCCGCACTTCAGTGGACATTTACCATTTCCATCTTTTAAAAACAAACGTTTGAAATCATCATCTGATTCGATTTAGATGTATCCTTGCATCATTATGTGAAGATTTATCTGTCCATCTGTTTGTCAGGATTTCGTTTGAAATTCAAATTTCATCAGTAAATACACAGGTTGTATGGATGCATCTTATTTTAGATGCGTCCTAGCACATATATAAGACTGTCTGTCCATCGGTTGTTTTGTCACGCTTATATTTGAAAAAGCCTTTTCATTTGTTAATCCTGCTTAAGTTTAAAATAGCATGTTTGCTGATCTGTCACACTTAAGTTTGAAAAGACATTTTCGTTTGGTTTGTCACACTTTCGTTTTAAATAGCATTTTCGTTTTGTTTGTCACACTTACGTTGTGAATAGCATTTTCGTTTTGTTTGTCACACTTACGTTGTGAATAGCATTTTCGTTTGGTTTGTCACACTTACGTTGTGAATAGCATTTTCGTTTGGTTTGTCACACTTACGTTGTGAATAGCATTTTCGTTTGGTTTGTCACACTTACGTTGTGAATAGCATTTTCGTTTGGTTTGTCACACTTACGTTGTGAATAGCATTTTCGTTTGGTTTGTCACACTTACGTTGTGAATAGCATTTTCGTTTGGTTTGTCACACTTACGTTGTGAATAGCATTTTCGTTTGGTTTGTCACACTTACGTTGTGAATAGCATTTTCGTTTGGTTTGTCACACTTACGTTGTGAATAGCATTTTCGTTTGGTTTGTCACACTTACGTTGTGAATAGCATTTTCGTTTGGTTTGTCACACTTACGTTGTGAATAGCATTTTCGTTTGGTTTGTCACACTTACGTTGTGAATAGCATTTTCGTTTGGTTTGTCACACTTACGTTGTGAATAGCATTTTCGTTTGGTTTGTCACACTTACGTTGTGAATAGCATTTTCGTTTTGTTTGTCACACTTACGTTGTGAATAGCATTTTCGTTTGGTTTGTCACACTTACGTTGTGAATAGCATTTTCGTTTGGTTTGTCACACTTACGTTGTGAATAGCATTTTCGTTTGGTTTGTCACACTTACGTTGTGAATAGCATTTTCGTTTGGTTTGTCACACTGTTGCATGATTAACTCCTGCTTGGACCGCGGTAGTACGCGTTTTGTACACTCGCACCCGCTACGGGCTGTGGCTTTACGCGTTTCGTACACTGGTCCCCACTACGTGCAGTGGTTTACTCGTTTGCTATACGTGTCCCTGAAAGGGCCGTGGCAGTTCACATTTAATACTCGTCATTTTTAAAACATCATAAATCACATAGTTCATATATTGTTTGCATACCTTTAGATTTCTCCCTCGCCGTGTAGAGGGTCGTGTCGTCTAGTGGTTGAATTCTCTCTTCTCTTCCGCACTACGGTGGTTCCTCACCGTTGCAACAAAACTCCATGATCAGGTCGGACTCCGAAGACAAACAATCCGTTTAACTTTCAACTTCAGTTTTAATTTCAAGCGTTAGTTATCAAATCAAATGGGAGATATTCACTACGTCGAGAGAGAGGGAGAGAGAGAGCAATCACTACTTTATCGTAGTTAGTTAACAATTATTTTCTAATCACTCGTGGAGGGGGGGGGAAGAGATCTCTTGCTTGTATTTTCTTAGGGAAATATCTCCCTTATAAGTTGTAAATTACATTTTAACAATCACGTCTCATTGGTTTGCCTCCAAAACCCAGACTGACGAAACTCGCTTCTTACGAAGAACAGGTGACGTCACGGATCCCTTTGTTTCCCATGCAAGGCCTGTGTCGTCACAGAGTCTCTCGCAGGTGCACACTGACCCTTGATCCGGGGTCTCGTCACACGGCGACCCTGTCACGTCTGTGATTTCTGACTGTGAGAACAGGCCCCATTCTGCACTCGACTGCCGGTCCACCCCACATTAATTCGCGCAAGTCAAACCAACGATTTCCAACAGATACATCCATTCCCATAGGGCCATTATCCAACAACACTTACGTTTGAAATAGCATTTTCGTTTTGTTTGTCACACTTACATTTGAAATAGCATTTTTGTTTTGTTTGTCACACTTACATTTTTAATAGCATTTTTGTTTTGTTTGTCACACTTATGTTTTAAATAGCATTTTCGTTTTGTTTGTCACACTTACATTTTAAATAGCATTTTCGTTTTGTTTTATCACACTTACGTTTGAAATAGCATTTTCGTTTGGTTTATCACACTTTTGTTTTAAATAGCATTTTCGTTTTGTTTGTCACACTTACATTTGAAATAGCATTTTTGTTTTGTTTGTCACACTTTTGTTTTAAATAGCATTTTCGTTTTGTTTGTCACACTTACATTTGAAATAGCATTTTTGTTTTGTGTGTGACACTTACATTTGAAATAGCATTTTCGTTTAGTTTGTCACACTTACGTTTGAAATAGCATTTTTATCGCTAACCATGTAGCTTGAATGGCCACATCTTAAAACTATCTAATTATTTAAATCAAGGGTCAGACAATGGTTCAACTAATTGTTTAAGGCTTCTTAATCGATCGGGGGTAAGACTTTTTTGTTTAAATAAGATTTCAATGTCTGATGTCTTCAGGGAGATGAACGTGTGATTTCCATTGGCAGATGCCCACACACAACCTGTGCCATTAGTATCACACTCTTCAAAATAGAAGCCTTAAAAGTGGCCGAGTTTCGTTCGAGAAGAACTATGACAACTTGTTATATGAGTGTGTGTTTATATTGATTAATGATCTCTCCGGTCAATAGGGACCTCCATGACACTTGTCTAACCTGCCTGTCTCGACTGTTCTTCTTGTAAATTACCTGGCACCTACTCATTCATTTTGGCACTTCCATTTATCAGCCAAAACTTAAAACTCTTAACGTTTCATTTGTTAAGGTTTCTAATGTGAATTAAAACAAGTCAATATTATAGCGATTTCTCACTTCTTTCTATTTAATAAATCTCAGATGAAACGATACATTCTTTAAAAGTCCCATCATGTTTCATAATTCTTGTTGGTCTACCTTTTGAAATGAACAAAATATTTGGATGATCTTTGAAGATGTTTTGTGGCATCTATGAAAGAAATATAAAAAAAAATTATACAATCTACATAATAATACGAACATTTCATGTATGTACGTACGTTATCACCTTTTACGCACATTTAAAAAAATGAGATCGTCCGATCAGTAAATATATTAATTAGTGATTGATCTGATGTCGTTAAGGTAAACAATTCCGATTTTACCAATTTTAAAATCAACTGTTCCAAAAATAAAGTATGTCGTCCTATCGACTAAAACAGTACATCTAAAAAAAGTGACATTCGTTTTTATTGATTTGAAGAATATTTAGCTGACAATAAGTTTTACAGTAAGAAAACAGAGAATATTTATTGTTTTAAAAAGAATTAAATTTTAAATAAATAAATAAAGAAGAAACATATTTGTTATATTCATTTAAAGAATATTTAACTGGAAATTATTTTTATGGAAGAAAATTAATTTTTTTATAATAATGACTCTGACATTTATTATTTCAAAAAGAATATTATGAACTGTAAGTTATACAGACTGATGTAGAAAGCACCATTGAATTTAGACGGGGTCCCACTAGTCTATATAATAATATACTAAGGCATTTCCTGTTCGTACGTTATAACCTTTTACACCCATTTGAAAAAGTGAGATCATCCATTTGCCAAAGATGAAATGTAAAAAGTAACTGAGAAATAGTTAAAGTCGTTGTTTGCCAAAAAATTAAATTTTACCCATTTCAAAATTAATTGTTCAAAGATTGAATAAACCCGGCTGGGGCCCGCTGATATATATATATATATATATATATATATATATATATATATATATATATATATATATATGATGGACTCTCGCGTCGATTTCGACGTATGAGTGCCCCGCCTGGATTTGTAATTGCAAGTGTTGCGCAATCTCCAACAACCGCTCTCCTGAGTCGGCATTGCTTGATTCCAATGGCAAGTAGTAATACAAGACGACTGGAAACAATGCCGAGATAAGCAGAGAGCACATACAGCACCTGGTATTCCTAAATGGTAACCTATTTAGTACTGGCCAGGCTCGACGCCGCTTAACTTCGGTGATATAACGGGAACCGGTGTGTCAACGTGATTGTGCCATATATTATATATATATGCAAAGATATTTCATGTTCATACGTACGTTATCACCTTTTACACCCATTTGAAAAACTAAGTCGTTGGATCACAAAAATGAAATGCGGTGAGATCATCCATTTGCCAAAGATGAAATACAAAAATTAATGCTACAAATACTTTAAATTAAATTGTATTACTAAGATTTTTTTTAAATCGTGGGGTCTGTGTTTGCTCCAGATGTTCATAGAATGGAAATATTTTTACGCACGGTAGCAATATACAGCATATGAAAGATACAACCGTGGAAGTGACTGAGATGTAATTAAAATCGTTGTTTGTCAAAAATTTAAATTTTACCCATTTCAAAATGAATTGTTCTAAAGTCGAATTTTGTTCTCTACTCCATTGAAACAGTTTTACAACATGTTCTTTGCATTTTTTTAAAGTTTAATACATCTAATTGTTATAATTTTAAATAAGTAAATTATTTATTTTAAAATAATTTAAATTGTTACAAAATATAGAAAAATCACAAAGTTAAAACGTCTGCTTTATTTATTAAAAAATCTATTAAGCTGGCAACTATTTTTAAGGTGAGAAGAAAAAAACAAGTAACCGTGGAATTTCTACTGAGTCCTACTAGTAAATACATGATTTAACATTTGACAAAATTTTAATTCAAAAGTTCACGTAAACATTTACTTTGCTGCCCTACTATTCTAAATTTTTGTCAACTGTCAGAGTTAGAAAGCCTATCAGGAAGATCCATCGAATATCTTGCTGACTTTTCAGGCTGAGAGCAGGATCAAGGCGTTCCTTCAAATAATGGTGATGGAGAGGCGTAGAGCCAAGCCAATTCAGGATGCTCTCCAGGTGGCACGTCATTAATAGACTCAAGAGTTTGAGGAAGTAGCGCATGGTGGGACTAATTGCTCCACTCGTCTCCACAGCGATCGGTTGAAATACAAATCTGTCAAGAAAACCGGTATATTTTAATCGCTTGCAGTCCTCTGCTGATGCTGTTACATGTCCAGGGTTTGTCACCAATTCCGTTATTGACAAGGGTGCAAAAGTGGTGACACAAGTTGCATCTCATATTAGCGACTTGCTGTTTGAAAAGAGAAACACCGTCAGACATCAAGCTGTTTGCCATCCCCTCTGTCGATGGCAACTGGTGGTTGAAAGATCAACGGGAAGCTAGTGATGTTTAAGGTCCGTTGGTCGACATCGTTTAGAGCGCTGTGTCTAGCAAATTTACCGGCGCGGCTTCTACATTATAGGGTGTGAAGTCCAAACACATCAACTGACTGACCACAACAGCACCTCTGGATGCTGCACACCTTCAAACCTGTGCGCAGAGCAATAGCGTATCTGAGACAATCATCGTCGACTACGTTCCTGACAGTCAATGGCGGCAGGGCTGTTATCCACGCATCGCAAAAAGAAATAGGATTTGAGATGTGTTTTTTTTAAACAATTTGTTACAATTAAACTCATTCAGTTTGCTTTTCTTTCACTTTAATTTTTTACAGTGTTTTTTTATTTTCGAACTGTTTGTTAAAGGGGAGTTGGGTGCAATACAATCTTTTATGGTATTTGTAAGCATTGGGTTCACAAAAAGTGCAGTGGAATTACCGGTAGGTTGAGAAAATATAACCAGTTTATATGCAAGAAGTGTAAGACGATGGAGATGGATGAGAACTCAGATGTGGACACAGTATATTTAGATGGCGAAGCTATTGAGGTTGTTTAGAAGTATTGCTACCTTGGTAGTACCATTGGAGCACAGGGTGGAGCAGGTGCTAGTGTGATTGCAAGAGTTAGGAGTAGATGGAGTAAGTTCAGGAAAATTCTGCATAACTAACCAGCAGAGCATTACCACTGTCGACCAAGGGGAGAGTCTATCAGTCATGTGTACGCAGTGTGATGATTTATGAAAGTGAAACCTGGCCAGTGAGAGTTGAGGATATGTGTTGCATGTAGAGAAATTATATGAGAATGATATAATAGATGTGTAATGTAAGTCTTAAAGACAGGCTTAGTTCTGATGACTTCAGAGGAAGATTAAATTTGGATAGTATAGAGAGCTGTGTGCAGAACAGGAGATATTAGTGGTATGGCGACATTGAAAGAATGGATGAGAGTTGGGTCAGTCGACGTAGGTAGCAGGTTCAGTTCAACAGGGAAGGCCAAGGAAAACATGGGAGGTAGTGATAAAAATGGACTTGAAAGAAAGGGAGGATAAATAAAAACCTAGCCTTAGATAGGTTAGTTTGAAAGTCAATTTCTTAAAGCTGTCTAACACATGCCAGCATGTAAAACGGACGTTTAACCGAATATGATGATGATGATGATGATGATGATGATGATGATGATGATGTCCTTATCAACATTGAGGTGTGTAGTGGTGTTTTTCGTTTCCTGAGAGGCATGCCATCTGAGGTGCAAGCCTTTGGTAGGGCCACCGAAAGCTTTGGGTGAGAAGTCAGATAGAAGATCAATCCAACCACTAAGTCCAAACAGTGTTTGCTGTCAATCCATCAACGTCCTGGGTAGAGTCACCTCTATATTTACCTTTACCCTTAGGCCTACTCAGATCCAAGGTGGTAGTGTCTGCCAAGGTCCCATCTATGAGTTAAATAGAATTTTTCCAGGTACAACATTAAACTGTTTTAGATAGCCTCGGGCAATGTATTTATGTCTACTCCACCTCACCACTCAGAAATCCACCTTTCACAGCCATTTCTATCTTTCTTTCTGCCTACCCTGTTTCCCAACCCTATCAACCACACATCCTCTCCTCATATTTTTTACTAATGAGTCAAGGAGAAAATCTTCTCGAATACAAGTTAATGATATGGATGGATTGTCAGTTGAATGATGAAGAATATTATGAGAGGATTGAAAATGAATTAAATGAACAACATTTGATTATTTATGAGGACAGTTTATGGCAAGTATTTGTTGCCATTGGATTTGAAGACGACAAGCAGTCTTGGAGTAATGTGTTCCACGGATGGGAAATTCTTGAAAAGAAATTCTATTCATAAAAATTCCATGCAGAGGAAGAAAAGAAAGTTCTTTACAGTTGTGGTAGTAAGACAAGTTCTTGCTGTGAATGTCTTACAGGGAGAAACCAGAGATTAGAACTCAGTCGAGCAGATTCCATGGAGATAACGATAGAGTAGAGAAAGACTAGCAACATCTCTTCTTTGTGGAAATTACGTTTAATGCTAGGAACACGGAGGAAAAAAGGAAAGTTCTTTGAAGTTATGGTAGGAAGATGAGTTTTTGCTGGGAATGTCTTACAAGAAGGAACCAGAAGAGTATAAGTAGATATATCATGTTCTTAATCTTAATGTCTCATTGTTCGTAAACATTCTTTTATTAATAAGGCTCAACCAACTCACATTATTGATCAAACCACAACGTTCACTGTCCTTTGGCAAGGTGTGTTTTTAAATGATCAGGATTGCCCGATCTTGTTTTTCACTTAAGTGTTTTAGAGGCTATTTGCATAAAAAAAACCCTACAGCCGGTCTTATGTACCAAAAAAAGAATTCGATTTTATGTTAAAATTATTCAACTAACATGTTGGTATCTTTTTAAACAGAACATTTTAGCGTAACTTGATACATGCTACAATTCGTTTTCTTTTTTCACATTAATATATATTATTACTAGCATGCCTACCCGGCGTTGCCCGATGTCATGGACAACAAATAGAAGAGTTAAAAAGCGTGTGCAACATTTTTCTTTCAAACCTCTCTCTCTCTCTTTCTCTCTCTCTCTCTCTCATTATCTCTCTCTCTCTCTCTATCTCACTATACCCCATCTCTATCTCTCTATCTCTCTCTCCTCCCCTCTTCCCTCCCTTTCTCTCTAACCGCCTTCTCTCTTTCTCCCAGTCCCTCCATCTCCTTTTCCTCCTCCGCCCCTGTCTCTACCCTCCCTCGCCATCCACGATCTCTCCCCTCTCATGCCACTCCCTTCCTCACTCTCCTCTATCTCCTCCTCTATTACACTCTCTCTCTCCCTCTTTCTCTCTCTCTCTCTCTCTCTCTATCATAAGTACCATTTGACACTAAAGGTCGATGGAAAAAATCGCTTTAAATGTCGACCCCCCCCTGGCTAATTTTGTTCCTGTTCAGCCCCAAAAGAAGGAATATTATAAAAGAAAATGAGTCGATATTTTGACCTACGAAAAATGCTATTTACAACTGTAGCATGACAGATTTAAGAAAATGCTATTAAAAACTAAGTATGACAGACCTAGGAAAATGCTATTAAAAATTAAGTATGACAGACCTAGAAAAATGCTATTCCAAAC
Source organism: Sepiola atlantica (assembly GCA_963556195.1). NCBI lineage: Eukaryota > Metazoa > Mollusca > Cephalopoda > Sepiida > Sepiolidae > Sepiola > Sepiola atlantica. The sequence continues at coordinate 73,696,026 of OY744528.1, read as the reverse complement.
TTAAGCGTGACAGAATGTCCTATGGTCTTACCCTCTTATACAGCTTTTAAATTCTATCTAAAAAAAATGCACTCACTCAATCCATCGCTTTTCACGGTACAAATACTATTTCAAATTTATGCTCGTCAGACTGACCGACAGACCGACAAAGACTTTTACTGAGATGCGAAGACACATAAAAAACATTCAAGATAAGACATTACTAAAAGATGAGTGTTTGGATTTTCTCTTTGATATAGCATTTTTTGGTGGAAGATTTTATTCATTGGAAAATGGAAACTGATAGTGGATTTCGGTGCAAATTTCAAAGATCAGAAAAACAAAACATGGATGGATTTTTTTATTTCATTGATTTTTTTCTCATCACACTTGTTTATCCTGTAAATTTCTTGCAGCCTTCATATTATGAATATTTGATATATATATATATATATATATATATATATATATATATTGGTACAGAAAAATTAGTACAACATTCGTACCGTCGGTTTCAGGCACAGAAGGACTTAGCCATCCGGCTCTCTTCAGCCTCTGTTGTCATCTGTTTCGGAAATGTAAAGTCACGTGTCACTCTCGTTTGGACACGTTATTTGCTTAGAGTATTATGTATGTTTGTTTAAATTTAGTGTAAGGAAGGTTTAATAAGGTTTGAAGAAAAGGGGGAGGGTGAAAAGTAACAGTTGAGATTAAAACCGGAGAAGATTTAAAGAGATATAAAAAAATAAAAAAATAAAAATAGTTCTATATAAATTCCGTGAGCCAATATTATGAATATCGTATATTTGTCCGTTGCTGTTTTGGGGTTTAATGATGTGTCTTCTAAAGGAATTAGGGAGAGAAAATGTGTTTAAGGATTATACTCATGAAGAGATAAAAGGGTTAAAAGGAACAACATTAATTAAATTCAAGTTTAAATCCTGGATTAAACGACTTTAAATCAGTCCCAAAGAAATGTAAATAAAGATATCATCCGGGCGGTCTAACTCTGCAGGGTTTTTGAATAATTTGTATTTTCTCTCAAAAAAAATATAAAAACTTTAAAAAATCTAACTTATCTTTATCTCATATTTTTCACAATAAAAATTTTTTTAAAAAATTTGTAATATATTATTTTTTACCCGAAAAATCAGAAAACAAAGTACTATTCGCCGGCCTTTGTAAGCTACAATATTTTCTTTTTTCAGATTAACACCAACCTAAAAGTGCCGACGTCACATTCTGCCATCATGGCTGGGTGTGAAATTACATGATTACCATCTGTTCTTGTTATTTTTTTCTCTGTGAGTCTTACAAACAAATCTTGTTTATTTTATTTATTTTTTTTTTTTTAAATTGCAAAGATAAAAGCTTCATTATTCTGGTATTTTCAAAGAATATGGATTCTGTTCTTGTCGTTGTCTTTTTCAGACAAAGAGAATATTGCTCCCTAATTCCCGACTAGTAAATAACACCAAAGTTCTGCAAATCAGCTGCACCACCGCCGCCGCTGATGACGATGATGATGCTGGTGCTTCGGCCTTTCCATCTTAATAATGTTTCTCCGTTTGATATTCTTCTTCTGCCCATCTTGTTTAATGGACACCGGTTCATGTTGCGTTTGGTGCGGCACACACCATCGCTGCGTTTGTCCGTTCGCAGCGGCGATAAGATGGCACATGACATTGACCTTTTGGGTCAACTCCGGACTTTTTACTTCCCTCCCCCCCCCCAATCTGCCCTCGCGCTATGCCTCAGTCAAACACACGCACATGCGCGCACATGGTCGGAGATTTCCCATCGGAGTCACTTGTCATCTGTCAAGATTTAAAGTATCATTGCCTCCTTCTTATTCTACGTTTCTCCTTATGCTTTCATCTTTATTCTTGCTTTATCTCTTTCGATTCAGAGCTCTATCCTGCTAGGTGAAAACAGAGGTTGTATTGGCATGAGAGAGAGAGAGAGAGAGAGAGAGCAAGAGAGAGAGAGGAGGGAAGCAGGGAGAGAGGGAGTTTATGTGTGTAAGAGAGAGACAAAGGGTGAAGAGAGAGGTGCGTGTGTGTGTGTGTGTGTGTGTGTGAGAGAGAGAAATTATCAATGCGATGATTGAGGGTTACTAAATGATGCTACTTCTATACTGCAAGGTGAAAAGAGGGAACAGGGTTTTATTGGAGAGAGAGAGAGAGAGAGATTAATTTGGTCAGCATGTAATTGACAAGACGATGATCGGAAGGGATTACCAAATGATATTACCTCTTCTAAAAAGAAAATGAAAGTGATAGTGACTAGAAGCTGGTCAAACCAAAATATATAGTTCTTTATTTAAATTTATCTTCGATACATTCGTCGGGCAGAGAGAGCGAGAGAGAGAGAGAGAGAGAGAGAGAGAGAGAGAGAACTCTTGCTTGCATTAAATATTAAATTGTCAATACGATGAAAGAAGGTTACTAAACGATGCTATCGCTTCCAAACAGAAATTGAAAGTGATAGTGAATAGATGCAGGTCATCTCCAAAATATACAATTATTTTAATTTGTCTTAAATACATTATTCGGGCAAAGAGAGAGAAAGAGAGAGTACTCTGGCCAGCATTGAATTGTCAAGGCGATGATCGTTGGTTACCAAATGATGCTACCACTTTCAAAGCTAAATTGAAAGTGAAAGTCAATAATAGCATGTCATTTCCAAGATGTGCATGGTGCTATTCCCTTCATTTCGCAGATGCCACAGATCTAATGATTCGGCGATAAGAGAGTCGATGGCGTGAAATTCTAAAGGTAAATTTCTCAACCTTCAACTTAAAAGAAGTCTTTTTTTCTCATTTTTTCTCATCATCATCATCATCATCGGTTTAATTTTCCACTACTCTAACTTCATGTGAAGAATACCGTTTTAAACATTATTTTCACACACCCCCGACCAATATCGCCACATATCTAAGATGTGTTTTTTCCTTTTTTGTCATAATTAATTAAGTTTATTAAATTTTGTTCATCCATAAATTTGAGGTTTGCTAAAAGAATTGTAAATGCATGTTTATTTTTTTTACTTTATCATAAAAGGTTCATCATCACTGTGTATCAGTTTTCGTCAAACATTTTGGTCATACCTAATATCATATTTAACATTAAAACCCTTTATTTAATCCGCAGACATAGATTGGACCCGTGGCACAATGGATAAAGTGCTAAGTAATAACCAGTTCTAAGTGACACTTTTCTGGAATTTGAAAGTTCAATCCTCAGTACAGGCGATAGTAAGAATATAATTGAAAATTACTTAAGACTTAAGACTTCTATCCGGTAATGGCTGACGGAAGGATTTAGTTTGAAATTATATACATATTCCTGAGTTCGTCATAAAGATTCCAAAGTTCGAAAAAAGAAGGTCAGTGGTTACATCAGTCAAAACGTTGTGAGAATAAAATCCAAGATGAGAACAGTAGTCCGAACAATACAAATAATACAAATTATCAATCTTCATCTAAAAAACTCCGAAACATAAAAGAGCCGATTAACTCGAAATTTTCAAAACAAATTATAAAAGCCATTAGTCTTATTGAACAAAAAACAAATTTGACTGTTTTTACATGAAAATCTGACACTACAACATGCAGACATGGTCAAAATATCTTTGAAGTTTGTTTAGTGTCTCTGAAAGAGTTAACTGTCACTAATTTAATGCAAAACGTTCGACTGCACACTAAAGAAAAAGGATCAGGCAACAAATATGTATATATACAGTGTGCACTTTAAAAACTTTATAACTTTATAACTTTGTAACTTTGTAATTGCAATAGAAATAATCTGTAAAAAATTTATAAAGTCGTATGTACCTAGTTTTAACTATAGTTATTGAATATTTCTTCACCACAAAATTTGCAACAATTTTTAGATAAGTAAAAGAATGTTCCATTTCCTAACAGATGGATCGGAAAAGGTGGACAATTTTATTGGCGTCTGCGTTCACCAGATTTACCTCCATTAGATATTTTATGAGGACATGTGAAAACAATTGTGTATGCAACCAAACCTTGTTCATTAGAAGATTTGAAAGCTAAAATGTCTGATTTCAAGCATTACTGTAAATCAGACATTACTGCAAAATCGTATTACCCTTTCTATTGCTAATGATGGAGGACATTTTGAAAGTCAAATAAAATTTCAATAAAACCTTACTTTTTTCTAATTCTTTTTACAGATTATTTCTATCGCAAATATAAATAAAGTTATAAAGTTTTTAAAATGCACACGAACTTTATGGACACCCTGTATATATATATATATATATATATATATATATATATATATATATATATATATATATATATATATATATATATATATATTGTGATACTTAGAAGGCAATACAATGCAGAGGTGTGACGGATAGACACAAGTTGGAGCAAATAAGACATATAATGGTGGAACAAATTAAATAGTTTCACCCTTAATACAATGTATACATACATATATATATATATCTATTCATTTATTTATTTTTTTTCACAAACACACATATATCTGTTTATCTACACAATGTTACAATGTTATGTAATACCTGTATCAAGATGGTCTGGTGTAAACTCCGTATGATATAATATTTCGGGAACTCTTTTTTCTTCTTCAGAACCGTGCTCAACTCAAGTTCAAGCGTGCACAAGAAGGAATATATATATATATATATATATATGTTTCTTTTCTTTCATGCTTTAAGAATATTTATCAAGCCAAGCTTTGAGGAAGTAAACTTCCAAAGGAATAGCAACATTTTTCATATCTCGCTTCAAAAGTGGCTCATTACCGTGTTGCCCACTGATGGGTCACTAATAGATTGATAAAGTTGTCTTTTTTCTTTCAACACAAAAATATTAAAAAAACAAAGAAACAAACAAAACAAACTTCCTTTTACTTATCTATTACTAATGAAAATTTGATATCTGTTTGTCTGAAGCTGAAACTATACTATTACTTCTGTTAATAATGGAGATTCGGTATCTGTCTGTCTGAAACTGAAGCTATGCTACAAGTTGATCGCTAGAAAAGCGGGAAATTTGAGCAAGAGCTTCAATTCAACTTATTCAGCAATCTACTCCTGATTGTATTGTAACAGAGGATTGACCCTCAAAAAGTCCAGAGTTAAATGTCAGGGATTACTGTGTTTGGGGCCTATTATTAGCAGAAACTCAAAAATGTTGACACGACATAGACTATGGATGATTTTAAAATATGCATGACAATAGCTTGAAAATGATATCCCATAGATTACTCTTCAATACGCCACGCAAACTTGGATTTCCAGGTTCAAATGCTGCTATGAAGTGCACGGACGACATTTTAAGCATCTGTGAGTGTATTATAATATTGGCTTAGAAAAACTTTATAGAAGTAAATTACTTTGTAATAATAACTTACTGTTTGACAAATTTCCCGCTTTTCTAGCAACTACCCTATATATATATATATATATATATATATATATATATATATATATATATATATATATATAGTAAGTTCATAACTTACTACCTTGCTCTACTCACGTATTGAGCACTGTTGAAGTAAATACTGAAAATCGATACATAAAATATTATATCTCCTTATAGTATTTCATATGGATACATGAAATAATAATAATAATAATAATAATAATATATATATATGTATATATATATATATATATATATATATATATATATATATATATATATTTAGGCAGCATCTTCTCTTGCAGGCAAGTATTGTTAAATATAATAGACAGCTCGTGTCTAGATATCCTTTGGTAGATCCTTTCAATAGTCCGAATTAGGATCTTAGTTTCGGATGGGAATTGGCTGATGAATTTACCATAATTTGCATTTGTTTCCCAAGTACTTATATATATAAATAAATACTTATATATATATATATATATATATATATATATATATATATATATATATATATATATATATATATATATATATATATATACAGTTCAGTTGAATTCGACTTTAAGGGACGGTTAGACGTATCTTTCAAGTTTTGGAAATAAGTTTTTTTCTTTGGGGATGTATGGACCTCAAATTTCCTGCTTTTCTAGTGATCATATTATAATCTTTTAATGCTCGATTCAGGGGGTAGTGTAGTATCTGTTCTGGTGTTATGATACCATTGTCCCAGACATTTTTGGGAGGGGTAGTGTAGTATCTGTTGTGTTGTCATGAGACTATCCTCTCAAGCATTACCTCCTCTTTAGGGGGATAGTCTCGTATATGTTCGTACATCATGATACTATCGTCCCAGACATTACTGTCTCCTTGTTTTTTTTTTTGTTTTTTTTTTGGGGGGGGGGGGTTGGGGGTGAGTGTAGTATCTGTTGTGTTGTCGTGAAACCATTTTCTCAGGCATTACCTCCTCTTTGGAGGGTTAGTGTAGTATATGTTCGTTCGTAATGATACCCTCGTCCCAGGCATTACCCCCTTATTTGGGAGGAGCTAGTATAGTATCTGTTCTGTTATCATGAAACCATCCTCCCAGGAATTATCTCCTCTCTTGAGGGGGATTGTATAGTATATGTTCGTTCATCATGATACCATCCCTCTAGATAGTACCTCTTCCTTTTGGGGGGAGGGAGCAGTGTAGTATATATTCGTCGTACTATGCAAGCAGAAATAAATGGAATTAGTCCCCCGTTCCAAAACAAACAAAGCTTTTCTATTTAAAAGCTTACTTACCTTGAAAATATGTTGCACTGCTGTAGGTTATTACCAGTAATTTGGTATTAAATAACTCACAAAACAGCTGATATGCTGTCAAAGAAGATAAACTAAAACAAATGGAAGTAATCGACTTCCATTTGATCATCTAAATGAAAAAATGCGAAAGTTGGGTCCATTTCCCTCAATAACGGTAAAGTGAAGACACCTTATTTCAAATTAATTCAACTTCACACAATAGATATCAGTCACAAGGTTAAATAATTTGCATATTGGTTTTGAGAAAGGACATTTTATTGATTAACTATTATTTGTTATTGTTTTTTAATTCAATGGTTGTTTTGATCTTGGCTTTTTGGCTAAGATCAAAGTGTAGTATCTGTTCCGATGGATACTACACCCTACAAACCGGTATTGTCTTGACCTTCGGGGCTTGATTTCCGCCGGTCTGTGGGTTTGTCCTGTGTAGTTCTAAGAGATCCACCATCCCAGGCTTTGCATTCTCACCGTTTGAGAAGGGATTAATTTATTGCTGATCGCCTGAGGCGCCCTACCGGGGAATGCCGACGGGCCTGCCCACGCAATTTTTAAAGGTCCCAGGTGCTCTTTCTCTAGGGTGGTGACTTATCAAATCCCACTTTCCGACCTTGTGTCACATCTTACCACTGTGGGAGGTAGATAAATACCTTGTTTTATTTCCTGAACAAATATTAAGCATTTGTGTTCAAATGTACCTTTCTTTAGAGGGAAGGACTAAATTTTCAACAAGTTGCGATCTATTTCTAAATTGCAAGTGAAAACGCAAATGTGTTTCTTCTTTCTTTTCTTTTCTTTACGGTCACATTCGAAATGTAAATGAATTTGTATCGAAATTACTAAAATGTTATCCACTCATAATATAAGGCAGATTTCCTCTGTGTGTGTCTGTCTGTTCGTCAGTCACAATCTTGTAAGAAATATCTTAACTTCTTTTAGAAATGGAAAATATTGCATTAATACTAAATAATAAATTCTTTACAAATAAAGCGGATGCCATGAGCTCAAACCGAAACCCTGAGATCCTCAGTCTGATGTTCTACAAATTGAGCTATTTAGATTTTCTTATAAACAGGTCTTAAAACATTACCATATCAAAATAATTATAGCTTTGACGTGACGTCATAGATTTATGATTTACGTCATGTTTCAAAACATGAATTCAAACATAAGTGATCATAAAAATAAATAAATGAATGGTTAAACATCATTAATAGCGTTGAAAATTCTATTTATTTTGCTTTAACTATGTATTGCCATTAAAAGCTATTTAATATGTAATATAAACTAGGCCCATATTGATCTTTTCTTAATAACTTGTCCTGAACTATGCTCATCCTCTGTCTTGTCTCGACTGGGATCTTCCGATCACTTAGTAGTCTCAATCAAGATCAGAACAAAGTGAAACAAGTCCTCTGAAGTCCCTCTCCATCGCACAGTGTATCGATACCTGATGATCAACTGGGACAGCCTCAGATCCTTCATATAAAAAATTCCCAAACATTCCATCTTTAAAAAGAATGTGTTCTATATCACATCCGATTTAACTGATTGGCCAATCGCTGATATTGAGAACTTCATACTCTCCAAGAAATTCCAACAAAAACAAACCTCCAGCCGTGATACACACCTGAATGTGCCGCTGCCATCGCTCACAGAAACCACAATTTCAATAGCTTTCAACAAAATAGATGCTCTGAAACCAAAGCCGGCGTTAGGGCCGTCAGTAACCACTGAAAAAGGACTATAAAAAGCTCTAAAGAAAAGTATGCCCAATCTATTAAATCCAGAGTGGCCGAGCAGAAACCTGGTCTCCACGAGTTCTACCATATTACAAACAGGGTCCTGAACAAAAGCGTATACTCTATCCCAACCATAATCAATGGACCAGAGGTGGTTTCCTCAGCGTCTGACAAAGGCAAACGTTTTGCAAAGAATTTTGCATCAAATTCCACCCTCTGCGATAAGGGTCGCCTACCTCCTGAATCCCCCACCCATGAATGTAAACACCCTGAGTGACATACACATATCTGTCCGAGATGTTGCCAAGCTTATCCAAAACCTTGATGCCAGCAAAGCAACTGGTCCTGACAACATCCCAATCATTGTGATTAAAATACTGCAACCTGAACTAGCTTATATTCTTACAAAGCTGTTCAATCATTGCTTAAAAGAGAAATGCTTCCCAACACATTGGAAAACCTCGTCAGTTGGTCCAATATTTACAAATACTGATGACCGGTCCTCTGCATTTCAGTACAGACCAATCAGTCTCCTGTGCGCCATGAGTAAGTTGCTTGAATCTGTGATAAACCAAGAAGTTGCTAATCACCTTAACAAAAGCAGCCTACTCAGCGACAAGCAATATGGCTTTCAACAACCGGTGTCCTAACTGTAATATCACACAGGATCAGTGAATCTATTTACAGGGGCTTTGTTTCTAGAGCAATAGCTCTTGACATATCAAAGACTTTTGACAGGGTTTGGCATAAAGGTTTACTTCACAAGCTTGCTAGCTATGGAATATCTAGAAATGTACTCTCAACCATCAAATCCTTTCTCTCTAATAAATTTATAAAAGTAGTCGTTGATGGAAAGAAGTCTGAAGCACACAGTATCAACGCCGGCATGCTTCAGGGTTTCTGATCTTCACCAATGATCTCCCAAGCCACATTCTAAGATCATTCGTCGATATTTATGCTGATGAGACAACCATCTATGGAAACACTTCGAAGAGCATTAATGATCATGTTCTTTCTGGCTCTCTCTCTCTCTCTCTCTTCCGACCTGGAGCAAGTAGTGCAATGGGGGGGGGATGGTTACTTTTAATGCGTTAAAAACCAAGCTCCTCTCCTTTCACCACCAACGCTCCGATCCCCACTTTATCCCAGTTGAAATGAACGGCTCTCCCCTTGAGGAAGCCCACTGCTTTAATAAGCTACTGGGACTGACCTTCTCTTCAGACTTGAAATGGAAGACTTACATCAAATCTGTTGCTAAGACCGCTGGAAAAATGGTTGAATCATTCTACCGCTCCAGAAGGTATCTCACGCATATCTCTACCTGTAGAGGAGTCAAATACGTCCTAAGATGGAGTACTTCTGCCACATATGGGGAGGTGTCGCAACAGAGCACCGTTTCCTGCCTTGACAAGTCCAAAACTGACTTCGAAATCTAGTGGGAGATGTCCTCTTCTCTTACCTACTGTCACTCTCTCAATAAAGAGATCTTGCTAGTCTTTCTTTGCTCTACCGTTATTTTCATGGCAGCTGCTCGACTGAGCTCAAATCTATGGTCGCCCCTTGTAAAAAATTCACAACTAGAACCCGCCTAGCTACTACCACTGCCAATGATTTCCCTTTCTCCCTCTGCATGCCCATGACGAAACCAAACTTCCATGGGTAGAGTTTGTTTCCTAGAACTGCTCGTCTGTGGAACACAGTGCCGTGAGCCTGCTTCCCAGCCGACTACAATATGGTCGTCTTCAAGTCCAATTTAAACAAATTCTTATTGAACCGTCCCCGTAAATAATCAATTTCTGCCCTGCTACAACCACCATGCCAGTGATTACGATGTTGTCCCACCATTCACAAGTCAAACGCTTTAACCTTTATCCTCAAGTGGCCTTTGGGTCTTGATAAGCTGTGATCTTATTGTAAAATAAAAAAAGCATATATATAGGCAAAAATTATTAAATAACACAGAGTGTTTTTGCTTGATAAGACTTTTTTTATTTTTTCAATTAGTAAATTACTGGCCGTTATAAAAAAACTCAACAGTAAAGACATGTTTTTAAAGACACCAAAACTAACACCGTCTCAAGATAATTTGACGAATCAAATCGAAATTACTTGCAAAAAAGGAAAGAAAATGGAACAAAAAACCCACGGAACTTACATACAGCAATTTGACCGAAACACTAAATAGACCATTCGGAAAATTGAAAAAAAAAAAAAATGTCTTATCAAGCAATCACTCTGTGTTATTTAATAATGTTTGCCTAAATTAAAATATGTTGCCTAAATACACACAATATATATATATATATATATATATATAAATATTTGTTATTGTTTATTTATTTATGGACGTATACGTCTCTTTTCAATCAAGACTCATCAGCATAGAGATATGACTATTCACTGCAGGTCACACGATTCGAAACCCTGGATTACAAGTATTTTTCAACCCCAATCTAACGTCGCTAACCGATACACCAATTCTGAACAGCTTATAAACAATGATAATTTTAACACATTTAAAAGCGGCTAGATATACAGGCATTCAACTTCTATAAGTGAAGGGATGATGCATATAAAGCAAGTGACGTCACACTGTGTTAGTACTACCATTTACAGTGCTCTACTTTTTTACGAGGAGCTTCATATATATATATATATATATATATATATATATATATATATATATATATATATATATATATATATATATATATATATATATATATATATATATATATATATATATATATATATATATATATATATATATATATATATATATATATATATATATATATATATATAGACCAACTGTTTTGCCCCGGAGGGTCTAGTCTATATATAAATACACGAGAAAAATTTTGTTTCATGTTTACAGCAAAGTTATGAATGAAATGTTTATTATTTTCAATTAATGCTTCAAGTAGCGACTTTTACAAAGCGATAGCAAACCGGCAATGCCAGCTAGTCTATCATATAAAGGAACGTTACATTTTCCGTGTGTATGTTTGGCTTAATCAGAAACTCTACAAAATACAGACACAAAACTTATATATTCCGATTTGGCATGACCCAGGTTATGGTAAAATAAAACACTATAAATTATCACGATAACGTTCATATTTGAAAATGAATAATTACGTGATAGTAATATAAAAATATATAGCGGCCATCTTTTACAGCATTTCAAATATTACGATAAACCAAAACATACATATTTAACAGGTTTTATTTCATTAACTTCACCGTCGCGTATTTTATAATTTAAACAATCTAACGCGAACTTAAGAGTGACTCAATGAGTCAAATTGTTTCTACTAGAGTACATATGCAAGATTTATGTTACATTTGCAAGATTTATGTTACATATGCAACATGTATGTTACATACCCAACATTTATGTTACATATGCAACATTTATGTTGTATATTTGTCACAGACTTTTGTGGCTGGTCATTCTTCTTTTTTCTCCAACAAGGCCAGTGTCTGTTTGGGATGCAATAACCACAAAACAATTTCTCTGGTTCTAATTTTTTAAATTATATTTCTGAGCTCGGAGAAAACATTGCACATGGACCATGGTATCTATTGTCCACATGTTTTATATACACAAACCACATCTTTCGACCTGTCAGAAGTGATCATTTAGCATGTCATGTAGGGTTGAAGTCAAAGTCTGAATGAAGAGGGTAAGATGTTTTATGTTCTCGCCTTTCATCTTACAGCTTTCTTGTACATGCTCCACCTCTAAATATATAACACTAGCTGTACTTACCGGGCATTGCCCGGGAGTCTGTATTATAACAAATAATGCTAAAAAAGCAATGATCGTACGGTCATTAAATTGATAAGTGAACAAAATTGTTTAAATAAAACTAGAAGCAAATGTAAAAGATTAATGTATAATTCATGTGTAAGTGTAAAAAAATGTAATGAACGAAATGCACACACACAGACACACGGTTATAAATGTTTTCGATGTTGAATTTACTATGCGAAGAATGCATAAGTGCGATTGTTTTGCTCACCACCGGTTCTAGATGTAATTAAAAATGCGATCGGAAAATGGAACAAAAAACGAAATGAACACAAACAATGACGAGTCTCGCACAGTATATGCTACTGAAAGAATTATTACGCTGGATAGAATATGTAATCAATGAAATCGATTGGAATCTATTTGTTTTATGTAAAGAACGTAAACTGGAAAGCCAAAATCGAATATCGATTTAATAGATGCATCGCTGGTAGGTCTAACTTCGAAAATCCGACTGACTTTTCTTTATATCTCTAATAACTAACTTATTTTTGGCACGTGAGTGTACAGCAAACCTATGTGGAAATATTAGTTTTTCTATTGCATCGCAAAAAATATATCTCACTTGAGATAAAATAAAATGCACTACATAGTATATAAAATTAATACAACATAGTTTAAGTAAAAAATAAATATATAAATGTATAGAATGTAGTTGAGGGCGATCCAGAGGCTCCCTTTTCATTGACTACTATACCGAGATGTAAGAGAAGGCACCACATCTTTCCCTGGATTGCTCCACTTACCCTTGATCCTCACCTTATATTGCTGAGTGTTTAGCAAGTAGTTATCAAGTACTATTTATTTTCTATAATTCCAATTTTTAAATTATATTTCTGAGCTCACACAAAACATTGTGCATGAACCGTAGTATTCATTGTCCATATGAGATTCTTGAACAAGGATAAAACCCCGGGCTCTCAGCCCATTAGCAGACACTCAAAGTTTATGACTGTTGCATGGCACCCGCTCCTGCCTGGACTGCGGCAGTACACGTTTCGTATACTCGTCGGGTAGAGGGTTGGTCGTGTCGTCCAGTGCGTGGTCGTCTAGTGGATGAATTCCTTCTTCTCTGTCGTCGTCTGTTGTCTGCAATAAAAGCCATGTTCTGCACTCCGAAGACAAACTCTCCTGTTGAATTTAATTCATTTATTCAAGCGTTGTTATTTCATCTGGGGGAAATTCACCACGCCGAGAGAGAGGAAGAGAGCAAATCCTACTTTATCGTAGTTAGTTATTAATGTTTTCTTAACTATTCATAGAGAGGCGGGGAAAGGATTCTCGTGCTTGTCTTCCCTGAAGGGAAATATTTCGTATCTTTACATTGTGAATCGCACGTCCTCTCAGTTCGCTTTCCGAAACAGACTGACTAAAAACTCGCTTCTCACGAGAACGAGTGACGTCACAGATCCCTTTGTTTCCCACGCAAGGCCCGCGAAGTCACAGAGTCTCTCGCAGGTGTAGACTGACCCTTGATCTGGGGTCTCGTCACACGTAACCTTGTCACGTCTGCCAGCTCTGACTGTGAGAACAAGCCCTGTTCTGCACTCGACTGCCCCGCATTAATTCGCGCAAGTCAAATCAACGATTCCCAACAGATACGTCCATTCCCATAGAGCCATTATCTAACAATGACCAATGTGACAGTATTAAGTTAACTTAATATAAAATAATTAAAAAAACTTTATGAGTGTCTGAATTCCGGCTATTGTTGATGATGATGATGATGATGATGATGATGATGATGATCATCATCATCATCATCATCATCACCATCGGTTAAACGGATGTTTTACATGCTGGCATGCGTTGGATGGCTTTTAGAAATTCATTTCCAAACTTACTTATTTATCTTGTAGCATCTTATTTTCAGAGATTCTTCTGCTTCTGAACTCCACTTGTAATGTGAATCTCCATGTTTTACAGGCAGACAAGAAGATATCGACACAGCAAGGAAACAAAACAGATGTTAGTGTCTTTCTAGATAGTTTAAAAACTTGCTATGGAAGTTGCTATTTGTGCAATCTTTGCCAACACAATTTGATATAAGAGGAAGTGTATTTCCTCATCGGACAATTAAATTGATGTACAACATGAGTTGTACATAAAGGAACTGTTTTATTAGCAGCAGAATGCTTGGTAAAAATAAGGATTACAGATTATGATATATGGTTTCTTGTATCTCAAGGGCAAACACAGATACACATACACACACATATATATAGTGATCTACAGACGGATGTTTCGCTGTATCACAGCTCTTCAATGTGGCTAGACTAGCACCCATCCCACACCAGGGATCTAACCTACAACCAATCTAGCTGATAGTCGGCAACTCTAACCACTAGACCACAACACGAGCTCTATTATTAACGATATCAACAATGCTTTTATATAAACATTGATCACTACATGACAGTGCTCCATTTGTTCACTTACAAAGAACTTTTCATATATAGATATAGATATATATATTTGCTATATAAAGACCATATTTATTTTTTAATTAAAAAATAAAAGAATGAAGGCAAGCTGACCTGTTTCGAACCTCGCTAAACAGAAAAAAAATACATGCTATG
>OY744528.1:73656176-73678676 GCA_963556195.1 Sepiola atlantica | reverse complement strand
GAGAATATATATATATATATATATATATATATATATATATATATATATATATATATATATATATAACTCAACGTCTGTGTGTATGTGTGTATGTGTGTATGTGATGTTAGTGTGTTCCATATAAAAAGAAACGTTAGAGAATCTACATAAAATCTAAAAGTGTATTCCTATGTAAAATTTACCGGGTAAGACAATGGAAGTGTTCCCGAATCTCTAAATGCAGGGACTATTAAGGCATAACCCCCTTAAAACTTTAAATATATCCTATTTTGATGAAATTTATATCATATGTATAAAATTCTCCGGATAAGACAATGGAAGTGGTCTCGAATCTCTGCGTTACCCTCTATATGCCGAATATCTACATATTTCCACTTCTAAATGGCCCATGGGGACAGAACCCCTTTAAAACTTTAAATATGTATATCCAATTGTAATGCAATTTTAACGATATGTACAAGACACTAATTCAGAGCATTTTCCAACATTTAATCTTCTTCCGACTAAATATATTAGGAAACGAAACGGGAGGAGGTGGCAGTAAAAACAAAGAAATCAATATGGTTTTATGAGCACAGTGAAAAAATACATAGTAGTGATCTTCATTCAATCCCGAGCAACGTCGGGTCTTCGTAATAACATAAAAGTTAAAGATGGGTAAACCATAGAAGACCGTAAATTAGTAACTAAACTAAAAAGAATTACAAACATTAAAACATCCACATAATCACGCATTGTAGGTCAACACATAATTGTTGGATCTTCCTACCGTTTCAGAAAGTATCTAATTTCTGATGCAATTCTCTACCTGTATACGAGACAAATGCATCCTAAGATGGAGTGCTGTTGCCACATCTGGGGAGGTGTCACCCAGAGCATACTCTCCTGCTTTGACAGAGTACAAAATCGGCTTTGAAATCAAGTGGGAGATGTCCTATTCTCGTCCCCTACAGCCTCTTTATCACAGAAGGGGCGTTACTAGTCTCTTTCTACTCGGTCGTTATTTTCATGGTAGATGCTCGACTGAGGTCCAATCTCTGTCCCCCCCCCCTCCGTAAAATCGTTCACAGTAAAAACTCGTCCAGCATTAACCACTGTAAGGAATTTTACTTTACTTCCTCTATATACCTGGAGCTATGCGGAACTTCCATGAGCAGAGTTTCTTTCCAAAAACTGTCCGTCTGTGAAATGTAATACAATGGGGCTGATTCCCAACCGACTACAGCAAGTCCAATGTTAACAAGTATTTTGTTGAGCCGTTCTCTTAAGTAATCAAATTCTGCTCAGACCTAACCCATCGTCTGCAATCCTCATCGTGTTAGTCTCACCATCCACCTGACACAAACCATTAACTATTGGGCTTCGATGAGCACTGACTCGTTATTAAAAAACTTAGGTAAATGTAAAATAAAAAAAGAGATATATGAGAGTGCGAGAAGTCAACTTAGAATGTTTAGTAGATAGTGTTCAGTAAAAAGAGAGTTTATTAAACATACATCCTTGAGAGAGTGTCTTTTAGGGTAGTTTGAATTTATTTCTATGTCTGTATTTTAAGACGAACTCATTTCTCTGGTTCGGAAGTATCTTGTCTCTGAATTTTATAATTTCTATTTTCTCTTGCAGACATAGACTGCACTTACCTTTAAAACCATTACGTGTGCTGGCTGTGCAAATAAATTTCCACCTTATTTCAGAGTGTAAATTTCTCTTCTTTGGATGGCAAACATATTTGGAGAAGATAGTTTGGGTGTTTAAGCATTTGTTTGAGAAAGTATGGTTATGCACGTAATCCCTATGCTTCCAGTTTGGGGCAATACCGAAGTATACTCTCGTGTTTTCGCCTGAGAAGATGATAACCTGATACACGGCATTCTCAGTGTTTCATTGGTAATTCAGAGGACATAGGTCATGTTTCTTAAATTTGTAGTTTATGTTGTTTTCTTGTGTTAAGTGATTGTTGTATAATTTTGTTATTGTGTAAAATTCATCGACAATAAGATTCTCCTGATCAGAGTAATGAGTTCGTTTCAAAATGCAGACATGAAAATTCTTTAAAAAGAATCGTTGAAAGTCATGATGGCCTTTTCTTAAGCGACAAAAGAGGAATTCTCATGTTGTATATTTGACCTAAAATCAATTTTTCTTTCTTTAAAGGAGAAATAAAATGGTTTTATCGTTCCTGTGTTTCCATAAAAAAATGTACGCCCTTGTTCACTTATGGATGCAGTCAAGTGTGGCTTTACAGGGACAACTGTTATTATTATCTCATAGCTAAAAATAGTATCAATTGCGAGATGCATGCATTGGCGATACGTTTGTATTATGATCGTCGCGGATCTACAATACGCCAAAACTGCGTCGCTGTCTATTTTCATTGAAGTTTCGATAACAGAACGGTTCATTCGTCTGACTAGAAGTGATGGAAGCGTATTGGAGTTTCTTGGCACCATTCTTTGTGCTGTTTGGTGTTTCTCTTCAGATGAAGAAGATAAAATAAAAACGAGGATGGTAAGAAGCTTTGGAGTTTGTAGAGAAGGTAAGATACCGGTGTTCACAGCACGTTACTACCTCCCTTTCCGGTTTCGAATAAGAAGGTGAAAAGTTAGTGGTGGGGCGTGCTTTTTCTCCAGACTTTCAACAGTTTTATTGTTATCTACATCAGAATGAATGTTCGTCGTTGCAAAGGATAAGGGAAAAAATATAAGTAAATATAAAAGTGTAAAAATAAAAGGAAAATGTATCTGGCACGATGTTCATCTTTTTTCTTTCTTTTTTTAATTTTTATCGACCTTTCTTTCTTTCCTCCTTACTATATCTTCAACCCCCTTATACACTCGGATTTACTTTTCAGCCTCTCCTCACCCTCTTTCTTTCTTTCTTTCTTTAATCCTTTTACATCTTTTCTTTTTTATCCTCTCACGATATCCTTTTTTTCTATTTCTCTTCGTTTTTTTTAAATTAGTTTATTTTTAAAAACTTTTGGTCTTTCTTTGGTTTTCGCTCTCGCTTTCTCTTCATTTTTCTTTTCCAATATGCTTTCTCTGTCTCTGTCTCTTTCTCTTCCACCCTCTCTCTCTCTCTCTATTTCTCTCTCTTTCTTACATACTCTTTCTTTTCTTTAATTTCTCTTTATTTCATTTTCTCTCACCCTCCTCTATACTTTATCTCTCTATTCCCTTCATACTTTCTCCGCATCTCTCTTTGTCTCTTTTTCTCTTCTTTTCTCTCTTTCCAGTCTCTACTCTCTTCTCTTTACCAATTCTCTTTACTATGCTTCTCTATTCTCTGCATACTCTCTCTCTTTCTATTTCTTCAATATCCCTTCTCTCTATATATCTCTTTCTTCAATCTCCCATCTCCCTATCTCTTTCTCTTTCCTCAAACTTTCTAATCCATCTCTTTCTTTCTCTCCCTCTCTCTCTCTCTCTCTTTACTCTATCCCCTCTCTCTCTCTCTTAAATATTCCCTCTATTTTTTTCATACTATCTTCCCCCTCTTTCTCTCTCTCTCTCTCTCTTTGTACTATTTCTCTCTTCACTCCACCCCCTCTTTTCTCGTCACTATTTCTCTCTTCTCACTCCTTTACATCAGGCTTTCTCTCTAGTCATTTTATAATCTATCCCTTCTCTCCATTCTCTTCATTCTATTCTCTTTGCTCTCTTCTCTTATTCTATGTTATCTTCACTCTTTCTCTTTCTTCTCGCTGTCTTTTTCTTCTGTTTGCTATCATTCTCTCTCTTTATTCGCCCTCTATTCTCTTCACATTGTCTTACACTCTCTTTTCTCCCCCCCCCCCATTTCTTTCTCTATTTCTCTCTCACTCTTTCTCTCTTTCTCTCAAATTTAAACTTTTAAACGTGAATCATTTTCTGATCTTTCTGACAATTTCCAATTTGCTTGAAAAGAAAACATATTTTTATTTTTTGCTGGGCAAAATATGAACTTTATTTATGTTAATCTTTTTCTTCATCATCATCATCATCATCATCATCATCATCATCATCATCATCATCATCATCATCATCAATTTAACATCCATTTTACATGCTGACATGCGTTGGACGGCTTTTAGAAATTAGCTTCTAAAGTAACCTATTTCTGGTGTGATCTTTATTTCTCCCTCTTTCCATCAGGTCCATTTTTATCACTTCCTCACATGTTTTCCTTGGCCTTCCCCTGTGAACTGAACCTGCTACTTTTATTTTTCAACGTCTACTAACCCAAGAACTCTCATCCATTCTTTCAAGATGGCCATATCATCGAAGTCTCCTTTCCTGTACACATATCCCTATACCTTCCAGATGTAATCTTCCTCTGAGGTCATCAGAACTAAGCATGTCTTGGAGATTCACATTACACATCCATCGTATCATTCTCATATCATTTCTCTCCATGTAATGCATGCCCTCAATCTTCACTGGTCAAGTTTCACTTCCATACATCATCACACTGCATGCCTGATAGTCTCTTCCCTTGGTCAACAGTGGTAACGCTCTGCTGGTTAGAAATGAACTTATTCCATTCACTCCTAATTCTTGCAATCACACTATCACCTGCACCAACTTGTGCTTCGATGGTATCACCAAGATAACAAAACTGCTCGACAAACTCAATAGTTTTGCCATCCAGATATACTTTCTCTGTATCTGAGTTCTCATCCATCTCCATTGTCTTACGTATTTTGCACACAAATTGGTCATCCTCTCTCAACCAACCAGTAGTTCCATTTTGCTTCTTGTCTACCCATTGCTAAGAGGTAGCACAAAAAATCGAATTGCACCCGACTCCCTTTCCACAAACTGAGCCAGGCAACTTTTCTTTTTTTTAAAGCTTTCTAACACTACAACCACTGATCATACATTTTGGTCTTCATAACATTCACTTTCAAACCTTTGTTTTCCATAGCATTCATCCAAGTCTTTAACATAACAAGTAGGTCATCTATTGTTTCACAGGCAAGTATTAAATCATCAGCAGGCAGAATCTCTTCCGGACAACCTGTATGGAACTCTGTTTGTGAAATCATAAAACTGGATTTAAATCAGTCGTATCTATTGGTAACGGCACTAATATTATTGGAACAGACACAAACCTACAATTTCCACCCAGCTATGAATAAAATAGCGACTTTACTTTAATTTGTATTATTTGGATTATTCGGACTACTGCTCTCATCTTGGAGGTTATTCTCACAACGTTTTGGCCGATGTAACCTCCAGCCTTCTTCAGGTGCATCTTGTCCAACTCGGGGAATATTTATGTCGAACTTGGGAATCTGTATGGAATTTCGAACAGAACCCTTTATTTAATCCATAAGGGTAGCTTGTTCTCGTTCCGTCAGCCATGACCGTATACAAGTCTTAAGTAATTCATACTAGAATTATCAGCAAGGACCTGTAGCATAACGGATATAAGTGCTAAGTAATAAACCATTCTAAGTGACAGTCTTCTAGATGTTGAAGGTTCAATCCTCAGTGCGGGCGATACTAAGAATACAATTATGAATGACTTAAGACTTCTACCAGTCATGGTTGCTGGAACAAGGGCAAGCTGGATTAAATAACGGTTCCATTCGAAATTCCATATAGATTCCCGAGTTCGACATAAAGGTTCCCGTGTTTAACAAGATTCACCTGAAGAAGTTCAGAGGTTACATTGGTCGAAACGTTGTGAGAATAACCTCCAACATGAGAAATGTGGTTCGAATAATTGCAGTAGGTGCGTTGTGTTTCAGCATTATAAAAAGGGTTGATATGCCGTCATAAAGACAAACAAACCTGTTACCTTAGAAATAAGTGATCTAAGTTGGTTGTTTTAAGCAATTATCCTATTCACAATTAGCAGATCCTGTCCTCTAACATTAACAAATAATACGAGGTAAATGAAAGAATTATGTTAACATCACTGACATTTTTAATTTTGATGAATTACGTTATCAAATAAAGTTCACTAGGCTTATTTTTTAATAATATATATATATATATATATATATATATATATATATATATATATATATATATATATATATATTAATAATATTTATAAATAAATATTAATTATTTATTACCTAACGCAATCTTCAGTGCAGGAAGTTAGTTTCCGACGGGCGGGACCTCCAACCACAAATCGCCACTGATTCACAGTCAAGAGCGTTTCCCGGTTGGCCACCACAAATTATCTTAGAATTAATGAGGAATTTAACTTTGTAAATACCAAGTCGGCGGGTATTTTACAACGAGCAGCGAAAGTGATCTACAACAACAAACTGTGTTGGATCTCGTAATGAAGCTAGTAGTACTGCTTGTTATTAAACTCACTCAGAATGCCCGGCCTTGATAAAGGGGGCTTATATATATATATATATATATATATATATATATATATATATATATATATATATATATATATATATATATATTTGGCTTCTCGAAAAAAAAAGCGAAGCCAAACCAAAACAAACAAAATTATTTTGTATTGGATACGCGTTTATTTCAACCGTATGAATTGTGTAAAATGTTCAGTAAATATGCATTACAGTGTTGTCTGTTCGAAGTGGTGGAATCCTGTTCATTATTTTTTTAAAAAGCAAACAAACGCTACCATTTTCTTATTCAGCCCAAGAAGTATTAATACGGCTTTGAACACTTTTGCTATTTGATTTTTTACCAATTTTTCTGTATATTTTTTTTTCTGTGATTCAATTCACTGCCAACGAACTTTCACCTTCGATTTGTATACCTCTATTTCTTAGACAGGAACTTGTCACAACTTCGGATGTCTAGATTACCCTCAACTCTTCACCCTACATTTGCTTAATACTTTGAATCCTTCGATTTGCTTACACGAACCTTCAAGGCTTCTTTAATGGTGGCGATTTTCTTGTTCATATTTTCATATCTTTTATATTTTTATATTTTCAAATGTTTGCATTACAGTAAATTGTACTGACTTATCCATCGAATTTATTCTGATAAGGGCATACCTTTGAAAATCCATGGATTAAGGAAAGAAAAAAGTTTTTTTATATAACCCTTGTTTGAACAGATTGATGATTTAATAAATATTGTATTTTATCCAATTTTTATTCCCATCACTTAGTTTCATATACTATTGCCCTATCTCGTATATCGAGCTTTGATCATTCAAGATAGGATATAATTTAAAGATATAATTTTTTTCTCATTGTTTATATATATAAATATATATTTAATGAAAAGTTTAGTTCAATAACTATAAATGTAATTACATCACAAAGAGATCATAAAACAATAGTTGCTTTATGAAAATTAAATTAATACTCCTGGAATACAAATTAATACTGCAGATAAATTTAAGCTCAATAGTTAATCCTGAGCGTCAATCAAATCAGAGCTCATGATCATTGCAAAATAATGTGTCATAAAATTGCATTCTACTTAGTTATAATATATATATATATATATATATATATATATATATATATATATATATATATATATATATATATATATATTCTATTACTTTTGAACGGATCAGTAAGAAAAGACATGCTATTTTAGCAATCACATCTGCGTATTTCTGCATCGTCTTTTATTGTAAATTTACAACATGTAATATAATTAGTGTCATTCTTACTTACACCATCCTGCACTTGCCTGGTTTCCTCGCTCAAGGTTCTTTAAGCTAACTGTGATGTGGTACAGGAGGTAAGCATCTTGGATTTCTATGGATATTCCCCATTGACTGTTAACTTATTTTATTTATCTCTCCAGGGGACTAGAAACTAGATCAGGTGTTAAGTTGAAAAGCCAGTGCACTATGATTAGCGCACTATGGCCCTCAAAAAATGCCTGAGCAGCCCCGTCGGCATTTCTTGGTAGGTGTGACTCGGGCGATTAGCGATAAAATAGAAAAAAAAATAGAAAGTAAAGCCTGGGAGGGTGGACTTCCTGAGACTGAACCGGACAGCAACAAAGTCACTGCCGAACTGCTTGTCAGGAAAGTATTCCTGACGTGTCTGAAATAAATTGAGACAACTTATATCAGAAGAACTATCCTGTCTTTGTTTTAACTGTTTTGTGAAAGGCATGGCCACAATGGTTGTATTACTTGAGTAGCTGACATTCTGTCCCAATGGCCTTATCTCCGTCTCTTGTGATGGATGCCTACTATGTTTTGATGAAGAATTGCAGTACTGGGAAATGTATAATCCTGACTGAAATAAACAACAACACTGGTTGATAATGCTACATTATTAACTTAATACAAAATATGATACTTCTTTAATCTTTATGGAATGGAATAATCACCATTAGATGGGCCCTTTTTCATGAGATGCGGTATTTAATGATGTTATTAGCTTGAATGTACGAGACATCCCAACTTACATGGACGGCGGCACCATTGGGGCAGGGGGGGGGGGCTCAAGCCCCCCAACTTTTTGACTTGGCCCCCCACTTTACGGTCATCAATAATGAAGTTATATATGCATGTGTTTAACCGGGCCCCCCACTTTTTAGGAGACCCCCCCACTGTTATAACTGTCCCACCGGTCCTGAATGCTATGCGACTAGTTTTCTCTCAGTCGAATTTAAGGTTTAAAGCAATATCACATTGTATTATTTTTTTGTTTATATTTAAATGTGATAAAAGAATTTTATGTAAGGCTATTGTGAGTTTTTGTATGAAACAAACTTACTGTTTAATTCATTCATTTTGTATAAATCAAATGATTTTTAGTGTTGGCATTGGTTGCCAACATCCTAAGTGAAAGTGTTTCTGTGGAACGAACTGGATTCGAACTTGGCACACACCAGTTGTCAGTCCGTGTCGTTAACCACTTAACTAGTGTCAACTCCCAATAGTTTAATAATTATAATGTAAACAGACATAATTTTTATCTAAGAGCAGGAATAGATAGAGAAATGTCTAAACTTTTTTTTATTAAGAATGTAAGCTGTTTAGGTGAGGAAGGGAAAATGTTACCATTTCAATCAATATTCCTAGCCAGAATAATTATTTTCAGAAAGAAACTGAAACAAAATGCATTATATTCATACAAAGAAAATAGTGAAAGAAAAAACAGCAAAAAAAAATTGTCAGTATCAAATAACACTTTGTCAGATATATTGCAATTTAGTCCTAACTTCTAAAATTCGAGCGACTAAATTTTATATATTAGATGAAATAAAAAAGTTATAATTTTTGTTGTGCACCTTTTTTTTCTTATTGTCGCCTTCTTTATTGTTTTCCTTGTGATTCTTGTTTAGTTAAAGACTTGGAGGAATGCTATGGAAAGTAACGGTCTGAGAGTAAATGTTACCAAGACCAAAATGATGATCATTGATTGCAGTGTTGGAAAGCCATCCGAAAGAGGAAAGTAATCCTGTTCAGTTTATGAAAAGCAAGTTTGATGCAACTGTAATCATTGGGTACACAAGAAGTGCAGTGGAATTACAGATAGGTTGTAAGATGATAACTGTTGTGAAGTAGTCCAACAGTAAAAAGAAGAAGTCAAGTCGAGGTTGGGTTAAGATAACAAGTGTATTAACATAAAAGATACAAAGGTAAGGAAACTGACTGGCACTCGGCTAGACAGTTACAATACTGTCCTTTTTTCTCCCTGGTGATTGTCTACTCGCACTATTTATAGTGAGAACCGGTGTAGTTTCCTTTCTGTTAGAACGGCCGGTGTAAAAATAACCAATTTATGTGAAAGAAGTGTAAGACAATAGAGGCAGATGAGAAGTCAGTATATCTGGCATCAGTGAAAATAAAGTTGGTGAGTCTTGAGGTTGTTCAGAGGTTTTGTTACCTAGATGATACTATTGGAGAATAGGGAAGAGCTAGTACTAGTGTGATGGCTAAACTTAGGAGTGGATGGAGTGAATTATGTCATTACTAACCAGCAGAGCGTTACCACTGTCAACCAAGGGAAGAGACTATCAGGCATGTAAGTGCATTGTGATGATGTATGGAAGTGAAACCTGGTAAGTCAGGTTTGAGGACATACGTTGCATAGAGAGCAATGATATGAGAATGATACGATGGATGTGTAATGTGAGTCTTAAAGACAGGCTTAGATCTGATGACCACAGACGAAGATTAAATCTGGACAGTATAGAGAGATGTGTGCAGAACAGGAGACTTCGATGATATGGACACATTGAAAGAATGGATTATTTTGTTAGTAGATGTAGAACAGTTGAGGTAGCAGGTTTAGTTCACGGGAGAAGGCCAGAGAAAACATGGGAAAAAGTGATAAGGATGTATTTGAGAGAAAGAGGGGTAAATAAAGACCTGTGCAGAGTTACGTTGGTTTGGAAGTCAATTTCTAAAAGCCATCCAAAACATGCCAGCATGTAAGACAGATTGTAAACCTTTTATTTTATTAGTTAATAATTTCCGAATGAAGATGAAAAGTTGTTTCTTTTATTAAAAAAACAACTTTCAAAATGAGTATGCAGTAGTTAGAATACTTTTACTCTCCTTCATCAAGTTTTGTGTTGTTGGATGTTTTCTTTACTGTTTTTGGTTTTCAAAACTGGGCAAGACATGAAAGAATGAACTAATTTGTAAGTGTCTGGAAATGTTGGCAGATGCCGTGTTCTTTCTCCAGTTGTCTGACGGTAGAGATGGTCATTGTTTAGGTTGGAGATACATTCTAACCATAGGGGAGAAAAAGAAAGGTCGGTTGATTATTTGTAACCCTTATCCCCCCCTCCCCCCCGCCTCACACTGTCCCATTGTGTCAATTCTGTTAAGGGTTTCTGATCGAGTTGATACAGCCTTTGTTTTCGAATGAAAACTACTTTCACCTCTGCCAACTGACTGTCGAAAAGATCACCGACACTAACTCCACAAGTTTCGCGGATGATTTTGCCAAAAAGTCCTCTTTATTTATTTATTCATTTATTCATTTAGGGGGAACTATTTGTTTTTAAAAAGGAGAAAATTGCAATCATGATAAGAAAACATCAAACAGTATGAAGGTCAACTTGAGTTCTGGTGCCACCAGATCAGGCTGTCTAAAGATATCGACTTCCTTACAAAAAATGCACCAAACATTGATGTTATTGTGTTTTCCCTTTGTTAAACTAAATCATTTTCTGCAAAGTCAAAAATAAAAACAACATTTTCCTCTACAAAACAACCAAACAAAGCACCATGAATAAATACTTGAACATATAAAGAACTTGAAGGATAAAAACTTTTACCAAAATGACTGGATTCGGCATTAAATAACCCGAAAAGGGTTGATATGCCGTAAAGCAAAACAACCAAATCAAACATAATGAATAAATGCTTGAACATATAAAGAACTTGAAGAATAAAAACTTTTACCAAAATGACCGGATTCGGCATTAAATAACCCGAAAAGGGTTTCATATGCTGTAAAACAAAACAACCAAACCAAACAACCAAACCAACTAGAGTTAGTGTTGTTCATACGACTTGAAGATACGTCCTTGACAATCTGTCCAACAGAGTCTAAGGCATTTTTTGAGTTTGTGACTTTGCTTCTGTCGGGCTGAGATATGCTCCTGTGCAGTTCTAGGAGATCCGCCCTCCCAAGCTTTTCCTTCTTTCCTGAGAATAATTATTTCTTGAATACAGATTTAGACAGATGATACTGATGGAACAACTCAAGAGGTTCGTTACTGGAGATTTAAAAATGTTTTTTAATGAAAATCAAATCCTTAGTGTATACGACATGCTTACCCTTGCGTACAAATATGTGTTAACCCACAAGCGAGCTAAAACCTGGTTAAACGATTACTTTGAGAGTTGAAGCTATGCTGAGCCCAAATAGTGTCTAGCACTGGTCAGAGACCAAGATCAGGTCAGTCCCTATTTACTTGCCTCCCCACAAGGGCAGAATTAAACACAAGGTTGGTTTTTAATGTGGGGAAAATCTAGCTCCCCAATAAAGGGCACTCTTCATTGGGACAAAAATAAAAATTGCTTCAGTCTAGAAAGATTTCTCCTTCACCGACCCAGGGCGGAACAGATACTAACCTTGGCTCCTAGCTAAAAGGTCAAGCATTGTCAATTAGCTCAAACCAAACCCCCAGTTCGAGGAATGTGAATATCCTTAGTGGTAATCCTGTTTTCTCTATTTACCGACAGGCAGACAGGTGAAAACTCTCAACATATTCCTTGAGAATAATTATTCTAGGCTATGTGATGTCATATCCGTTTCTAGTACATTCCCATAGCCTAATCAATTTTCAACTCAGGATCATCAGGTTGACCTCGTCTAACCTCTCAACAGTTTTCATTTAATAAAATTTAGTTATTTAACTAACTTATAAAATCGGAGAATCACGATGGGGCTGCTCAGGCATTTTTTGTGGGTCACCTTTCGACCTTATGTCACATCTTCCCACGGTGAGAAAGAGGTAAATACAAACATTATGAAGAAAGACATGTTATCAAAATAAGACTTAGATACTTACATCAGTGACAGTAAGGTTATAGGCGTAGAATATAAAATTCAGCTTTAAATAAACGATGGTAATGCAAACATTTATAAAAAAGTTAGATAAGACTAGAAAAACGGTGAATCTCAAAAAGAAACCAACAGAAGAATGAATGAAGTGAAAAATAGTGTGAAAAGGAACAAGTGAAAAAGACTAAGATCGAAAATACACAATTATCTTTGCTGGTTTAGATTGTGCTATTGTCCAGGTGAGCTGATACCTGCCTGGTACCTGGGACGGCACAAACCTTGGGGCAGGTTGAGCCGGCTTTCTCCAAACAGGAAGTTTCTGGAAAATATAAAATTTACAAGAGGTCCCCAGTCGCATGTATATGCCCGTCAGGAGAGATGACAATATTAGTTTTTGGCAGGAAGGAGTCTCTCGTATACAGATCCGGGTATTCCCAAATGGTTACCCATCTGGCATTGACCAAGCTTAACGTTACTTAACTTCGATGACCTAAAACCCGGTGTGTCAACGTAATTATGCCAGGGGACTTGAAGAAACGTACAAGGTTATAGATTATAAAGCCCTTCCATAGCTAAATAACGGTTGTTATTATTAGATTAGGTAAATGTTTAGGAGAGATGGAGAAACATTATATGTTATTTTGGTCAGCTGTAACTATAAAAGTGTGATACGTCATGAATAAAAGTGTGATACGTCATAAATAAATATGCAGCAATAGTAGATGTGGGTGTTTTAAAATAGTGTTAGTTAGTGGAGTGTTATAAATCAGAAAATTCCATTAGAAGTTAAAGGTTAGAATTAATTCTCCAGTGACACATAGCAGATAAGCTGATAAAATCTTTCTCTTGTTTTCTGAGCTGCAAAGGAAAGTGGGTGTGCTTGGAAGAGCACTTATCCCCTTATGAAGGATAAAACGCCAACACATATTTGCTAAATGGCATCATGTTCTTTGATTTTTTTTATTCTTGTTTATCCCTGGAGGAGCGAACGAAGACAGAGCTTCAAAAAATAAGTGTCCAAACACAGTCAACTCACAAGCCAAACAGGAAGACCTTTCTCTGTTCTTCTGTTACATAAAAAGGGCCGTTGTTTGAATGAAAAAGTTTGAGTGACAACCTAAGGTCAGAGGTGACCCCAGACGGAAACCATGTGACTTCCGAAAAAAGATTTTCTGTCTCTTAGTTGACGAGACTTCAAACAAGCGATAAAATAGATGATGATGATGATGATGATGATGATGATGATGATGATGATGATGATGATGATCGATATCTGCTAGGAAATAACTGAAAAAAAGCAACTGTCTAGTGTGAAGTTTGAAGATGGAATAAAACTGAACTGAAGGTGAATGCTCATCCACACGGCCACCAAACAAACGAAAATATTTTGTCTTTTTAACCTATTTATAGTAATTATGAGTTCAATATAAGGAATCTCCCTACATAGATCTAAAATAGTTCGATTGTCTAAAGTAAATAAAGAAACATCAAGAAAAATTCCAATAAAAAAATAAAAAGAATGTCAAATACATACGATGATTTGACTAAAAAATACAATCTTGACGTATTTTTATATGTTTATTTATTTATGTATTTTTCTTAAGTATGTTGTTCGATCGGCTAATAATATAACATATTGAACTGAAAAGGGAATGCTAAAAATGGCAGAACATTTGTTTCTTATATTATTTTACGTATTTTTAATTTTGAATAATCAGGTTTAAAAATGGTCCAAGAACTTCTGACATCGATAAGGACATCGGATCAAGGGTGCTGTTTATTTATTTTTCTTACTTGCAGTGAAAAGGTTCAGATTATTGTAAGTATGTTTGGTCAGCTGGAAAAGGAACGTTAAAAATGTCGGAACATTTGTTTCTAATGTCATTTTTATGTACTTTTAATTTTGAATAATCAGCTTTCAATAAAGGTTTAAGATCAATATGGACATCGGATTGAAGGTGTTGATTCCAAATCGGTGGTTAGTTTGGCTCTTAGATCAACCGTTTAACTTCTTCTTTCGTGTGAATCAGATGATTCTAGTGTTGGCATTAGTTTCCCCGATGTTTTTCTAGTTAGAAATCTTTCTGGAAAGACATCGGGTACTTACGGGAAGGACCACGAGAAGGTTGCCAACATCCCTAAGTGAAAGTGGTACTGTGGAACCGACTGGATTCGAACTTGGAACACCCAGGTCTTCAGTCCGTGTCGATATCCACTTAACCACTGTCACCTCCCAACCGTTTAACTGTGATGTCGCGACACACAGACACCCATACGGACAACTTTGCTTTATATAGAGAGAGATATGAAAAGGTAATTCGCCTGATAGCAGATGTCCCAAAATAAAGGTTACAATGAAGACGTAATTTCTGATAAACAAGGAAAGGTCGAACAGAAAAAAGCTTTCTTTTATTTTTCAATAATAAATAATTTAAAAAAAAGGTTAGGGAGTAAATGTTAAGGTCATAGCAGAAAAAAAACAAATAGGATTTTCAAAAGGGCAGCAATTTAAAAAGAGGGACCACAATATTTTTATAAATATGAAAAATGCAAAGTAGAAAAAAAAGAAGATTATTGTGTGGTATTGGTGTTGGCTTGTGTGTGTGTAAGGGCAGATTGAGTGTGGATATTTGTCAAAATTTTAAATAGCGAAATCTTAAAAAGAAGAAGAAAATCATCTGATAAATTTAAAGCAAAGATCGGAAACTATAAAAACGTTTAGGATTAGGTTAAGATTAGGTTTAGGGTTAGGGTTAGGTTAGGGTTAAAAAACAATTCGGTTCAAATTCTGTAAAAGTACCGAAACTATGAACTGAAAATGATGAAAAGAAAAGAAACAAAAATGAAAAGAAGGAAATTGGAAAAAAAATGAATTAAATTTTGAATGAATTAAAACTGGAAGAGAAGATAAAACCAGGAATTGTTGGTACTTTTGAAGTGGACAACAAAGAAGGAGGTGGCGTAAAAATTATGCAATGATGAATGAACAACCTTTAACATGATAAAAACATGGATCAAATATAAAATAAATAAAAGAAGAAAAATAAACAATGGGAAGGGTGGGTGGAGGTCGTCTAAAGGATGATAATGGAAAAATGATGAAATCCAGAACTGACACCAAACACGATTGGATATTCGATGCGTTCAGTCAATCAATGTGATTAACAATTAAAATGTTATTTTAAACTGAACCATGGCAGACCAATAAACACATTATTTTAATTGGAAGCATAACAAAACAATACAAATGCGATTAAAAAACGAAAGCACAACAAAACAATATAAATGCCATTTACAACTAAAGCACAACAAAACAATACAAATGCGATTAAAAAACGAAAGCACAACAAAACAATATAAATGCCATTTACAACTAAAGCACAACAAAACAATATAAATGCCATTTACAACTAAAGCACAACAAAACAATACAAATGCTATTAAAAAACGAAAGCACAACAAAACAATATAAATGCCATTTACAACTAAAGCACAACAAAACAATATAAATGCCATTTACAACTAAAGCACAACAAAACAATACAAATGCCATTAAAAAACGAAAGCATAACAAAACAATACAAATGCCATTAAAAAACGAAAGCACAACAAAACAATACAAATACCATTTAAAACTAAAGCACAACAAAACAATACAAATGCCATTTAAAACTAAAGCACAACAGACCAATGAAAATTCTATTTCAAAATGAAGCATGACAGACTAATGAAAATGTTATTCAAAACTGAAGCATAACAGATCAATGAAAATGTTATTTCAAATTGGCGTATGATAGATCAAAGAAAATTTTATTTTAAACTCAAGCATGACAGACCAAAGAAAATGTCATTTCACAATGAAGCATGGCAAACTCACGAAATACCAATGAAAATGTTATTTCAAACTGAGGCATGAGAGACAACTGAAAATGTGATTCAAACTGAAGAATTACAGACCAATGAAATTTTATTTCAAACTGAGGCATGGCAAACAAATGAAAATGTTATTTCAAACTGAAGCATGACAGACAAATGAAAATGCTATTTCACAAAGAAGGATAACAGACAAATGAAAATTCTATT
Source organism: Sepiola atlantica (assembly GCA_963556195.1). Taxonomy (NCBI): domain Eukaryota; kingdom Metazoa; phylum Mollusca; class Cephalopoda; order Sepiida; family Sepiolidae; genus Sepiola; species Sepiola atlantica. The sequence goes on along the minus strand of OY744528.1, from coordinate 73,662,163 downwards.
TCAAACTGAAGCATGGCAGACTAATGAAAATGTTATTTTAAACTAAAGCATGACAGACCACTGAAATTTTATTTCAAACTAAAGCATGACAGAATAATGGAAATGTTATTTCAAACTAAAGCATGACAGACCACTGAAATTTTATTTCAAACTAAAGCATGACAGAATAATGGAAATGTTATTTCAAACTAAAGCATGACAGACCACTGAAATTTTATTTCAAACTAAAGCATGACAGAATAATGGAAATGTTATTTCAAACTAAAGCATGACAGACCACTGAAATTTTATTTCAAACTAAAGCATGACAGAATAATGGAAATGTTATTTCAAACTGAAGAATGACAGACAAATTAAAATGTGATTTCAAACTGAAACATGTCAGACCAATGAAAATGTGATTTCAAACTTAAGTAAGACGAAGCACAAAAATATTAGTTTGAACTTAAACATGACAGACAGACTGATTGCTCATAAAGATGTGGGGATACATCTTATATTTAGAGTAGAACCAGTTTTTCCCAGATTTCTATGCCCTTATGAGTTTTGTTAAGAAAGGGTACATACTTAAAACTGTTCAGTTAGTTAGTTTGGGAAAATATAGACCTGTGTTCTTAAAAACAAACATTACATTTCCAATCGATTTTATAAAATTTCATATTTAATCATATCAACAGTTTTGTTTTGATTATTAATATCAGAGAAGGTGTTGAATTTCCCTGCTAATATTCCCTCTCTCATTTTCCTCAATTGAATGTTATTTGCCTATATACACAATAACATTTCTATAGCATTTTTATAATCTGTGTATTAATAATATTGACATGGTGGAAAAATTAATAACATGCCAGCCTGCTAAGAAACAAATCTGAGTTCAATTCCTGTCTGAAGACACACCCTCTTTTATTAACATTTATTCTTATTTTTAAATCACGGTCGACTTTTTTACTTTGACAGAGTGGGAGGGAATAAATGGGCGACCTTTTTCTTTTTACATTTATTCATAACCCAAATGACGTTTTTGCAGGCAAAGAAATCCTATTTCAGTCATGTAAATTATTAATGGAAATAAAAAGACTTTCGGGCAACGCCGGATAAGGACAGCTAGTATATTATATAAAGGACAACTGTCTGTTAGTGTATGTGTGTCCACCATAAAAATTATAAACTACACAAGACACACCTACAAAACTCATATATTCTGTTAATGCATTGCCTCAGATAGAACATGGACACATTGTTTGGGTGACATTTAGAACGTTTTTTTTCATCGACCTTTGGTGTGAAATGGTACTCTTTGACCTGATATTTTAAAATGAAATATATTTTCAAAAGTATATAGATGTGAGAGGGGGGAGAGAAAGGTGGAAAGAAAGAGAGAGAGGGGGGGGGAGAACATGAGAGACATGCTAATCTAAAATAAAATCGAAATAATTTTTCATCGGAGAAAAATAGCTCAAAATTAAAATAGCAGAGATAAAAAAAAGGTTTACAATCCAAAACTGTTTTTCTTTTTCAATTTTTTTCCTGTCCTCAGAAAATATTGGAAACAAAATAAAAACAGATAAAGACAGGGGATGTTTTTATTAAGAGCAATTATTCGTCTTGTAGAGTTTCGTCAGATAACAGGATCACTTTTCTTTGTCTATTTTCAAGATCTACATCTTTTGCTGACGCATCTAGAGAAAACTGATACGATTAATACTTTTTACTTTATTCGTTTTTGTATTTTCATTTGAATTTATTCTGTTTTTATTTAATGTACTAGCATGGTTACCCGACGTCGACCGGGGGGCATTGACAACAAAATAGATGAGTTAAAATGTGTGTGTAACATCTTTTTGCTTTAAACTTCTCTCTCTCTCTCTCTCTCTCTCTCTCTCTCTCTCTATATATATATATATATATATATATATATATATATATATATATAGTAAGTTATGAAGATATATTTATGTCAATTAAGCTACACAGAGGCTTCCGCGTTTCATCCCCGCAGAGAATCGTCAGGCTAAAACTGACTATACTTAGATTTCATTCAGATATTTTAACGGTATCCTTGGTGGGAGAAAGATGATTTGGGACTGTGTAAGGGTTAGCTCCTCTGACACCTTCTATGATATTTGTAATCAAAACAAAAACTGTTGATGTGATTAAATATGAAATATATATATATATATAGTAAAAAAGAAGTGTGGTAAATTAACTACCATCAAAGCTGGTAATAGATGCAATATTTATTTTATTTAAAAGAAAAGACAAAATCGAACCGATTTTTTTTTCTTTTTTTTTTCTATAAACTGTCATTTTTTTTTTATAGTTTATAGTTATACATATATTTCGCTAATAATATTAGCCTCATTAGTGTGTTTTAAATTCCGATGTAATTGGGAAACCAGCTTCAGTTGGTGTGAGCGGCGAGTGACATGTCGTTTGTTTTGTTTTTTTCCACTCTCGTATGAAAGCACGCCAGCACGTGGACTGTTATAGTTTTGAAAGGTTCATACTTTTTTTTATAAGCATCTGAATAAAATTTAGTAAAAAAGAAGTGTGGTAAATTAACTACCATCAAAGCTGGTAATAGATGCAATATTTATTTTATTTAAAACAAACGACATCTCACTCGCCGGCTCACACCAACTGAAGCTGGTTTCCCAATTACATCGGAATTTAAAACACACTAATGAGGCTAATATTATTAGCGAAATATATGTATAACTATAAACTATTAAAAAAAAAATGACAGTTTATAGAAATTTTTTTTTTTTAAATCGGTTCGATTTTGTCTTTTCTCTTAAATAAAATAAATATTGCATCTATTACCAGCTTTGATGGTAGTTAATTTACCACACTTCTTTTTTACTAAATTTCATTCAGATATAAAAAAAAAGTATGAACCTTTCAAAATATATATATATATATATATATATATATATATATATATATATATATATATATATATATATATATATATACATATATATATATATATATATATATATATAATAACATTGAAAATATAAGCCATTAACAATGCAAGGTTAATTTTTTTTTTTTTACATTAATTTTATTAATTCTAGAATAAAATTCCATCATCAGAGGTGACCAGTATTGAGTCATTTTTTTTCATCAAAAAACAAGAATAACCAAACTTATTTCTGTGTTACTTGATAAACGTCTCTCCGCGCTGGTGGTGTGGCGGTTATGATTCAAATTCCGGTGTCGAACGAAGAGCATGGCTCGCTCGTGTAGGTAAGGTAATATGGGTTGGTCATTCATTTAAAGCATTGCTGGATTTGTTTATAAAATTGAAAATATAAGTCATTAACAATGCAAGATTTTTTTTTTTTTTTTTTTTTTGTTTCATTTTACTTTACTTTAGTCGAAGTCGAAGTTCTCAGACATCAAGGAGCACCTTCCTGGGGTTAACACATATGAGATACATAGATATTCGAATATCCATTAAAATTCTTCTTTTACCTGTCAACCGTTGAGTTAGTAAAGAAGTTAAGAACATTAATTAAGAACATTATTTTTTCTCCCCAATTGACCAGTTTACTATGTTATAGTATATCTTTCTTTTGGTCTCTTAGTTTTACCGGATTCCAGAACAAGAATTCTTCTAGTCAAGTCGAGTATCCAGCTGAGTGCTGTTATTTGAGGTAACATTACTTGGAGAAGGTACACCATTCTTCATATGAACCCGTGTACAGCCGTGTAAAATGGAACTTATTTAGGCTTTGAATTCTATGTTATTTTGAATATTTGGTCAGGGTTTACTTGTAGGGTGAAGTATTCTCATCTCAGGTTGTCCTGACAAACCCTTGTACAGAGAGACCGAAGACACTCGAGGATGGTGTCTAGGAGGTAATTTAAACTCTCCGATATGCCTTTCATTGTGATTTCTGAAGATCAGGGTGTAATTTCGTTTAACTCTTAAACTCTAGCATATTGCACGTTGTGAAGCAATTGTAAGACCATTGTCAATACTGCCATAACAAAAAAATAAATGAATATGAGAAAAGACTGAATGTTGGGCATTGGAATTTAGATAATCATATATATATATATATATATATATATATATATATATATATATATATATATATATATATATATATATCCCCTTATCTTGATTTCTCTGGCAACTGGAAAAAATAATTCACGAATTAATAATAACATTAAAAAATCGCTCTAAATGTCGACCCCTTGACTAAATCTGTTCCTGGTGACCAATAAAAGAATGGATATTAAAAACATGTGTCTATAATTTGTACGAGGCTATGTTGAAAAAGAAAATATCCTTTTTTAGGGTTAACCTTGTGTTTTTTTAATGTTCTTATGTAGTTTTTTAATGTTAGCTAGTCATACCCAGACAGACAACTTTCCTTTTTATAATGGACTAGCAGGGCTATCGGACGTTGCATGAAGCCATAAACAGCAACAGGTCTTGTGCCACCAGGTCTGCTGAGACAAAAGGGATAGTCCTGGAATATTTATGCAGGACCAGTGACCTTGGTCATATAGTTCATTTAGCCAGCATTTCTCATTTTTCCTGTTTTGATTTCCCCCTCTCTCTCTCTTAGAGTAAACATTTTGGTGTCGAGCACATGATAAACACCATCTCTCATAGAAAGAAAGATAGAATCATTTGAAAGTCAGTTCTGGAAAAGAAGCATGTCTAATCTCATGAACTTCCGGAAGAAAATATCATGGTTTTTCCACAAAACCGAAGCTGGTAAAAAAAAAAACATAACTTTTTATTTGTTTACACTTTTAAAGACACATTTTTCTGGGTCAAATTATATTACTGGTTTCATGTTTGACAAAATCCAAAAATGTATTACTATATGAAAAATATGTATTAATGTTCTAAGTACATTTAAAATCATCATCATCATCATCATCATCATCATCATCATCATCATCATCATCATCATCGGTTTAACATCCGTTTTATATTGTAGCTTTAAAAAATAAACTTCCAAACCAACCTATATCTAGCCAGCTCTTTATTTATCCCTCTTTCTCTCAAGTCTATTTTTATCACTTCCTCTCATGTTTTTCATGGCCTTCCTCTGTGAACTGGACCTGCTACCCCAACTGTTCTACATCTACTTACTCCAAAACTCTTATCCATTTTTTCAACGTGGCCCTACCATCAGTCTCTTTGTCTGCACACATCTCCCTATACTGTCCAGATTTAATCTTTCTTTGCGGTCATAAGAACTAAGCCTGACTTTAAGACTCGCTTTACACATCCATCGTATCATTCTCATATCATTTATCTCCATGTAACGAATGTCCTCACCCTTACTGGCCAGGTTTCATTTCCACACATCATCATGCATATATAATTTCATGTATATATATAGAGAGAGCTACTGAACCTTTCTGTATTCTACACATTTAATTATTAATGCTCTGTTTTACATTTTAAAGATACAATTACTCAAGTAAAGAACTAAATGCTATCTAGCATTTAATTGACTTTTCTCTAAAACTTTGAAGACACAAAACTATTTCCCGTAAACGTTTGTCGAACATTAATTCTTTCTGTATTTTAATTCTTTCTGTATTTTAATTATTTCTATATTTCAATTATATCTGTATTTCAATTCTTTCTGTATTTTAATTTTTTCTGTATTTCAATTATATCTGTATTTCAATTCTTTCTGTATTTTAATTCTTTCTGTATTTCAATTATTTCTGTATTTCAATTATATCTGTATTTCAATTCTTTCTGTATTTTAATTCTTTCTGTATTTCAATTATATCTGTATTTCAATTCTTTCTGTATTTTAATTCTTTCTGTATTTCAATTATTTCTGTATTTCAATTATATCTGTATTTCAATTCTTTCTGTATTTTAATTCTTTCTGTATTTCAATTATTTCTGTATTTCAATTATATCTGTATTTCAATTATATCTGTATTTCATTTCTTTCTGTATTTCAATTTTTTCTGTATTTTAATTATTTCTGTAT
>OY744528.1:73471176-73651176 GCA_963556195.1 Sepiola atlantica | reverse complement strand
AAAACCTCCCACGTAATAATTTGAAACACGACTTGTTGGGGTCCTCCTCCCCCCTCCCCTCTCATGTCCCATGTCGCCGTTATAGACAAAGCCCCAACTCTATCCCCCTCCCCCTCCAATGTATTTTCAATTTTCAATCTCCCGTTAAAGTGAACTTAAAATTTTATGCCATTTGAATTCCTTTCGCCGGCCCGATGAATTGGTAGCTATCCGCACCAATGAAACAAAACCTGTTTTGTCGCAACTAATGGAATAAAATCAATATATATATATATATATATATATATATATATATATATATATATATATATATATATATATATATATATATCAACGGACAATTACCAACTGGACAAACCCCATATCTTTTTTACACGAACTTTTCTCCATTTCTTAATATTTTTCTAATGTTGAATTTTGGCTTTTCCACTGCCAACTTATCTATCTATATAATTCCTCTGATGATAAGATTTCGATCTTTGAAAAGCCTTGGCTTAAGGAAAGAATAATAAACATAATTTTATTACAGAATATACTTTGCATTGAAGTTTGAAATAAATCTGGACATTCGTACTTGTCTATCACGCTTCTTTCATCTATCTTTATATATATATATATATATATATATATATATATATATATATATATATATATATATATATATATATATATATATATATATATATAGGTGTAATCAGTCGATAGAAAATGATCAGTACACAAGTAGGTGAAAATTTAAAATAATAAAAAATAAATGTGTAATTACTTATTTCGTTTTGAGTTTCTGGACAATTAAGGTAAATGCCAATTTCTTTTTCGTGAGGATATTCAATAAGATAATTTTCAGAAAATCTTTTCGTTTGTCATTTCTTCAATGAAGCGTGAACAGATTAGTTGAAAATGGTGAACTCAATTTAATGTGTTCGTATCTGGCTGCCAGAATACATCATATATCATGAAGCAAACGTGGACACGATACTCGAATATATATATATATATATATATATATATATATATATATATATATATATATATATATATATATATATATATATATATATATATACTAGCAAAAACTACCCGCCCTTTGGCCGGCAATTACTGAGACAGTAGTTTTCTTTACAGAAAAAAGAAATTATTTCTATTTGATATTTTGGTAATTATGAGGAAAACAACAAAAGTATGATTGTCGTAGTGTTATTTGATAGATTCTAATGTTGGGGAAATTTACGTTACATAGTCAAATTTTATTTATTAGAAAAAAAAGAAAAAAAAAGGTCAACTGATATAGTCTTTAAGATATTCAAATTCGAGGAATTTGATTTTGTTTCAGCATAAAAATGAAAATGAATTCCCCATTAAAACTGGTTATATAATGAAATGAACAAATGAAAGAGTGGAAAATCGATTGAAGCAATAAAACAATTACATATTACGGAGTTATTCAAACTGGTTACTTTATGCCTTTCGCCTTTATTATTAAAAACAGAAAAAGACTGAATTAATAGTAAAAAAAATGTTTGTTGTAATTTAGAAAAATTAGAGGAGGTCTTTTTTTCTTTTTCATGACCTATGTTAAAGTCATCATCATCATCATCATCATCATCATCATCATCATCATCATCATCATCATCATCATCATCATTATAATCAGAGTTTTTTAAAGGGTATCCACACGTAATCGGCTAAAAAGTAGAATCTCATTTTTAGCGGCAGGGGGAGACTGAGGATGTCAATCTACAAAAACACTCAAACTTTTAATATTTTTATTTACGCCTTAAAAATAAGATATTTAATTAACCAAGTTTAAAGAAGTTATTTATTTAATTTTCCCGGAAAAAGTAAACACAACTAAACAAATCAATTGCTTAAAATAAAATTTTTTAAAAGGGATGTATAGTTAAAAAATATAAGATTAAAGAACTAAAGTATATGTAAATTTGTATATTAACAACCTCCGCTAAAATAAAAATGAAATCCTGCTTTTCTTGGCGACTACGTGTGAAGAGTGAACACTGTGGAAAGCGGAAAGACGAAAAATAAAACAATTAATTTAGAATTTAGAGTGGGCGATTAGTTTCATATATATTTAACGTAAAATGATCCTCCATCTCCGGGCGATTCTCATTTGTTAGGGGAATCAATCAATTTTTTTAACCACTAACCGTAAGTCCGAGTGGCAAGATCACAAAACCACATATAAAGTAGACCCCCCCCCCAAAAAAAGCACTACGGATTTAGCTCTCATAGCAAAAAAAATCGAATTTAGTTAACTGCCCTAAAACGCTAGAATGGTTCGGAAATTTTTAATTAAATGTATGTACGAAACTGATCCCTACTCTAAATTCTAAAATAAGCATTTTCTTTCTTATTTCCGTCAAGTTTATAAGGGTGTTCATACGTAATCGCCTAAAAAAGAAGAATCTATTTTTTGCTTTCTGGAAGGTTGGGTGATTTAACAGAGGATGTTCATCTACAATTATATCACAAATCTATGTTTTCGTCATTTGGACAGAATAGTAAAAAAGCGGTTTGTTAACAAAACATTAAACAATTTGTTTATTGTTATTTTTTTTTTTTCACGAAAAATGTAAACACTACGAAAATGAAATGCTGAAATAAATAAAAATACAACAACTTATGTTTAAAATTCTGTATTAGGAATAATGAATGCTGCTTTATTAAGTAAAAACTACGCTTTAAAAATGACGTATATAAACATAATTAGTAAGTTTTAAAAAACTTGTTTTGTTTGTCGATTGTTGTGGGGCGGCGGAGGGGAATTAGAAATAAATAATTTGTCAAAAAAAAAAATGATTCCCCTTGCAGGAGAGAAAGGGCCGCACGTTCTTTAAAAACTAATGAACATTGTTTCGATTTTTTGTCATTTTCTGTTATCATTTTAATTAATTAATCAACAAAACCATTCCATATATATAAACAAATAGGGCAATCAAATTATACTCGAATAACAGCAAACAATTATTTATTTTGAACTGTTTAAAAAATATAATTATGCAAATTAGGTGAACAAAAGATTTTGTTTGCAACTTTACTTGACTATAAATATAGTATTTGAAAATTATATAATGTATTAATTATTTAAATTAGAGTAACCTGTTTTGATTGTAATATAGGAGTGATAAATAAGAAGATATTTATATATATATGTATATATATATATATAAATATATATATATATATATATATATATATATAAATATCTTATATATATATATAAATATATATATATATATATATATATATATATATCAGGACCGTCGGGGCAGTTATAAAAGTGTGGGGGGGGGGGCGGTTAAACACATGCATATATAACTTCATTAGTGATGACCGTAAAGTGGGGGCTTGATACCTGCCCCCCCGGTGCCGCCGTCCATGCATATATATATATATATATATATATATATATATATATGGTGGTAGAGGAAATAATGGTTTCAACTTAGCATAAATAAATGCAATCATTTTTCGAAAGAATAAATTTCTTTTGGTTACTAGTAACGTGTTAAGAAGTATGTAAACAAAGAAAATAGATATAGTCTTATAATTTCTTCTACTGTTAGTGGCGAGTTTATTGAATGTGACATGACATTCAAGTTCCGAGTCTCGGCATGGATATGCTTGCTACGTCTAGATACACTGATGAGTCGTAGACAACTAAACATTTATCGGTGGATAACTATATATTATATATATATATACTCGCATAATACCTGTTCCAGGACGGGTATAATCAATATGTTTAGTGTTTAGAGCTACACATTTCCATATTTAGAGATATGTAAGAGATATATGTGCACTCTATACATCCCTTAAGTGATGAAACGTAATTCATTTTTGACACCTAAAGTAACGAAACGTAATTCATTTTTGACACCCAAAGTAACGAAATGTTATTTATTTTTGTCCACTTACGTAACTAAACGTAATTTATTTTTGTTTGCTTACGTGAATAAACGTAATTTTATAAGCCACGAATAAGATGCAAATATTTTTTATTCAAATATTTTTTTAAACTTTTGTCTTAAATTTTTGGGGCAAAGTACCCTTCCTCAGAGACAATAGGTATTTCATATTAGTAAAAATATTAACCTTTTTTATTAGTAAGGTCCTTTTGTTGTTGTAGTAGTGCCCGCCCGATGTTATGGAACGGTGTGATCGAAACAGCGCTTTATACAGAACTGTAAGGCAGGTGAAATGCCGAAAATGAAAATGGAAAAGTTTTTTTTGAAGCATCTGTTAAGTTTCGGATTTTAAGATTGAGCAAAAAAGCCGTTATAAGCTACGAATACGATGCAAATATTTTTTATTCAATTTTTTGCTTTTAAACTCTGGTCTTGAATTTTTCAGGTAAAATACCCTTCTTACGTAATTAAACGTAATTTAAATGTGTCTGCTTATGTAACTAAACTGTTTCTGACAAATCTATGATGAACAAAAGCTAATTATTTTATTCATCTTATGAAATATTTGTTAGGTTCCCTTAGAGGCTTAGACCATTAACAGCATTGTGCACACTTTACTCACCGTGTTGTCAAGAATATATATTCCATAATTCATAATGATTAATTCATTAGTTTGGGAGTAAATCCTAGACATATATATATATATATATATATATATATATATATATATATATATATATATAATTATTGCTAATAAATAAATATTTTTATCCATAGACGTATATATGTTTCGCGTTTTTTAAATTTTATTTTACACTTGTCAGTAAGCAATCTCCATCTGCATATTATAAACACGGCAATTACGCTTTAAAACATAAGTAATGTGATTTAAAGAGAGTTTTATCTCCCAAGAACCCTGAAACGTGGCTAATTTATGAATCATCAATTTATTATCTTTCGAAAAGAGTCAACTTAATAGGCACTTACATATATAACCTTCGACCTTCTTCATGCTCTCGTCTTCAGTAATTCACAATTCCTCGTATCGCCCGCACTGAGGACTGAACCTTCAACCTGTCACTTAGAACTGAATTATACTTAGTACTATATCAACTGCGCCACAATTCTAGTATGAATTTTGGGAGCCTTAAACCTATTCTTGTTTTTGATCTAACTACTTATCATTATAGATCACTACTTATCTATTATTTATAATTATAGGTTCCCATATTGTATTGAATTCTATACTAGGTCTGCAAGTCATTGTCGCCTAACATATGTGCTGCTTCTTTAGGTCGTCTTACTCTCCACCGTTCTTCTCGTCCAGATTCCCGAGTTCGACAGAAAGATTCCCGAGTTCGACAAAGTTCACCTGAAAAAAAAAGGTCGGAGGTTACATCGGTCGAAACGCTGTGATAAAAACACCCAAGATGAGAACAGTAGTCCGAACATACCAAATTCTACGAATTATCAACCCTCATCTAAAAAATTCCGAAACATTATATGTATATATATATATATATATATATATATATATATATATATATATATAGAGAGAGAGAGAGAGAGAGAGAGAGAGAGAGAGAGAGATTGTAATTTAGTGTTATAAGAGCAAAAGAAACAGAGTACTCTCAACTACTTGTTGAATGCACTATGTTTTTTACACTTACATTGTCCCCATTTTTATGTTTCTTATTTCTTTTTGGATTATTAGTATTTCTATCATAATTATTTCTTATGATTTTATTATTATTATTATTATTATTATTATTATTATTATTATTATTATTATTATTAGAGAAAAGGATACTCTTTGTTTTTAGTGTGGCCATCTAACTTACATAAGTGTGTTTGCACACATCACAAACATGTATGTAAATTAGAAAAATGCTTAGTCTATTTACTTCTATTATTATTTTATTATTTCATATTTTATTATTTTTTTTTGGGGGGGGGGTGTCATTGTGAATGTTATCGTTGTCATATTTGTCACGTTTTCTTCGAATTTTATTTTTATTTTTCCCTTTACGGACTGTCATTTAATATTTTATTATTGTGAGCTTTGATTTCTAAATTCTCAACACAACTGTTTTAAGTAATCTTTACCGAATAATTTAGGTTTTTCTTTCATTTTTTTCCTTTCAGGTAAGTCAAATTGATTCGAATATATATCCTCTAGGTAAGTATATTCCTTGAAAAATATTTGTCTTTCTATTTAAAAGATCTTAATGTGGCGAAAATCCACTAACGTTTATTATATTTTCTGAAGTATTATTTACTCCTCTCCAGGAGTTAGGCACAAGGCCAGTTTTATCCTACTCCCACAAGTAAGATGTGATCCAAGGTCGGGTCGCAAAGTGGGGGTTGAAAAGCCAGCGCCCGAGAAGGTGAGCGCTCTGGCCATTAAAAATTGCCTGGGCAGCCCCGTCGGCATTCCCCGGTAGGGGCGCCTCAGGCAGTAAGCAATAAACTTACTCCTCCCCAAAGAGGGGAGGCGAAGTCTGGGAGGGTGGACCTCCTAGAACTGCACAGGACAGACCCATAGACTGGCGTAAATCAAGCCCCGAAGGCCAAGACAATACTAGTCCATGGGGTGAAGTATCCATCGGAACAGATACTACACTTTGATCTCGACCAAAAGGCCAAGAAAAATTGCTGCAGTCTAAAAGGATTTGCTTTCAATGACCGAGTAGAGAATAGATGAAAGATCGAACAAATAACCCGGCCTGAAAGAAGTACCCTTTTCCATAATCGGTCAGTGAAGGAGATATCCTTCTACACTGTGGCAATTTCTATTTTTGTTCCACTTCGAGGTAATCATTTTCGTGGGTATATATTTTCCACAATTCAAAAGCGACATTTTTTAAAGATTAAAACTATCCGTTGTGACCTATTTGCGTTCTGTCCGCTGTTTACACATTTTAATTCATTCTTTTATATCTCTCCCGGGCAACGCCCGGCGACGAGTCCTGCTAATATATATATATATATATATATATATATATATATATATATATATATATATATATATATATATATATAAACAAAAGACGGTTAGATTCCAGTAACGATGTTTTTATTCACCTTTAAAATCAAATCTAGATACTTGACGTACCATTTCATCAACACATGGGCAACCATCATATAGAGTTGTATATCCTGGATTTTCCATAAGTGTGACTATTCGGAAGGAAAGTCCAAAAAACTGTGAGCAAAAACATCAGACAAATCAAACCGAAAATAATAATATTCACATTGTTAAATCATTTATATAAGCAGATACAAACCACGAACATCATATTCGGTTTACTATATGGACGCTATATTTAATACTAACAAAGTTAGCAAAAGACACGTATATTTTAGTTAAATATCAGATCTTAAGAATTAAAAGAATTTAAAAAAAAAGAAATTGAAAAATGGAAGTAAAATAAAATATTAAAAAAAATTAAAAATAAAGGGTGAAGAAAGGAAAAAAAGAGAAAAAAAATGACATTTAAAAAACATACGAAATAGTGCGATATTACTACTTCTAAGTCAAAATCTAATTTAATTTAAAAATGCAATTAAATTTAAATTAATATATATATATATATATATATATATATATATATATATATATATATATATATATATTGTGTGTGTATTTAGGCAGCATATTTTCATTTAGGCAAACATTATTAAATAACACAGAGTGTTTTTTTATTTTTTCAATTTTCCGAATGGTCCATTTAGTGTTTCAGTCAAATTGCTGTATGTAAGTTCTATGGGTTTCTTGTTCCATTTTCTTTACTTTTTCGCAAGTACTTTCGATTTGATTCGTCAAATCATCTTCAGGCGGTGTTAGTCTTCGTTTCTTAAAAATACGTCGTAACTCTTGAGTTTTTTCATTTTTATAACGGCCAGTAATTTACAACTCTGTTTTTAGCCTGGTCATCTAATTTACATAATTCTGTTGGTACACAGTACAAACACATATGTAAATTAGAAAAATGATAAGTCTATTTACTTCTATATAAGAATAATAAACAATAATAATTATTCTAAATAATAATAATAATAATAATAATAATAATAATAATAATAATAATAATAATAATAATAATAATAATAATAGGCTACATTAGAAATAAAACAAAAACATAGAAAGTGAGCCCAAAGGTACTGAAACTTAGAAATCTTATAAACTGACCCCCCCCCCAAAAAAAAACATATACACACAATGTGATTGCACCAGTCTCTGCTGGTACCACTCAAAATGGCCGTAAAGGGTCAAGGAAGATGGGAGGGAAAGCACAAACCAGGTTTCCACTAAAAGGGTGCAGAGAGTACTAGGACTTTGGCGAGGCTTGTTGCTGTTAGATTATGGGTGGTGGATTTGCTAGTATAGATTTTGGTGCAGAAGAATGAGTACGGTCAGAGTGACCTTGCCCGCGCATGAAACAATAACGTTTTTAGAGTGTATTTTGAGGTGATCTGACATCAGGGTGAAATTTGACGAGGTAGGGTCAGAAGGGCAAAAAGCGATATGTGGATGAGATCTCACGGATGTGACGTCACATGAGACCAAAATGACGAAGAATGGTTAGATTTTAAAACAGATCGTTGTGAGAGCTTGAAGCGAAGGCTCGCTGAAAACATGGATTAACGACCATGGGTGCTGATCTGTCTGTCTATCTGTTTATCTGTGTATCAGTCTATCCATCTATCTGTCTATCTATCAAGCTAATAGTTACAGATGTTAATATAACTGTCTCTCTCCTTCATGAAGAAGTGTAAATTGTACTTGTGATCACTGAAATTAATTCTCTCAATAAACCTTCATTTCCAGAATCTGTCTTAGCTTAATTCTTCTTCCATAACTTCAACGAAGTTATTCGATTAACGGGTCCTAACAACATAAACAACAAGGAAGAAAAAACGGTGAAGAACAACACGGCGGCGAAGAAGAAACGAGGGACAACGCAACACATTTTGATTCTGAGGAAGACAGAAAAGAAATGAAAATGTAAAGTTTCCACTCAGATTCCAGAAAAGAACAATGGTCGTTGCCAGCGAAATATCAATGCTAAGCGGCTGCTGCAATAATGCAAAATTATTTGCAACAGTTATTGAAAGACGGGGAGGATGCTGGAAATTTGGGGAGATTTGTTGTCACCCAGGCTCTAGGGAACACCACTAGCTATTGTGAGAACTCCTAGTGAGTAAAATAATAATAATAATAATAATAATAATAATAATAATAATAATAATAATAATAAGAAGAAGAAGAAGAAGAAGAAGAAGAAGAAGAAGAAGAAGAAGAAGTTTATGAATTTTTGAATGAAATCAAAGTAGAATGCATAGTGGTAGTGGTTGTTACCCAGCGGATCACAGGTTCATCTAATATATATATAAACGGACCGTAAAAATTACATCACACAGAAATGTTATGTTTTTTGGAAATGTGAAAAAATAAAAATAAGAATAAAAAATTAAAAAATTAAAAAAACATTGTTATTGGAATATAAAATGAACCTGACTTTATGTAAGATGTTAATCCAATGAAACT
Source organism: Sepiola atlantica (assembly GCA_963556195.1). Classification (NCBI taxonomy): domain Eukaryota; kingdom Metazoa; phylum Mollusca; class Cephalopoda; order Sepiida; family Sepiolidae; genus Sepiola; species Sepiola atlantica. The sequence goes on along the minus strand of OY744528.1, from coordinate 73,641,699 downwards.
CCAGTTTTTATAAAAAGTGCTCAATAACAAGGCATTTCATTTTTTCTAAAGGTCTGAGGAAGTTGGCTCTCGAACGAGAGTGTAGCTGAAACATGTATGTACATATGTAACCAAAAATGTTTGTATAAATAAAAATTTATACTATATATATATATATATATATATGCTATTATTTTCCCCTTTCATTTCTGTGATTCTCTTTTTAATCCCCCCCATCTACCACTGCCTCTCCCAATCTACATTTTCCTTCTTCCCTCCCTCCCTCCCTCGGTATTTCTAGCTTCATCAATTCTTCAACACCTATTATTATTTTTATCTGCCAAAAGCTATGACTCCTTTCATCAGTTCTGACCAGTGACAAGATTCATTGTTGCAGAACACAAACTGCACTTGATGTGATGGGGTGTGTAGTGCCCCTAAGGACCAGAACACACTTTCTACTTGATTCCCTAATTTTATTATCAGAAAATAAAAGACTTTCTTGTAACGGCCCACCAGAAAAGAAAATATACTCTAATTGTTCTTTTACTTGCTGCTGCTGCTGCTGCTGCTGCTGCTGTTGTTGTCCCCCTTTTTTGTGCAATGAATTTCTGCACGACTGAATACCACAAAAAGACAACAAAACTGGGAAACAAAAAGGCGAGCAATTCTTGAATTGCTTCAGGGAACTTCATCAATGTTAAAACAAAAACAGGTGTGCGCATGAATGCCTAGAAGGACCAGTAATCCAATTAAAATTACACTTTTCTAAATACACGGACCCCAAGGATGATTTGAAAACACCGCCGTGGTCTCTGAAAGAAAGAAATATTATACCGATTCTGGTAGGTAAATCTAGTTTAATCAAACAAAATCTATGGAAAAAATACTTAGATACAATCCCGAAGACCGAGCTGTAGCAAAGTCCAGAAGTTCTAAAAAGGACAATGTCAATTCTTAAAAAGTCTTCGTGTATATATATATATATATATATATATATATATATATATATATATATATATATATATATATATATATAATGTGGAGAACTAAAAGCGAACTTTTAGGAAAGGTAAAACCTATTGTGAAAAGCGTTTTGCTTTGTTTTTTTCTTCCCCACAATCTTTGTTTTACTTTTTCAAATTTTAAATCTTGGCCTTTGCCAACTTATCTATCCCAGCAATTTCCTCTGATGATAAGATTTTGATCTTTGAAAAGCCTGGCTTAAGGAAAAAAATAACTGAATAAATTGCCCTTTTGCGGAATATACCTTGCATTGAGCAACTGAATTGAAAAAAGATCTGCTTTTCGCTTTTCTAATTCCTTTTCATCCTTCTACCTTTATATATATATATATATATATATATATATATACAACAATATTAATTTTAGGTAAATAATATTAAATTATTTTTACGTACATACGCCAGCATTTCAAGCTTTCGGTCTCACCAGTGTAGGGAATGATAATCTCAGACGGTCGTAAGGTTCGAACCCAATCAGAGAATCACCCTAGACTCCACAAGCAAGTGTCACAAGACATTACCACATCAAGAAAGGGGATTTAAGTTCTATTTATGCGAAGGGAGACACATATAGAAAGACTGTCTGGAGAGTATTTAACGAACGCTGTTGGAATATGGCATATATATATATATATATATATATATATATATATATATATATATATATATATATATATATAGAGAGAGAGAGAGAGAGAGAGAGAGAGAGAACAGTTTTTTATTATATTCCAATAACCATGGTCTGTTTTATTACTTTTATTTTTATTTTTATTTTTTTCACATTTCCAAAAATTCCAAATTTCTGTGAGATATATTTAACGGTCCGTTTCATTTGTTTTGTGCCAAACAACATTTGTATGTCAATATCGTCTCTGCAACACTACAAAATCATCAGAAAAAGTTCACAAATAATAAGAGTTCTTAGATTAGAGTGTCTTGAAAAACACCCACATCATACATCAGTTTCATTTTAAGGTGAAAATAAACAAAAGAACAAACAAAGATTTTAGAGCAAACACTCACATGTGTACGATCAAACTAATCAGCCATTTTTATTTTTATTTTTTTTAATTTTCGTTCAAAGCTAGTATCTCCCCCAAAAAAATTAGTGCGATCAGTTTAAAAACTTTAATTCGGTAATATTTGCTAAAATATTTAATATGTACTATAATTTATTTATAAAGTTCCAGTTTATTTGAAGATAATTAATTTTCTTTTTATTAAAGTTACCTGAATGTTTATGGTGCGAAACTCATTTAAGCAGATCATTATAGAGCTAGTCTCAATGTGTCAAACCGTCCATTCAATCAACTATTAAAAAAGTTTCTTCTACATAAGTGTTTATATGTATTTTTAATATATATATATATATATATATATATATATATATATATATATATATATATTAACCCCAAACAAGGCACACTGCCACTGAAACACAAGGGGCTACTGTGAATAAGGGACAGATTAATAAGGACATCTTAAGTGGAGAGGTGTGCAGCAAGATTTGTATTCACATTATATTTAAATTTCTGCATGTTGGTACAGTCGGGGACACAGGGTGCAGGGAGGGAATTTCAAATGCAAGGAGTTAGAGGAAAGAAGGTATTAGAGTAGAAAGCCTTCCAGCATCTGGGGACCTCAACAGTGAAGAGATGAGATATAGCTGCTTGTTGGGTTGGACGAGGGTATTTACGTGGAGGGGGGGGGGCACGTACAGCAGGTTCGTCAGAGCACATTCCATTGAAGTACTGGTATAAATGTAACCTATAAAGAAATCAAGATCTCTAAGAAGTAACTGAACTAAAGTAAAAAAAAAAAAAAAAAAGAAATATATATACATATATAGTTCAATTGTACAGTAGGGGCGCATGAAAAATTAAGCCTATTTTGCTTGGATTCAGAACACGTTTTGGATAAAATTGTTGAACTTAAATAATACTTTTAGTCCTGAAACAAAAAATCGTGATCTTCTTCTTCTTCTTCTTCTTCTTCTTCTTTTTGTTCTTGTTATTCTTCTTCTTCTTCTTCTTCTTCTTCTTCTTCTTCTTCTTCTTCTTATTATTATTATTATTATTATTATTATTATTATTATTATTATTATTATTATTTATTCACTGAGTTTTTACACCAGTCATCATCAGTTACTGTTAATTTTTCTTCTTGTTCTTGTTCTTGTTCTTGTTCTTGTTCTTGTTCTTGTTCTCCTTCTTCTTCTTCTTCTTCTTCTTCTTCTTCTTCTTCTTATTATTATTATTATTATTATTATTATTATTATTATTTATTCACTGAGTTTTTACACCAGTCATCATCAGTTACTGTTAATTTTTCTTCTTGTTCTTGTTCTTGTTCTTGTTCTTGTTCTTGTTCTTGTTCTTGTTCTTGTTCTCCTTCTTCTTCTTCTTCTTCTTCTTCTTCTTCTTCTTCTTCTTCTTCTTCTTCTTCTTCTTCTTCTTATTATTATTATTATTATTATTATTATTATTATTATTATTATTATTTATTCACTGAGTTTTTACACCAGTCATCATCAGTTACTGTTAATTTTTCTTCTTGTTCTTGTTCTTGTTCTTGTTCTTGTTCTTGTTCTTCTTCTTCTTCTTCTTCTTCTTCTTCTTCTTCTTCTTCTTCTTCTTCTTCTTCTTCTTTATCCGGTTCTTATATTTCGGGAAATGCAAGTGCCCCGGACTCAAGGGTGGACAATAACAGGCAACGTCTTACGCCTGCTCTCCATGTCGTCCGATCCAAAGGGTTGACATCAGTCAGGTTGCACGCAGTCATATCGCTTCTTACGCACCCAGGCTTGGTCTCCCCCCCCCCCCCGTCTACCACGTTCCCTAATGTCGGGGATATCCAGACACATTGGGAAGTTGATGCAAGAGGCGGCAAGCTGTACATGGCCGAACCACCTGAGACGCTAAACACGAAAGGCATCCGTAATTCGACCACTTTAAGGTGTTAAAACTTATCTCTATTTTTAACCTTAAAATCAATAAATAAAAATCTAGAAAAAAATGTTTGTGAAATCAAAAAAGACCCAGATTTTTACGAAATTTAAAAAATTAAATGCAAAGATGAAGAAGGTTAAAGACGTAAGTAATCGACCAAGTTAATCCTCTACTCTATAATAAAGACCAATATGTATTTATTTGCATATAAATAAGTATAAATCCGTCCCGTCACACAAGAGTTAGTTAGTAAAAAACGTGTATTTTTCTAGACGCCTGACGAAACCGCTTCAAATGGTGAGGGGAATGCAAATAGAAAGTCAGACAACTCGCGACGCCTGAAATGAATTCGAAAAGAAATCCTCAACTCTAACTCAAAAGTCAACGGTGGTGTTTTTTCCCCTTTAGGTCATCAGAAATGATAATAATAATTTATATATGAAAAATTAAATTACTGACGTAATTCTATGATTTTATATGAATATTAGCGCAGACACTGGCGAAGCATGATATGTTCAATTATTTTTGACGGAGAGCGTATATATTTAATTTCAATGTTAGTATAGCCACTGTTTTTAGAGCAGTTTGACAGACATTACTTAATTTCTTAAATACTTTTTCGTTAGTAGACTTAATGCTAAGCCTACGTTCAGTAGGACTAGGAATATGTTTTATAATTGATGGAGGGGAGATTTTAAATACAAGTATATTGTGTTAGCATTATCTTTAAAATACGGCTCATATGTATTTTGTATGTATGTTGAAAGTGATATCTAAGTCTTAGGTCTAAATTTTGATTTTCACAGATATAATTTTTTTAAGTTTTCACCCATAACCTTGTTTGAGTCCTTTCTTATAGCTAATCCATCATCTCCATATTATCTTTTAAAATATATTTGTCATGATGTACATAATATATAGGCCTACACCACTAAAAATTATAAATATATAACTATTTCATAAATATAAATTATAAATATATAAATATAAAATTATAAATATATAAATAAATATAAAATTATAAATATATAAATATTTCATAAATATAAATTCTAAATCTATAAATATAAAATTATAAATATATAAATAAATATAAAATTATAAATATATAAATCAATATAAAATTATAAATATATAAATATTTCATAAATATAAATTATAAATATATAAATATAAAATTATAAATATATAAATCAATATAAAATTATAAATATATAAATATTTCATAAATATAAATTATAAATATATAAATATAAAATTATAAATATATAAATAAATATAAAATTATAAATATATAAATATTTCATAAATATAAATTATAAATATATAAATATAAAATTATAAATATATAAATAAATATAAAATTATAAATATTTCAATAATTCATAAATATAAATTATAAATATATAAATATAAAATTATAAATATAAATTGTAAATATATAAATATAAAATTATAAATATATAAATAAATATAAAATTATAAATATATAAATATTTCATAAATATAAATTCTAAATATATAAATATAAAATTATAAATATATAAATAAATTAAAAATTATAAATATTTAAATAATTCATAAATATAAATTATAAATATATAAATATAAAATTATAAATATATAAATAAATATAAAATTATAAATATATAAATATTTCATAAATATGATGAGACGATTCCAATATTTTTCCCCGATTCCAATTCCGATTCTGATTCCAATAACAAAAGTGCCGGAAAGAACACGCCCACAGCATAAAAGTAATCACCTGCACAATTATAGATCCCCTATCGAAAGAGTTCATTAAATGGCTTCGATTTAAGTTCGTTTTTATAGAAATTTTCCAATACTTTCTTATTGCAAACTTTTCCCTAAAAAATACAATCAGGTTAAAATAAAATATACCAAAATTATGTTAAAAAATAAACTAACAATTTGTTTACGTCAGTATTTTTTTTTTCATATAATTTTGCGCTGAAACAAAATCTATAAAAAACGGATATGTTCATTTTTTAGTATCTCACCGATAAGTTATAAAAAAAACAATACACATTGGGAAACTTGTAGATAAATCAATTTCGTTTCGTGTGATAAGATTTCATGCATTTATAATGATGTTATAAGATGAATCTGCCACCGGAAAATTTGACCACAAAATAATTCTACCCCAAACAATTTTACCCACACGATATATTTTTTTTCTTAACACTAAAGGGTTTTTTTTTTTGGGGGGGGGGGCAAATATTTTTGTATGAACTTTTAGGACATTGATTTGATATCTGACACTGAATAAATTTATTATTGACATTTATTGATATTTTTCGATCATTTTATGGAAAATATTTTTTTTCTGGATTAAAAGAAAACTTCATTAATTTATAATATATATATATAAAACAACAACCCTCTCAGTGCACTTTTCTCCCATGCACTAGAACATGGTCATGCGTTCAAATTTGAACAAGCCAAAATCACTAAATACATCCACAACAAATCTCGGCGAAGATTATTGGAAACTGCCCTCATCACCGCCTCCACCACTATCAAGCAACGAAATGGTTTCTTTAACCTATCACCCTTAATAAACAAGATCATCCTCACAGAACAAAGACTCTTGCCTGATCACAGATAACATTTATTTTCATCTCTAACCTTTATGACACTCTTCCACTTACTCACACCCTTCCTTTATCTCCTTGAATCTTCACTTTCTCCTTACTCTTTCCGTTTTTTTCCCTCGCATTTTTAATACTGCAGTCCAACTAAACTTTCTCATGTTCCAAATATTTCAAATATTCCATACCCACCCGTTCAATTACCGCCCTCCTCCACCCCTCCACTCCCTCACTCATTGCTATCATTTTCCAAATATTTCAAATATTTCATACCCTATCACAACAAATCCTCCCTCTCCCCCTCACCCATTCCCCCTCTCAACTATTTCTCCCATACCCTCACTTTTCAATACCCCCTTCTTAAATTCCCTCATTTTCTCAAAACGCTCTCTAAGACCATAACTTTCGCCCATCCACCAAAATCACAGCCCCCCCTCCTTCTCTACCCATCCTCCTTTCCCTGCATACACCCCCCACACACGAACATTCCAACTTACTTTTTCCCCTTCAATCTTGACTGCAGCCATCTGGTCAAACACCTCCCTCCTCCCTCTCCTCCACTCCCTCTCTGCCATCCACTTTACCCCTGCTCATCCCCCACCTCTTTCTCTTACCACCAGCCACAGTAGTCCTTGCTCACCCCATCTTTCCATTTCTTCCCCACTCATTTTCTTCAACATTCATTTTTATTCTCCAACAAGTACGGACGTCCACCCAGTAGTGGCCATTATTTTATTTTATTTTTCCTCCCAATATGTCTACCCTACATGTATCTGTACTTGCATGACATTTTTTTCTCTATATTATCATCCTGATGAAGTCTTATAAATAAAGACGAAACGTTGATGTACACATAAAAAACATCCATTTTTTGGTTTTCCTTTTTCATTTTCCCATATATATATATATATATATATATATATATATATATATATATATATATATATATATAATAATCCAGGTAAAACATCAACAGAGTAATAATCCAAAGAATTTCAATCGGGTTTATAAAAACTGCTCAATATCAAATAGAGCTTTTATATATGATTATTTTTATTTACACAGACATGTACAAAATCTACGACACTGGCATGTCGATGTTATCGATCAACAGCTATTATAAACTGAGATCTCATCAGGCAGAGTTAGAATGCCAGTGTCGCAGATTTTGTACATGTCTGTGTAAATAAAAATAATTATATATATATATATATATATATATATATATATATATATATATATATATATATATATATATATAACATTTTCAACACATTGGCGATATTTTAAATAGGATGACCCCCTAGAGTAAATGTAGTATTGTGGTGACTGAAATGATTCTAGCTAAGAGTAAGATAGATAGTGTAAGATAGATGGTGACCCCCACAACGCTACACTTTTGATGGCCTTGTGCCATGTTATATGTTATATTCTTTTAGCAAATAAATAATTCAAAGTGTAGTATGTATACTGATACTACACTTTATCTTTTCTGTCCTTGTTCAGTGAAGGAGAAATCTTTCTAGATTGAGGCAATTTTAATTTTTCTCACAATCTAGACTGCCGTTTTTTGGAGAGCTAGATTTCCCACATTAAAACCCGACCTTGAGTCTAAGTCTGCCTCCGTGGAGAGACAAGTAAATAGGATGACACATAATTAATAACACCCTTAACTAAATCACTCCTCTTCAAAATGAGATTCTACTTTTTGGGAGATTTTGTGTGAACACCATGAAAAACTTAGCAGAAAGAAGAAAAAAACAAAAAGAATTATTTTAGAATTTACAGTGAGAGATCAGTTTCGTATATAAATTTAATGTAAAATGATCCTCATTTCCGGGACATTCTACATTTTTAAGGCTGTTCATGAAATTTTTTTTCCACTAACCCTAGATTTTTAAGTCCGACTGGAAAGGTCATAAACCACATGTAATACCTTTAAAAAGGTGGTACCCCCCCCCAAAAAAAAAACGCACAGAATTTATCTCCTATAGCAAATTTATTTTATTAACTGCTCTAAAACGCTAGAATAGCTCAGAAATGGGGGTTTATTCTACGTTAAATTTACATGTGAAACTGCCCCCTCCATGCTTAAATTCTGAAAGAATTAATTTTTTTTCCTCCTGTCAAGATTTTCAGGGTGTTCACACGTAATTGCCTAAAAAAAGTAGAATGTCATTTTTGTTTTGGGAAGGGAGATTTAGCTGAAGATTTATATTTACAATACTACTACTACTACTACTACTACTACTACTACTACTACTACTACTAATAATAATAATAATAATAATAATAATAATATGTTTATATATATATATATATCAATAATCTACTTAACGTTATATAGAAATATTAGTTTAAATATGAAACAAAAATTAATAAAAACATGCTAGTAATTAATTTTTAATTAAAAAACACATTTTAAATTTCTTTCAAATAGTTTTTTTTAAATATGCACTTACATTTTTATGTTGGCAGGCAAATGTTCATTGTCTTTCACGTAGTCTGAAAGTTGTGTATTTGTGTCTTGGCAGTAGAAGGAAAATGAACTGAACTGTCAAACTGGTTTCAATAATATTAATAAGCAAGAACAATTTTTATTATTAGTCTTTGACTTTATTGCCTTCTATCTCCACCCCTATCCACCTTTCATATATTTAAACTTTTCTTTTAAAACCAGTTAACAGATATGGAAACTCAAAATCAAAGAAGAACTGACGCCAAAGTGTGGTCTTGTGTATAGCCGTGAAAATCTTTGAATTCACTAATCCATTTATACTTAATTTAACTAAGATTTTGAAAATGTTCTAAGTTTCTTTTTCACACTTTTTGGCAACTTCTTGTCAGGTTTGTCAATGCTGAAGGATTGGACAAAAACCCACATTTAATTTTTTTGTTTTTGTTTTTTACACAAGTAAAATAAATTTATACTGTATTTTTTATGTTATTACGATGTATAGATTTAATTTTACTGGTAGTTTAAAAACAATAAATAATTATCATTTCATCATTAGTACCAGCAATGGGAAATTAAGTTTAGAATTTATTTTTAAAAGAATCGTTTGTGAAATCAAAAATTAGGCTAAACTTTTTCCGATTCCGATACCCCAAAAAAGTTCCGATGTTTCCTATTCCCGCTAATCGTCTCAATACTAATAAATATATATAAAGGTGATTCATAGAAAGAAATACAATGCAGAGGTGTAACGGGTAGACACAAACTGAAGCAAATTAAGACATATGTATATTATGAATAAATGCGTAGTTATAATAAACTTGTGAATTAAATGTTTAATATTTAACATTTTGGTTTCAAGTATTTCAAATAGCGAACTTTGCAAAGCGATAGCGATAGCGAGCTGGCAAAGCAAGCAAGTATTATTATAAAACTTTGACTATTTTTACACTAGACAGAATGGCCATTGTGAGTCACAAAGCCAGCTAATATTCATACAAAATAACATCTTAATAGGTGAAGTTAAGAAGTCCATCCTGGTCACTTCCTCGAATGTTTTCCATTACCTGTGAATTGAACCTGCTACCTCAACTGTTCTACATCTACTAACCCAAAATCTCATCTATTCTTTCAACATGTCCATAAAATCGAAGTCTCCTGTTCTGCACACATCTCCCTATACTGTCCAGATTTAATCTTCCTCTGAAATCATCAGATCTCACATTACATATCCATTGTATCAACTTCATATCATTTCTCTCCATGCAACGCATGTCTCCAACCCTCACTGGCCAGGTTTCACTTCCATACTTCATCACACTGCATACACATGCCTGATAGACTCTTCCCTTGGTTGACAGCAGTAATACTCTGCTGGATAGTAGTGGCAGAAGTTACCTGAACTTATTCCATCTACTCCTAACTTTTTCAATCACACTGGCACCAGCTCCTCCCGGTGCTCCAATGTGTTCACCAAAGAAACAAAACTTCTGAATAACCTCAATAGCTTCGCCATCCAAATATACTTTCTCCACATCTGTCTTACACTTCTTACACACAAACTGCTTATCATCTCTCAACTTACCTGTAGTTCCACTGCACTTCTTGTGTACACAATGCTTACAAGTGCAACAAAAATGTTATGTTTAAAGCGTGGTGCTTTTTAGGAATAGGTACCCAGTTTGCAGTCGTGGCGTAGTCATGACGCAAGCAGTTCCGACTACGAACAGAGAAAGTCGAATCAAGTTCCTACTTTTACTGAAATATACAAATAAAAAAGTATGTTACTAGGCAGACGACTATTTTTCAATCAATTAGAAAATGTTGGGGATACTTTTAGTAATTTTGCAACTTTTTATATGGAATTATTGGGATACCTTTTCATTTACCTTTACTATAAGGGCCAAGTTAGGGTTAGGTTAAGGTTAGTTTAGGGTTAGGTTAGAATTATTTTATGGTTAGGGTAAAAAAACACTTTGATTCGTATTGTGTAGAAGTACCGAAACAACATTACAGAATACACTTAAATACAAGATAAAATTAACAATTTCTTTTGTTAAATAAATTTTTCGCAAAAGCCTAATAATACATTCGGTTTGTTTAGTGAAGTTCGTTAACATTCGCCAATCTCGGAAGTATCCGGTGAAACTCGGAATTGATGACGTAAGTACTGAAATTTTCTTGGTATCTATCCATAAAAAGTACCAAGAGTATAGATTATTTCATCAAACTTACAAAGTAAATGTTGATGGATCATCGGCTACAAATTATGTCACTTCCCACAGAGAATTCGAAGAATGTTCTTCTTAGGGATTCCACCTTTGAACTGTCATTATTAATTATCCATCCATTAGCTTTGAGACGTTTTTTGTATCTTGGGAATACTCATGAAGAGTTCATTTTACCATTATTTAAAAAAGAAATTTCCGAAGAATTCAGGAGGAATTTTTCATGCTCTACGAAAGCTTTTCAAAACAATTTGTAACGTTTTTTTTTGTTTTGTTATCAGTTTTGTCTTTTCGAAATTCTCTTTGATTTTTCATGTTTTATGCAAAGAAAATGAGTTTTTCTTTTGTTTCGGTTATTCTTATCAAATTTCTTTCCAGTTTTCTTGCCTTAAGCAATTCTATTTAATGCCATTTTAATTAAGTTAGACTTTTCAACTGCTTGATTCTAATTTTAGATAAACATGAAACACGAAGAGACAAAAACAGAGCGTGTTAGGGTGTAGGTTAGAGGGGTGAACATTTCTTTTGTTAGCAGAGTCTATTTACTTCAAGGATTTAGTTTTATTGTATAGGTATAATAGAATACCTTTAACCCTTTTTCGTATGTGGACTTTCCCATGGATAACTACATATTCAGTAGCAATGCACTGGACACTGATCTTTGCTTCGGACCTTAGTAATTCCTCACTGTCTCTCCTTTATTGTACTCTCGATGACAATAAACTTTTCCTTCTTTCATCATAATATCTCGTTGGCTATACTTACCCGGCACTGTTATATTCTGCTTTCCATCCAAGGTGCACACACATTATACACCCGTGCATCTTTGCTGTAACCCAGGTTTCATCAATGGCCGCACCGTTGACTCCTGTTCCCACGCTTGGTGATCGAGAACCACGCGGACGTCGGTTTGTTTTAACGAGTTTTATTTAACAAAGAACAAACGACAAAAACTGAAAAATCGTGTGTATGAGAGAGAGAGAGAGAGAGAGAGAGAGAGAGAGAGAGAGAGAGAGAGAGAGAGAGAGAGAATGAAGGAATTGGAGGGAGAGATACCATAACATACAGAAGGCAGGCTGACTTTTGGCTGGCAGGGTACCTGCGTTTCTCGCGTCTGTTCTCGTCGGTATCGGCAGGCTGAGAGACAGAACCATTCTTCTGGGCGGAAGTCACGTGATTTTCGACTTCTGCTTAGGCTCTTCCCCCTCCTTTTAGGGCGCCATTTCTTTGCCCCCCACACCTTCGCTATATAACAGCACAGCTTGAGTAGGTGTTCGTACCAGCCTGGGATACGTCCTTGACAGTCAGTCCGACAGTGGATTTGTTTCTGTCGAGCTGAGATATGGTTTTGTTCAGTCTCAGAAGATCCACCATCACAGTCTTTACCTCCTCTCTGAAAAGGGTTTGTTTATTTCTAATCGCCTGAGGTGCCTCTACCGGGGAATGCCAACGGGGCTGCTCAGGTATTTTTTGTAGGCCAGAGTCCACTTCGTGTAGTGCTTTAGCTTTTCAAAACCATACCTGACCTTGTGTCTAACCTCCTGGAGAGGAGATAAATAAATTTGTTGACTTTCTCTCTGAATTACCACCTTATTAATTGTACCTGTTTCGAAGGATACAGCAATGTCTATTAGGGTTCAAAGGTTACAACAATAAGTAAATATGAAGGAACCTTAATCGTTTTCATTTGACTAGTATGGCATATTAACGATTTCTGATTACTTCTTCTAAATTCTTCGACAGATTATCGATTAAGCACCAAATATTCAGATTATAAAATTATTCTTTGAAAAGATTACTGGTTCAATTCTTAGCAGCTGGGGGGAGGGCGAATTTTCTATATGAGTTTAATGTAAAATGATCCTGCTCCTTGGTTGTTTTGATCAATGTTTAACTTCTTCCCTTTCACTTTTTCATTTGTCTAATTATCCATTTTATATGTGACTAGCAGGGCTACCCGGTGTTGCTCGAGACAAAAGTGTAACATATTTATATTAAAACTTCTATCTCCCCCCCCCCTCTTCCGTTTTCCTCTTCCCTCTCCCATCCCCCTTTTTTTTCTCTGTCCAGCCCATTCCTCTCTCTGGATATACACACACTTTTATAGATTCCTCAAGGAATGAGTCGGCGTAAGGGAAATAACTCATTGAAATAAAAACAGTTACTTCCCTTTAGTTAGTGACTGGAAAACGACCCCCCCCCCCCCCCCTGTCCCAGCGAAATCTGAAAAAATAATTTTTCCTAAATTTTAGATATTATTCACCGGGGCATCGCCGATCAAGAAAATATTAATTTTGTGGGTGTTTGTTTTGTCGTTTTTTACTTTTAATCGGACATACATACATACATACATACATACATACATACATACATACATACATACCTACCTACATACATACATACATACATACAGACAACTGCATTTTATATTATAGATCAAGTGAATTTGAGATTATTTATTTATAAAATTATCAATATTTTAGAAGTTATGTGGGTTTCAAATTTATCCTGTTATCATTATCCCGAGTATTCTCGGTATAGACATTACATACACGCACGCACACACATACACACACACATATGTATACACACACATATGTATACAGAATTGAAGGAAAGATTAAATAAAAACCTAAGTTTATTTGTTTGCTGTGTAATTATGCCAAGACTACTTTATTTACATTTCTCACAGCATTAGTTTTGTAAAGTGATATGTTACTTTTAAATGAAATCATTTACATTCATTAGAAAAAAAGTTATCTTTTTCTCAGTATCCGTTTCAATTTGGAACTCTAAACATAATACAGAAATAAACTAGTGAGAAAATATTCTTTTACATTTTGTAAATACTAACTAAAACACACCACAATTGCTAAAAATACATAGCGACTTGTATTTAGAAATAAACATAAAAAACAACAGAGTGAGACTTATCACACTGCATAAAAAACTAAAAGTTCTCAAGACTCATAGAAAACGTGAAAATTATCGGCAAACAAAATGTCTTGGGCTAGTAAATTTAGTTTTAGTGATAGATCGTAAATACTCGGGACTGTAAACACATGTTCAGAATAGCCGAGTTTGAAAAGATTTTTCTTAGAATATAATATAACCCGAATGTACCCTGAAGAGGGCCGAGGCAGTAGTCGGAAAGGGGAATAGCCTTGCTAAAGAATTGCTCCTCCAGCGACCCACCCAACAGGGTCTGGTAAAATAAAATTGAGTCTCTGGATGAAGCAAAGTTGTACAACTGACGCCGTCTCGTTGAAGGGTTGACTCGTGACTCCGAAAGAACTCCTTAGTGTTGAAGTTCTTTCAGCATCGTAACGGGTGTTCCAATGGTGACTGCGGCACACCGCCACCGCTCGCCCCGAGATCTCAGATCAGATCAGCCACCGAATAAGAAAAGGCAGAACCTAAATATAGGTGTTTGCACTACCTCTCTTCCCTCAACCAAGAATGGCCTCGTCCAATCTCGCTCCGTTGGGTATTATATCCCCCCCCCTCCCGAAGACCTCACCCACTCAATAGGCACGACCGCCTATATTTTTTTTTTACAAGTTAATCGCGAAGTGATTAACGCTAGAATTGCCCTTCTAAAAATTTAACAGTAAAATTTTCTCATTGTATTGTGAAAAACCGCTTATGACGTGTAAACGCTTTAACTCAAAATCCAGATATCTTAATATGCTTTAAGATTTAAAATGTTTCATAATTTTTTTTATTGTAAACAAGCAGGGCTACCCTGCGTTGTCCGGGAGAGTTGTAAGTAATTTATTTTGATCAATAACAATTGATTTCCTACTGTTATTACACGCGAGGTAAATCTGACTGTAAAAAAAAACGAAACAACTAATCGAGGTAAAATTTACAAAAAAAAAAATATGGGAGTTTAATCTTACTTAAAGAACAAATACACGAGTAAAGTTTTACCCCCCCAAAATATATGCAAGATAAGTTTTACTTCTCAAAATAAACTTATCCACTCTCTCTCTCTCTCTCTCTCCTGAATCTGTAAATAAAACATGTGTGCATGTAGATTAATTTCTTTTTTAGTCACAGATGCTTTATTAAGAATAAGGGAATATTTATTTGTGTCTATTAAAAGTGAAAGAAATTCTTTGCTCACAGAAAATTAAATTTGCATACGTGAATATTCATTCCTTTCTTTATTATTATCAGTTATTATTAAGATTAAGCCTCCCTTCTTTGCTTATAACAATAAACTTGCAGCATACGTTCACTTTTATTATATAGACTAGACCCATCCGAATGTCAATAAAAATTCGAACAACGATCCGCGTTACTATGCATTCGAAAATCGTTGCTGGCATCAAAATACTCATATCCACTTTTTGTACAGATATGAAATATGTTGACCGTAACGAATTTAGCTGCTATTGGAACAAAACTAATTATTGCGCCAGTCATGTAGGATTTCTCCTAGTACGACCAAGAACAGAACAGATACTACACTTTTTGATCTTCCTATGTCTCCACAAAAGGGCAATGTTAGATAAAAAGTCAGTTTCTAATTAATGAATTGACAAAAATCATTTATATCATATATATACTATTTATTTATAGTATTTATATATTATAGTATTTATGCTATTCAAATTTATATGCAAGAAGTGAAGTGGGAGTACTGGTAGGTTGAGAGGATAACCAATTCGTGTGCACGAAGTGTAAGACAATGAAGATGTTGTTTTTGTTTTTCTCAATATCATACTAGCTCAACCAATAACCCAGCCTTGCTTTAATTAGAAAATAGTCCCATCTTGAAAGTAACACCGAATGGAAATAAATGGCAGTTTTTTAAGTAACACTTTTAGATTTCTGTTTCAAAGATTGCTGGAATTGAAGCTTCAAGAGACTAATGATGTTGAATTTTCATATATTTCGTTTCCGTACATTCCCCGTTTGACAAGGGCTTACACTTGTACGTTTTCCCCCAATCCCTTTTCTTACACGTACCTTAGATATTTCCCTTTCTTACATCTATACCTTACTCTCAATTTTCTTTTTCTTACACCAGTACCTTGCTACCAATTTTATTTTTTCCTGAACTTGTGCATTGCTCTGAAATTCTCTTTTCCTATCCCTAAATGTTGCTCCCAATTTCCATTTTCTTACACTTGTATGTGCTTCCAATTCCTCTTTTATTACACTTGTATGTGCTTCCAATTCCTCTTTTATTACACTTGTATGTGCTTCCAATTCCTCTTTTATTACACTTGTATGTGCTTCCAATTCCTCTTTTATTACACTTGTATGTGCTTCCAATTCCTCTTTTATTACACTTGTATGTGCTTCCAATTCCTCTTTTATTACACTTGTATGTGCTTCCAATTCCTCTTTTATTACACTTGTATGTGCTTCCAATTCCTCTTTTATTATGCCTGTATGTTGCTCCCAATTTCTCTTTTCATACTTTTGTACGTCGCTCCCAATTTTTCTGCATCTGTACATTGCTCCCAATATATTTTTTATTACACCTGCACATTGTTTCTAATTCCTTTTTCTTACACCTGTACATTGCTCACAAATTCTTTTTTACACTTGTACGTTGCTTCCAATTTCTGTGTGTTGATCTTAATCTTCCTTTTCTTGCATCTGTACATTGCTTTCAATTAATCTTTTCTTACACCTATACGTTGCTTTCAATTTTCCCTTACTTATACCTGTACATTGCTTCTAATTTCATTTTTCTCACACCTGTACATTGCTCACAATTTCTTTTTTACACGTGTACCTTTCTTCCAATTTCTTTTTTATTACACCTGTATGTTGCTCATAGTTTTACTTTTTATTACACCTGTACGTTGTTCCCAATTTCCCCTTTCTTACACCTGTATGTTGCTCTAAATTTCCATTTTCTTAACCCTGTACATTATACTTCCAACTTTCATTTTTTAACCCTGTACATTACTCCAAATTGCCCTTTCTGGACAATTAATTCGACGCTAGTGGATTTTTACACCATTCAGATTTTACACGATACTTCCTGGGGGCATAAATTGTTGGTTCAATACATCGTAGACGTCGGTGAGAAAATGTTGCCATTTCTTTTCTGTAGGCCACTTTATTCGCTTTTGGATTTTTGTGCTTCATTTCAATTTAGAAAATGTAATTTTCATTTAAATACCTTAATTGCCGTTGCCATAAATTATTTGGTTCTACAAATTAAAAAGCTTTTTGCAGAATGAATTCAAAACGAAATCAAACGTTCTAAAAAAAGAGATTTACCTTTCGCCCTTTTCGAGCCACATGTCTTTACCATCACGAATTGAATGCTCGGAACTTTGCATGTAAATTGTAATTAAAATAAAATAAAAAATGCATTCAATATTCTTTCCTTTTTATTTAATAGTTCGTCGCGATTTCAAGAAAATCAAAAAATATAACTTAGAAAAATAATAAACATTTAATAAAGGAATGTCACGAAATGAAATTATTCTCAGAAAAAATAATAACTTCATTTATTAAATTTCTGCTGATTTTCGTAAAAAGTGTGTTTTCGGGTGATAATGCAAGCATCGGAGTTTGAATTTTGACAAGGTACTCCATCTTCAAACAATTGGAGTTTTTAACTTGTTTATAATTATTTAATTTCAGTGCAGCATGCAAAACAATATCTTCATTGTTTCCAACTAATCCTCGCATGCCATCAATCTGACAATGCGCATTCATCAAATCAATACCCTAATAATTTCAGATCGGATTTGGAAGTAGTTATTTGTTTTTTAGAATAAATATTTTTTATTAACTTCTTTTTTGAATTTATTTAGATTAGTATAAATATTTAAATTTCAAAAATCTATTCTTAAAGGTATTTTCTACATTAATTTCCTTCAAGGTTTGGTTGTAATGTTGCCAACATATATTTTCGGATAACACCGAAATAATGAAATAATTCACGATTATTTTAATCTTTACATTCATTGCTTCAAATAACGGCAACATTTTGAAGAAAACTATTTTGTGTGGTAATTCTTTATCTTAATTTGCAATCGTATAAACGCACTGCCCGTTATAATTCCAAGATCGACATAACTTAATGGGTCAGAATGCTGATTATGGGTCTGAGAGTGCAAGAATGCATTTTACATGGATATTTGAAACTATTTCTATGGCTTCAGTATGCTATATTTTACAAACTTAACTCTTTAGATAAAAGATTAAGACGTCATATCATGTGCGATCAAGTCGAATGTTGAGTACAGCCAAAAACTTAGACTTTACCAATTGCAAAAATGAATTGTTCCTAAATCATAAAAAAGAATTCTGTCGTCGTGGACTAAAAAATAACATTTGTTTTATTTATTCAAATGTTATAAAACTTACAATTATTTTGATGGTAAAAAAGAGACAACTTATTTGAAATAGATTTAAATTATTACAATAAATTAATAAATTAAATAAATTAAAATGTTCGTTTAACTTATTTAAAGAACATATTCAGTTCACACGTATTTTTGTAGTAACAAGGACTTAAAATGGAACTGCAAATAAGATTTAAAGACAACGCATCTCCAAGTTTCGGTTGTGGGGTAAGATTATGAAGTTACTGACAGTTTCAGTTCTCTTGGAGTTGTGCAATCTTATTTCTATATTTTTGGTTCTATTTCTATTTACACTTACCTGTGGTTGGTAGGCGTGGCTTTGTTATGTGGGTTGGTTTCTGCACTGGAGGATTTCTTTTATTATTTCAGCTGTTTTCACCATTGCTGTGTGTTGTCAATACTTTCTTGTGATTCCAATTCCTCCTAGTTTTTTTTTCAGGTTTTCTGAAACTGTTCCTAGTACTCCTACAATTATTGGTAATACAGTGATTTTTTCATGTTCTGTATTCCTTTCAGCTCTCTGGCAAGTTCCGTGTATTTGCTTCGTTTTTCTCCCTCTTCACCCGGTGACTACTGGGACGTCGAAATCTACGGTTTTTGCCTTCTCTTTAGTTATTATCATGTCCAGTCTCCTTGTTTTGATGAGTTCGTCAGTTTGTCCCTCCATGTCCCTGAGGATTTTGTGATTTTCGTTTTCCACTACTGTCTCCGGTTTGCATGTGTACCATTTTTCTGCATGTTCAGAGTGCAGACACTTGCATAGTTCTCAGTGAACTGCCTTTCCCATGCAGTTATGTGATTTCGTATTGCTTTTGGGTTAGTTTGTTGCATTCGTTTATGATGTAATTAACCGTTTCATCTTTTGTACACAAAGTCTACATTTATTGTTTTCCTGGGTTTTATTTATTCATTTATTTATTTATTATTATTATTATTATTATTATTATTATTATTATTATTATTATTATTATTATTATTATTATTATTATAAAGATAAAGTATGTATTTTCAAAGTTATTTCCTGATTAAAATGAACAGGTGGTAAGTTTATACTAATGTAATTACTTATCTCATTCCCGTGATCTTTTCAATTTATAAAAGCACTTTTTTCTTTCGATAAAATATTCTTGGAACATTGAATATTTCTCATCTTGCAGATTTTAATAATTATAGCAACAAGCTTTAAGATCTTGAAATTATAAAATATAAACTCTCTCTCTCGCTCCCTCTCTCTCTCTCGCTCTCTCTCTCGTTCGCTCCCTCTCTCTCTCTCTCTCTCTCTCTCTCTCTCTAAAATAATATGCTACTTGCTGAATATTAGTGCATATGTTTATATTAAATGGAATAACTTCTTTATTATTGAAGATGTCATTGATATTTTTTTCCGAACAAAGACATTTCTTTCCAAGTTTTTTATTTTATTTTTTTGTCTAAAAAAATTACTTTTGCTTTCATTGTCCGTCGTTAATTATCATCATTCAACTTTATTTGAAAACTGTTTATTGCTGATTGGCTCAAATAAATGAACCTGAAAATTCTTCTTCTGACTGATTCACATTATGTATTTTACCAATTTTTTCTTTTTTTTTTATCAAAACTGAACCCAATTGGATAAAAATTATTTGCTGTTATGTACCGTAACAACGAGAATAAATTTGTAGTTGTGCGTGTGATTGGTCTAATGGATACTATCACAGACTATGGAATTGCTCATGCCAAGTTCAAATTCTATCGGATTGTTGGCTCATAATATTCAAGAGTTATCTTCCTTGAACCATATTCAGGTCATTTCGCCTGAATTATACTAAGCAACGATAGAATGCACTCTTCTATGTTCGGAAACCAAATTAAATTCCACCTCACGTGGGGGGGGGGTTATACACCTGATTCTTCCTCTTTCCTGGCCGACTTACAATCCAGTTGGACACTGTTCATTTTAGCATAGTTTTCACAACTCTGACGCCGTTTACCATCTTTCATATCATGGTGACAGTCGTCTCGAGACTCCCTTTCCTAGTTGTACGTATACGTTCCTGGAGCATCAACAATTAAGTTTATATTACATCGTTCAATCTCTCTCTCTATTTGTTTACCCTTGCAATACGTGCATTTTCGATTATGTTTGGGACAATTAACGTAACCTTATAATGCAGCTTTTCATTAGTAACTATGTCTGTTGTTTTCACTCCTTTTATGTATCATATTTCTTATGTCTCTCTTACAAACCGTCTCTGTGAGAAATAGATGTATGTATATGTAAAACTAACATTTTCTTAATCATTATCCTTTCCATCATTTATTTCCGACCCTCGTGTGTACACAGGAAAACATAACACACAATATGAAGACCGCCTGTTTGAAAAAACTCCAAACACGTGGTTGCTACAAATATCAAATATTCCTATTTTTCAGTATTTATTGTGGTTAATTATGCACTAATAAGATTGCAAAGTATATCAAACCACAATTTTCCCCAACATACTCATATAGGTATGATAGCAATTTAAATTAAATTGATAGTATATGATGAATAGATATTGTGTGTTGGCATTAGATAACTAAAAAAGAATAACTATGCTAAAAACAGGCAAATGAAGCCATTTAATCGATGTTTCCAATAGATATTGCATTTCGTCATTAAATAATTGAATATGTCATAAAACTGACAAACTAAGCCATTCTATAGGTGTTTCTAATGTAGAACAATGAGCTTCAAATGTAAATTATACTGGGTGGCCTTATGTCAGACTTGATAAAATTGAATTGGTTCATAAAAATATCACAATATTTTGTTCATTGAAACCATTAAAGATTACGCTGAGTAGGACTGTCAGTTAGTCAAAAACCTGAGCCTTATTTTGAAATCACTCTAAGAGTGGCAGAATTCTCAGAGGTCAAAATGTTGACCCACTGAGTTCAACGAGTTGACAGCCTCCCTGACAAAAGGTAAACCATCGGCCTGTCCAAATGCCAGATGGTGAAGGAGTCGAGAGATGTGTCTTTTGAGTGACAGTCTTTTGCTTTTGTTTTTTTTCTTTAGTAAGATAATTAAGTCTGCAACCCGACACAGCAGGAGTGAGAAGCATGCCTCTCGCTAACGTCTTAGAAGTGAAATGTAATTCATACCTCAGCACTTGACTGAAATTAATGGAACTTTAAAAATAAATTATATTTTTTAAAAGACAGAAAATGTATTGTTTATTCTTATCGCCCATTTTAGACACTCCTTGTTCGTACCAGTGACGTCAATATCAGAGTTTTGTGGGTCTAAATTCACAGCGTGGGCACAGAACTATTGACAAAGAACTGATCAGAGCGAATGTGACTCTTGTGGCCCCAAACGACGTATATCACCATAATAGTGTCGAGATTGTGCCAGGATCACACCACAATGGTGCCTTAAACCACAATTCAATACACGGATACCTCCCTAGGCTACAATAATCTCACACTAATAGATAATGTGTTTTAGTATTAAATAACCCCAAAAGGGTTGATATGCCGTAGTCAAGGGATAAAACCAAGCCATAAATGTTTCTAATAGATATTGTATTCTCATATTAAATAACTCCCAAACGGTTGATATGCTGTAGTCAAGAGATAAACCAAGCCATTCGATGGATATTTCCAATAGATATTGTGTTTAAGTATTAAATAAACAAAAAAGGGGTGATATGCCGTAGCCAATGGATAAACCAATCTATTTAATGGATTTTTCCAATATATATTGCGCTTTAGTATTAAATAAACAAAAAAGGGTTGATATGCAGTAGTCAATGGATTAACCAAGCCATTTAATGAATGTTTCTAATAGCTATTGTGGTTCAGCATTAAATAAACCGAAAAGGGTTGATATGCCGTAAAACTGACAAACCCAAGCAAACAGTGCAGTTTTTATCGTAATGTGTCACTCCTACAGTTCTTTTTCCTGAGTCAGTAGAGGGTAAAGCGAATAATTCCTTCCGATTCTTCTGATCACAATTATCTGTTTTTATCTTTATTTTTTATTCCACTTATCCATTGTCCATTGGTTCTCTTAACCAGCTGACCCCCATAACCCTGCCTCTGACGCCTCAGAAAGCGATGCTTTATCTTCATCTGCCATCAGAGTAGCAGCCATTAAGAAATTCGCTTTATTCTTATCCACCTTTCATTCAGTTTTCATGACTTGATAAAAATGTTTAGTGCCAGTCTTTCTCACTCTCTATCTCTCTCTTTCTCCCCCTTTCTTTCTCTCCCTCTTTCAGACTGCCTCTCTCCCCCCTCTCTTTCTCCGTCTCTCCCTCTTTCCTACTGTCTATTCCTCCCTCTCTCCACTCCCTCTCCTCTACTTTGAAGATTCTTTGTCAGCCATCGGCCACCTTGTGTTGAATGTTGTGATTATTGATTGACACTCAAACTTTTATTGCTTTCACACTCTCCTCAGATCCCATGGAGATTTCACAATATGGAACATTTAATGGATTTTTCTCAAGCACAAACAAAAAATTTTTTAAAAACAGCAATACCAAGAAAAACACAAAACCTCTTCTTTAAAAGAAACCAAATCTCAGAATTATTTGCTATGAAAACTGATGAATTTTTCGAAAATGTTAAAATTTAAATAACAAGAACAGGTACTCTTAAAATACCTACAGCGATGAAAATGCTATTTCAAACTTAAGCTTGACAGACCAACAAAAATTCTATTTCAAACTTAAGCCTGACAGACCAACGAAAATATTATTTCAAACTTAAGCGTGAAAAACCAACGAAAATGCTATTTCAAATTTAATTGTGATCGACCAACAAAAATGCTATTTCTAACTTAAGTCTAACGGACCACTGAAAATACTATTTCTAGCTAACAGACTACTGAAAATCCTATTTAAAATTGAAGCCTAGCAGACTAACAAAAATGTTATTTCAAGTGTGACTGATTAACGAAAATGCTATTCTAAGATTAAGCATGACAGACCAACCGACGATCAGATGTATGAACCCTGACCCTTCAATCTGTGCACTTATATTGCGCTACTTTATAGCAAAGTGTGATAGAAAGTTGGACGGACAGATCCTCTTATATAGATTCATGGACACACACCGAGAATTTTTTTATATTTCATTCTAGAATTGGGTTACTATGTCCAGTCCAATGCTACAGTTTAATTTAGGTTTTATATGATAATCTTTTTACCTGGACATGGACATTTTGTAAAGACTATCATATTTCAAAAGCTGCCATTGCAAATCCACTTAAAAGTCTGTAACCATGGTGATATGCGAAAGAAAGAGAAAGAGAGAGAAAGAGACAGAGTGAGAGAGACAGAAAGAGAGAGAGAGAGAGAGAAAGAAAGAAAGAGAGAGAGAGAGAGAGAGACAGAGAGAAAGAAATTGTTTTGATTTGAAGACGACCCACAGATGGATTCGTTGTTTTGTCTTAATTTCTTTTGCCAACCAAAAAGTTACAGTAGGTATTTACCTTCCTCCCACCTCAGGGAAGATGTGGCTGACACAAGGTCGAAAGGTGGGGATTGAAAAGCCAGCTAACAAGAGGCGTGTGCACTCTCACCCACAAAAACTGTGCGAGCAACCCCGTTGGGGCACCTCAGGCAATTAGCAATAAACTAATCCTTCTCAAAGAGCAAGAAGGTAAAGCCTGGGAGGTTGGACCTCCTAGAACTGAACAGAACCATACCACATCCCGACAGAAGTATAATCACAAACTAAAAAATGGCTGATTCCTGAGGACATAACGTTGACTGGTAGAAACAAGAAATTTTAGTTTATTTTTCGACAGTCATCATTTTTTGTAGTTGCTTTTCAGTCTTTCCATATATTCTCATCGAATTAATGATTGAATACAATATACATTGAAAACAAAGGGGCCAAGGCTTGACCCAGATGAATGATATTTTAAAACATTTATAGGCTCCAAAACAATTGGGTAAAATTAGACCAAATTTAGCATGAAGCACCGTTTGGATGTTAAGTCTGTCATGGGGTTTCAAAAATGAGAGGATACTGATCCTACTACTACTACTACTACTACTACTACTACTACTGCATATGATGTTGCAGCTAATAGAGCCTCCAAAAGTATTACACAGAATGGCACCGGATTTAGCATGAAGAACCTTTGGAATATTTGGTATGTCATAGGGGTAAAAATTAACATACTATTAATAATAATAATAATAGTATGTGCCAACATTTCTTGGCACTTCATACCTGTCAAAGATACGTCCTCGACAATGAGTCGAATGAGATGAGCCATTACAGCACCAGCTGTCCTCCTCTGTCTGGCTGAGGTACGGTGCAGTCATAGGGGGTGGGGGTACCCTTCTAAGCTTTACCTTCTCTCTTTGAGAAGGGGTTGGTTTCTCACCAATCGTCTGAGGCGTCCCTACCGGGGAATGCTCAGGCATTTTTTTGTGGGGCCAGAGTGCACTACCTCTAACACGTTGGCCTTTCTATCCTTAATTTCCGGTCTTGTGTTACATCTTCCTGAGCTGAAAAGGTGGTTAGTACCATAATAGTAATAATAGTAATTACAAACACTTACAGACCTCTAATTAAGACTAGAATTGAACTAAATCTAGCATAAACAGCCGTTTTTGGTGGCTTATTGGCTGGTTATAATTACAAAAAATACCAATTTAGTGTTGACCGATTAGAAAAGCAGATCAATGTAACCGTTACTAATTTATAAATATACGAGATGAATAACCGTAAAATTAATGCCTCCAAACAGAACAGTTTTGCACCTCTTCTATGCCCTCTTACGAAAATCAAGATATAATAATATTAAACCGTATGTCTAGAATCCTTATTCCAATTTTAATCAACATCCATTACATGATTTTGATTCTAGAAAATGTCCACAATTTAAGGTTTAAGCTTAAGGGGTCTTAAGAAAAAAATGTAATTCAGGGAATTTTGCTTAATTGGTGTCTAATGACTATGGATCCAACTCAATGCAATTCTGAAATATTTTAATTTTAAAATGGGAGGTTGTGCCCATATTATGCCTCCAAATTTCACAAAAATCTGAGGTATCTGAATTTTCACAAAGGAATTCCACCCCCCCTTTTACCCCCTTTGCATAAAATGAAATTAAATATATCCCACATTTATACTCTTTGCGCCTAGCAGCTGTGTTTTAAAATTCATAATGATCAATTAATTAGTTAATTGGTTAATTTGACAAACAAACAAAAACTATGCAAGATAACAAGAACCACAGAGTTTTAGTAGTATATAGATAATTATATAAATAAATAACATACATATGTAAAATGACTAAGAAAAGAAGAAATGAAGAAAGATAGAAAGAAAAGAAAGAAAGGAAGAAAGAAAGAAAGGTATGAAATTAATTAAAACCCATGTGAAGTTTATGTGGAGTAAAACACTAATAATTAATAGAGCGTCACATGAGAGAATAATACGTTGGAAAGAATCTTCTCATATGCTAGGTTGTTCCAACATTATAAGAACAAAAGCAAGAAACTAGGAAAGAAAGGGAAAGAAAGAAAGAACGAAAGGGAGGAAGAAAGAAACGAAGGAAAAGACGAAAGAAAAAAGAAAGAAAGTAGAAATAAAGAAACTGGTGAAAGAAAGAAAAGGACGAAAGAAAGAAAAAGAAAGAAAAGAAGAAAGAAATGTACAAAATTAATGAACAGCCAGAATAAAACTGTGTATTTAGCGATACAAATGCTATTGAAATATTCAACACGACAAACCAACCGATTGATTGACAGAGCCTTTCATAGAAGAATGGAACTATGTTACCTGATCAGATATTCCCAATTCGCTAAAATGTTTCCAATAATTGCTGTGTATATGAGATCGCTTGAACCAATGCGTGTAGCCTGCCATGCACCTTGTTGAATATTTGTTCAATCACGTTACTCGAGAGACAATGGATACCCCCCTCGTAAACGTGCCTGCACGTGGATTCTACTATGCAGCAATGGTTGTGCAATCTCCAACCTCACCTCTCCTGAACCGGCATTACTTGAGTTCGATAACAAGAAGTCCAGGAAAACTGGAAACAATGCCGGCAAACCAAAAGAATCCCCGACTCAAAGTCAGCAGCAAACGGTGTCCGGTCAGATTCAGTTCTTGATATTAAACTTCATCTGTAATATAACTTCCAGTGAGAGTTTTAGTTTTTATTTATTAAATTGTTAAGAGAAAGTACAGAATAGTTAATAAAGCCCCCCTACCCATGTTGGCTTTTTAAAAAATAACGTTATTATTTCAGCACGGTCAGTAAACTGTAGAAGATTATTTAGAAAGCCATTCTTAACATAGGGGGAGGATTTGTTAATTATTCTGTACTTTCACCTAATAGTTTAATAAATAAATTATTAAATAAAAATTAGTACAAAACTTTGTAAACCAGAAGAGTAAGCGACCGAAAAAGTATTTAATATCAGGAACTAAATCTGACCGAACACCGTTTGCCGCGGACTTGGAGTCAGAGATTCTTCTGGTTTGCCACAATTCCGTTATCATCAGAAAGTCCTCCCACATATATTACATTAATGTAAAATGCTTAACGTAATACAGTTCATCATGTGACGCTAATTCTGGCGTCCCGGAATTTGAATTGTTAACGTTTCTCCTGGAACTGCACTGGTTCATTCTTTTAACGTCTAACTGACTTCACATGCTCGTTCTTGGCTGTTTTATGATATTCTCTTCTATTCTCAAGTTTTTTTGTTCATTTGTTTTTGTCACCTGAAAATGATTCGACGAAGAATCGAAAACGTTTGTGATACATATGGAACATGCATTAATTGTTTTGATTTTAACACAAAAAAGATAATTAGAAAAATTGAAAAAATAAAAAAGGTATAATTAAGCGAAGGAATTCTGTTATGTTTAACAATGTTTGCTTAATATATATATATATATATATATATATATATATATATATATATATATATATATATATAATGAATTCCTTTCAGTTCGCACAAATGGTTTATACAGTAGCTCAATAGTGTATAATACGACTATAGCTCTAGATTCAACATGTTATAATTCCAGTTCATTAAAAAATACATTTTTTACATACAATTATTTCTGCCCATTTCGTAAATATACGCATTTATGTTATATAATATTCCCAAAGAGGCTTCATCAGTGTATAACACACCACAGTCAAGCTGCAAAAACAAGACGTATCCAATATTCATTTAATTAATACATATTTCATTTCTATATTCCTTTTTTTTCTGTTTTATCACTCTACCCAAAGGAAAATGTTCTCTAGACTCTGTTTTTTTTTTGCATTTAAGAGTTCATAAATACATTATGTCCACCATATTTTCTCCTTTCGTTTATCGTCGATTCTTAAGTCATTTCTTATCATGTCTGATCGTGTCAAGCTTCCTACTCAGAGTCCTCGCTCTTTGCTTATCCTATCTTGTCTAACGTCATTTCCTCTAACTCGTGTTCCAAAAGGAGACAATTACCCCCAATAGGCCAGCTACTTGACGCCCCTTTGGCTAAGATCAAAGTGTAGTATCTGTTCCGATGGATACTGCACCCCATACTGGTGTTGTCTTGGCCTTCGGGTCTTGATTTACGCCGGTCAATGGGTCTGTCCTGTGCAGTTCTGGGAGGTCCACCTTCCCAGGCTTTGCCTCCCCTCTTTGGGGAGGAGTAAGTTTATTGCTTACTGCCTGAGGCGCCCCTACCGGGGAATGCCGACGAGGCTGCCCAGGCAATTTTTAAACCCCACTTTCCTGACCCGACCTTGGGTCACATCTTACTTGTGGGAGTAAGATAAAAACTGGCCTTGTGCCTAACTCCTGGAGAGGAGTAAATCAATACTTGACGCCCCTCCCGTCTGATCTTCAGTTCCTATTTATGTGGGAACATTTCCCCTTGATAATTTGAACCACCAAATAATAATACTAGTTGACGTATATATTTAATATTTAATACATGTATAGAGATGAAATTTTCACCCAAATGTTTCACAGTATAAACAAAGTATTGGGAGGAAGTTGAATGGACATGCTAACAAGATGGAGCAAAGGCTCATACATCTTTTTTTTCTTTTTGTTTGTTTTTATTGATGGATCACCACTTATCAAGGCCCGGGGTTACTCGAGAATAAGTGTTAAAGAGATGAACTATGATTGTCGTCACAGGAAAATAATGGGTGGAAAGGGTAAAAGATTACTTAAAAGGAATTGATTATCCAAGACGACGGCTAAACAAGTATTTCTTTACATTAGACTTGAAAACGACCATGCTGTAGTCAGTTGGAAAGCAGACTCTTGGTATCTCGTTCCACATATTGGATGTTCTAGGATATAAACTTTTCATGGAAGTTTCGTTTGGTTTTTAGTAAGGAGAGAGAAAAAGGAAAGTTCTTTGCTGTGGTTGTAGCTAGACGAGTTCTTGCTGTGAATGTTTTACAGGGGGAATAAGGATTGGAGCTCAGGCGAGCACCTACCATGAACATAACAATACAGTAGAGAGAGACTAGTAATATCTTTTCTGTTTGAAAGAGGCTGTAGGAAGAGAAGAGATCTTCCCTCACTAAATTGCAAAGTCGATTTTGTAGTCTGTCAAAGAAGAAAAGAGTGATCCAAGAGGCACAGACTCTCTGATGCCTATGTTACCAGTCTTTTATAATGCAGTTCATTTCTTAATCAAAAAACATACGTGAGTTTTCCGTCTCTCAGTGTCTACATGTGTTGTTGTCGTCTCCTCCCAGACTGATGACAATTCGCCAGTTGTAATGAAAAGTCATTTCAGGCACGTAACATTATTTACATCAATTAATTAATCAACCAACACCTTCTAATGAAAGGAGATGGTTTATTTTGTCATGTTCATCATTGAGCTGTAAAGCAACAATGGAGGGGGGGAGGACAGACTGAGACGCTTAGAAGTGTATCGCTTCATTAAACGGATTTTAGAACATTTTAAAAGACATCCAGTAGTTCTGCTTTCTCCATCCGACTGACAGAAACACACATTCTCAAATCCCTCGTCTAACATAATTTCTGCTAAGCTTAGTTCCAATGCTGTGCAAATTGCCCTAAAAGTTTAACCACCTGAACTCTGCCAAACCTTGTCTACGATTCATCCTGTTTACGACTTAATTCATGTAACATCTCATTATAAATCATAATTCACCTATATAAACTATCAATTATGCAACACACTCAAAAACATTGCTGCCTGGTCCAGAACCAATATTCCTGACTTCATTGAACTAAACGAATTGTCCTAAAAATATCCAGATCACAACGTAAATTATTTTACCGTTTGGAGTTTATTATTACATAGACTTCAATTAGAGTGGAAAAAGATCGCAGACATAAAATCCTTTAAAACTCTATTGAGGGAAGCTTGGCAATATCCCACTTGTGAAGCTGCTCATGGATGGAGTGCATTGAAGCTACTTGACGTAAGACGCTAAACAATACTACTCCAAGGTAAAAAAAACTAGCCAACAATAAGTGTTAGATCTAACAATTGTGTCTTTCTTTTGTTTAAGCAACGATTCTGTTATCAACAACTGTTTTTCATTTCCAACAAATTACATATGTACGTGTGAATGAATTGTGCTAAATTTACTAATTTTGTAGAAACAACCGTGTACATTTCTCTCCAAACGCTCAACTCGTTTACTATTGTCCTCTCCTTCAAAACTTGATCCATCTACAACGGCAAATACGGCTTAGCTCGCACAAACATCTAATTGAAATCATCATCATCTCATCTGTCTTTTTATCTGGATGACCGTTGGGATGCCAAAGATGACTTGGCAACTAGTTTTCTCCAGACTCCCGATTTTCTGCCTTCCTGAGTGTGTTACTCAGCGCCAGCCTGGTCCACACTCGGATGTTGTCTTCCCACCTCTTTCTTTGTATGCCCTCTCCTCCTTCCTACCTGTACAGTTCCTTGCAGGGCAGTCTTTGCGAGACCTGGTGATTATGGGACATGACCGTACCACTTCATTTTCCTCTTCTTCACAATGGTCAGTAGATCAACATATGGCCCGACTGCTTGTCTGAGTTTGTTCTTAACTTCCTCATTTATAATTTGGTCTTTGTCTTAACTAATAAGGGGGTATGTTTGCTAGTATTCATCTGGTGATTTGGATAACTGTGCTGTTATTATTTGCATTCGATAACAAGGTATGTTTATGAACAAATATGTATTTTATTTGATTGTGACTTACGAGACATTAGACCTCCCCTAAGAGGGAAGGTTTATGTAACATTTGTATGAGATATTGAGGATCTTTTGGAAGCATCTCATCTCTGTGACTTGTATCCTTCTCTCTAGGTCTGCAATTAGGGTCCATGACTCATATATGTACAGAAATAGGGAGATGACCAGGGAGCACATCAATCTGGTTTTGAAGTTCACACATTTAAATACGCATGCACTTGCATACATACTAACACTTACGACTCTCAAAGCCCTATAAATTTAAACCAAGTTTCCCAACCTTATTTTGCTTGTGACCCCCCCCCCCCTGAGAACCATTTTATCATCTGTGGATTCCATATGCACATATAATTTTTTAAATCAAATATTACTAATGAATTCTCATTAACATATGCACAATGTGTTTATGAATTCTTATTAACATGATTAACAATGAGTTCATGAATATTAAAATACATTTAAAATGGATTACATATAGACCCCTTACTACTTACCATGGACTCCCAAAGTACAATGTTTTTGTGTGCATTAACTCTTTTCTCAAGCACAATTACACACACACATATCACCAGGTGGTGTCAAACTCGATTCATCTCCCCTTGTCATGACGCCAGGGGGGCATCTTGATCTGCCTTATAAAAAGGGATACATAGACTCGCCCTTCTTTTTTCTCTGTGACGACCTGCTACAGATAACATTACTCAGACTGTCTCTCTCCCTATTCGGGGTGACGGCTGCTATCACCATGTTCTCACACACACACAAGGACACTATCCCAGTATGTAAGAAGTTTCCTCCACTCACACTCAGACTTTCTACTATAGACATTCTCAATGGACACTTTTCCTTTCTACGTACACACGTACGTACACGCACACATGCATACATCATTCCACCTACACTTACTTTGTATACGTTTTAATGAATACTATTTCATAGTCGGTTCCGCATATAATAAATGTTTTATTGAATTACATTTTCTTTGATCTGTTACTTTGCTTTCATTAGTACATGCGTATATTGTGAAAACATAAATATACATATGAGATACCCGGTGCTATGCTAGTGTCGACGTGGAATCCCGTCGCCCTTAAAACTTTTGTGGAACCCCAGAGGTCCATGTAGACCCCGATTGTGAAACACTGATTTAAACTAATTATTAATACTAAACTTTCTCTTGCTACTCATTGTGAAAAGGTCTCGGCCTTTTGGCTAAGATCAAAGTGTAGTATCTGTTCCGATGGATACTGCACGCCTGTCCTGTGCAGTTCTAGGAGGTCCACCCTCCCAGGCTTCGCCTCCCCTCTTTGAGGAGGAGTAAGTTTATTGCTTACTGCCTGAGGCGCCCCTACCGGGGAATGCCGACAGGGCTGCCCAGGCAATTTTTAATGGCCAGAGTGCTCACCTCTCTGGCGCTGGCTTTTCAAACCCCACTTTCCCGACCCGACCTTGGGTCACATCTTACTTGTGGGAGTAAGATAAAACTGGCTTTGTACCTAACTCCTGGAGAGGAGTAAATAAATACTCATTGTGAAAAGATATGTGCTCTATCTGTCTCGGATGAGTTTGTGTCACACAGTATGCTTGTGGAATCATTGAGTTCTTCTTAGTTTTATGTTTCTCCATCGAGTTTTGGGTGTGTGTCATTGGCGCATTTCAAATTGGTTCAGCGTCGAATGTTATCGGTTCATTAAGCAAATTGATTGAAATGATCCACCCATCAGTGAAGAAGATCAAAGGTCTAGTTGACAACATGAGACCCATTAGTGTATACATTTAGATCCCTGACCCGATTCTGAAGATAAATAGATAGATATTTTAAAAGTACATTTATTTATTTACGTTATAATTCGAATTTTATACCCTTTTTATTTAACCTATAACCTCTCCTCCCCTTTTTACTTCCGCCAAGGCGAAGGTTATATTTTCGGTCGAGTTTGTCATCATGTTATGTTAGTTTGTGTACAGCCTAGCGTTCACATCAGTTGACCAAACGCCACTAAACTTTGTCAAAATATCAGGCATGGTCTATCTTAGAAGTGATATAATTTTAGAATATCTAGGTGAAAGGTCAAGGTGAAGATCACGAAAAAGGTGAAAGTCACACTTTTAGTAATAATTTCGTTTCTTTTAATTGTAGAGACTTGCTACTTGGCCCATATTGTAGTCAATGAAGTCCCGCTTTTTATATCGCCTTGATCTTGACATTAGACAGCAACTTTAAAAAGTTTGGTCATGGTCAAAATTTAGACGGAATTTCAACTTCTGATTTTTCCAAATTTGAGGTTTGAATCTTATGTTCTTTGAGATCAGTAACCACCATGCAAAATTTGAGCCTGATAAGATAAATAGTTTTTTAGTTATTAATGTGCCCATGGCATAACTTCAGAAACACTTCATGCAATATAAATAAGGCCCAGATAAGATTTTGGACCATCCTTACGTTGTCAGGCGGAAGTATGCAGTCTCACGACTGACTTATGTTCTTGTTTCTGCTCTTCTTTCTCCTTATTTTCACTTCTTTATTTACGTCATTTATTTACGTCATCCTCTTACTCAACTTTTTATATGTTGCTACTGAACAACTCTTCCTCTCGCTATTCCCTCCTTCCACAACCTCCTTCTCCCTAATTCCCCTCCTTGTACCACTTCTCATCTCATTCGCCCTTCATCCCATCATCTAATGTATTCAATGTGCAAACAAGCAAGCAATATCATCAGAGTTTTAGTATCATACTAGAAATACCCGTGACCCGTTGGGTCACAATTACTACCACTATTTATTCTACTTTGATTTCATTCGAAAATTCATAAACTGTTATGACATACTTCTTGCACAACTAAATGTAATAAGTCTCTTTACTTCGATATTATCCACATTATTATTATTATTATTATTATTATTATTATTATTATTATTATTATTATTATTGTTAATATTATTATTATTATATAGAAGCATTATAATTCTTTATTATTCTTATATAGCAGTAAAGAGATTTATTATTTTGCCATCTAATTTACATACATGTTTGTGGCGTGCACAGACACATGTATGTGAATTGGATGACGATGCTAAAAAAGAGTCATCCTTTCTCTAAATGTTCACAGAGACATTAAGAGATATTAGAGTGTGGTTGAATGAATATAGTGTGAGAGGGGCGAGAGAAATACAAAGATAGCTTTCATTTTTAAACTGTGTAATTTTTTATTCAAAATAGTAATTTTTGTTCCAATCAAAGGGAAGTAACTCTGTACAGATGAGTACATAGTTACATCCCTTTTTAAGATAGTTGCTATTTTAAAATAATTCCGACGTGAATTTTATTTTATTGTTCTTAACAACATGCTGCAACGATCCACAAAGAAAAATTGACGAACTAGAATCAAATTTTTGTTTTTAGGAAGGAGTATTTATGACAAAACTCGAGAATCAGACTGACTTTATTTTATATATTAGATGTGTTTCTCATTGTTCGGTCGAACAAATAAAATATTTGGGTGCAGGGCGTTAGTTGGAAAATTCATTTATTGTTGATATTTTAGTGAAATGGAAGCAAATATATTTTGTTATATGAAAATATTCAACAGTTTTTTTCCAGTCGATGTTAACGTCTGCAAAAAAGCCTAGAACGAAGAGAAATCTTTTATTTTTGTTATTTTGCACAAAACTTGAAGAATTTCATTGTCAAATGGAAGAAGTTTTTGCAGAAAACAATTTTCTTGTTGTTATTGCAAGAGTTTTGAAAAAAGCCACCATTTCAGTTTGCGTTTGTGTAAAATCTCTCCGAGGATTGCACTGTTTATTTTTACTCTTTTAATGAACACATGCCGTAACTAGAAGAAAAGAAAGAAAATGGCGACTCCATTTTGTTTTTCTTCTTCTTTGGATTTTACTTGATGTTTGTTATTACATCTGTTGATTTCTGTGTTATAGAATTTGTTTTGGAGAAATGTTATTGACAAGTGAGTTCACCAAAATGAGGATACACACTCTTTTATGGATAGATGAGTACAAGTTGCTAGAAATGGATTCCATGCAGAATCTCTTTGAATTCCTCCATTTTTATTTTTGGGCCAGTTTACTCTCATCTTTCTCGGTTTTTATCATTCATATTTCATCTTTTCTTTTCTTTTTGCAGATTGTTTTTGTTTCTTGAAACCTTGCATTCTTTTCTTCTGTCAGTTTTTTCTTCTTTTTTCCTTTTCCTTTATCTTCGTTTTTTCTTCTTCTTTCCTTTCCTTCTTTTTCTTCTTTCCATCTTATATTATTCTTTTTTCGATCTATTCTTTCTTCTTCATCTTGTTTTTCTGCTTATTTTTTTCTATTATTTCTTCTTATTATTATTCTTATTATTCTTTTTTTTTTCTTTTTTGTCTTCTTCTTTTCAATTGTCTTTTACTACTATTTATTTTCTTCTTCTTCTTCTTCTTCTTCTTCTTCTTTCTCTTTTGTATCTTTGTTCTTCGTCTTCTTTTCCACTTGTTATTCTTTTTCTTCGTACTTTTCAAAAATCTTTTTTCTTTTTTTTTCTTTTCTAACTTTTCTGTTTTCTTCGTCTTCTTTTTCTTTTTAGTCTTTCATCCTTTTTTCTACTTTTTCTTTACTATTTTTTTAACTTCTTTTTCTTTGTTTAGCGCATTCTTTTCCCCTCTCTTCTCTTGCAGTTTTTGTTTCAGGTTATTTTATCATTTGTACACTTTATATTCCCCTCCTCCTCCTCCTCCTCCTCCTTATTATTATTATTATTATTATTATTATTATTATTATTATTATTATTATTATTATTATTAATTTCTTGTAAACACATAAATACCTTAGCCCCTTTTCTTTTCAGTTTGTTCCTTCCTTTTTCATCCCATTTTCCCCGGTTCATTTTCTCTCTACCCTCTCTCCCGTTTCTCTATTCCTAAATCTCCTTCCCCCTTTGTAAATAACCCTTTCCTCCTACCAAACCCCTCTTTTTATTTCTATTCGTCTTCCTCCCACTTCTACCCATTGATTTTTTCCCAATCTATTTTAATGGCTTCGCGCCTAAAACTCTCCCTCTCCCTTATGCCTTTACAAGATTTTGTCAGCATTCTTATCTCTATCATATCAGGATTTGTGTCTTCATATGTATATTTATATAAAATAAAACATGCGTACCATTTTTGCAGGAATGTTTTTTTATCTTTCTCTCGCTGTTTACATGCATATTGTCACTGCCAATTCCATCATAGCAAAATGGATCCAACTGAAACAGCTTCAGATTCTAATGAAATCTCATTTTCAATAGTTTACGTAAAAGAAAAGAAATAAAATTTTAGTTTTTATTGTTTTATTTCAATAATTATCTAAAAAAAATAGATTAAAAGTAAAAAATAGATTAAAAATAAAAAAATAGATTAAAAGTAAAAAATAGATTTTAAAAAATAGATTAAAAGTAAAATAAAAAAGAAATAAATATGTAGGCCACATATAGGCGAAAATACGCATACACAGAAAGATGAAAAGTAGCCACAGAATAGAGAAGTGACAGCGAAAAGAAGTGATAGAGAAAAGAAGAGAGAAGAGATGTAAAAAATGCCCAATAATAACTCAAATAATGTAAGGGAGATAAATTATATTTTAAGCTTAGAAGATTTATCACCCTTATATTATTTGAGTCATTATTTAAAATTGTCGCCATCGTAACAAGCTGCAATTCCAGTTAGGAAGATTCTTACGATGTCAATAATTTTGAAGTTTGTTTTCAACCAAACTGAACTGATATATATTTTTTTCGTATTCTACAGAACATGCTAGAAGAGAGAAAACGATTAAGTGGTTCGACAAAATCAAATATCGATGTATTAGTTGCAATGCTATTTAGGTCTAAATTGAAAAATCCGACAAGATAATTTTATATATTAGATTTTAAAAAGACAGACACGCGTATCATCTTTGTGGGAATTTTTATGTACGCATGTATATTGTCACTACCAATTCCATTATAAAAAATAGATTAGACTTAAAACCATTTTAAATCCTAATAAAATCTTGTTTTAAATGTGTTACGTAGCCCTGTTAATGAGAGCTATAGTTGTTCTTTGCTTCTTGGGAGCGGGGCTGATGGTGCAGTTTGGATTCGGGCGTTTTTACTTGCAATCTTTTTTTTTTAACTATGCCGTTTTTTTTGTCTTTTTCAAAATATAAATTTTTGTTCCAAACAAAGGGAAATAACTTTGTATTAACGAATACAGAGTTACCTCCTTTTTGTAAGATGGCGTTCATACGAAAATAATCCATTGCTTGCCTCCTGTCGTGGCTTAGATGGGAGACGAGCCCAATTACGAAACCAAAAGACCTGAACTCAATTCCTTTTCTGTAGTACATGCCGGCCGAACCAATTTGTATTACATTCTCATGTTCCTGTGTTCATGAAACTGTTAAATAAAATTAATAGAAATTGTAGAAAAGATGTTTGCCTTTTTAATTAAAACTGCGGTGATCCCTTTTTCTTGATGAATACAGACGCTGCTACAAAATAGCTATCTCTAACAAGCATCTTATAACCCAACAACTGTACGAAAGATAATAATTTCTTTTTGTAAGATGGTGTCCAATTAAATCAAATTACCTTTTATTGTTCTTAACAGCATAATGCAATGATCCACCCAAAGAACTGACGAACCAGAATTAAATATAGATTTTGTAGGAAGATGGCAATTGACAAAATTCTAGAAAGGAACTGACTTTACTTTATATATTTGATTCGGAAATTTGATATTATAGAAATTAAAAGATAAGGATGAAAATGGTAAAATTCGGTTCAAGGGGTACACAGGGGTCCTCATTTATTCACAGGCAACATCGTAAAATATATCTATATTAAATTAAAATAATGTTCTTCTCTTTGCCTTTTAGTGCCGATAGACTTGTGTACATGTGATTTGTTGTCCTGCTAGACTGATGTCAAACTCGTAGCTGCAATTAAAACCATCTTCTCGCATTATTTATTTAATATAATTAATACAACACCAGATTTTTTTCAAAAAGGAATTCATTTATTCAATCAGTCACAAGTTGTTGGTCCAGTGCTGCAAAGTCAAAAAAAAGTGATGGACAGAAGAGAATAAAAAATATAAATATAAATACATTTTTATGTATTAGCTCATGACTGTAATTATTTGTAAATCTGCTTAGTGCATTTTAACATTGTGTCTGGTCCATCTAAAAGCTTCTCTGCCAACATTGTCGATCGCAACCGCTACACTCTCAGACAATCATCTGACATGGCTTTTTGCTGGGTCTTCTAGTTTCCGATTATCATTATACAACTCACAATCTGAAGGTCAATCGTTTAAACCATGCTGAGCTCTTTGTCTATATTACATCCTGTTTATGACTTATCCAGTTAATTTCTCCTAAAGAAAAATTTTCAACTGAATAATCACTGGATGATATACTAACTAATATTTAACACTATCTCATACAGAGGGTTATTGGGGATTTATTTTGGAATCCTAATTAGTATTGTTAATTGTATAACACCACGCACCCCAAAGGCTCTTTATGCCAAATTTAGGGCGATTGTACTGAATTGCTTTAGAGCCTATAATTGTTTATAATGATGAGAATAATAATAATAATAATAATAATAATAATAATAATAATAAGAAGAAGAAGAAGAAGAAGAAGAAGAAAAAGAAGAAAAAGAAGAAGAACAACAACAACAAAAACAAGAAC
Organism: Sepiola atlantica; assembly: GCA_963556195.1. Lineage (NCBI taxonomy): Eukaryota > Metazoa > Mollusca > Cephalopoda > Sepiida > Sepiolidae > Sepiola > Sepiola atlantica. Next base: position 73,603,203 of record OY744528.1, on the reverse strand, counting down.
AAGAACAAGAACAAGAAAAACAAGAAGAACAAGAAGAAGAATTAAAAGTTACGCAAAAACTGGAAAATAGACTAGAGAAATTGGAATCAAAGGGTGTGGGATTGACACGATACAATGCACGGCACTGATGAAAAAATCTGAAATATTAAAGAAAAATACTCGAGTGCAGAAACCAAATTATATAACCAGGTCATGCCGACCAACCACAGATAAGTTGAAATAGAAATCAAAGAAAAATATAGAAAGAACATTGCACAAATCCAAGGGAACTGAAACTGTGAGAAATCCAATAAAATTCCAAGTTTCTTCCTCTTTTTGCTGTGAACAACCGGCTGTGAACAACTGACTGTGAACAACCGACTTGTGCTACTATCTCCACTGACAACACAGCAAGACACATGCGGCCGTTCTTAGCAGCAGTTCTCATCTTTGGCTAGGGAGGTGACGGTGGTTGTTTTACAAATACTTCAATGGATTGTGCTCCGATGAATGGGCTGCTCTGGTGCCCCCTCGGCGTAAGTTCACTAGACCAACTTGACAATCGACTAAATGCCATCCATTCACTGTGGAGGTCCCCAGATGCCGGAGAGCTTTCTACTCAAATAGCTTCTTTCCTCGTGCTGCTGGCCTCTGGAACTCCCTCCCTGTCCCCTGGTTCCCCGACGGTACTGACATGCAGAAATTTAAAACTAATGTAAACAGACATCTCGCTGCGTAGATCCCAATTCAGGTTGACCCCCCAACCTTCCCCCTTTTCTTTCTTCTCAATAGCCCCTTACGTCTACAGTGGCGGCCTGCCTTGTCTGGAGTGAACTATGTTAAAAAAAAAAAAGTGGATAACGACGTGGACTGATGACCTGGGTGTGCCAAGTTCGAATCTAGTTGGTTCCATTAGGGATGTGGGCAACCATTACGTGGCCCTCCTGCAAAAATCCGGTCAACAAAGTTGTAACGTGTTGATTCATACTAACTTAATTTTACCTTTGACTAATCAGATCTAGCAGCAGAGAAAGGCAAGGCTCCCTGTTTCTACAACCCAGCGAAACGAACACAGAGAACAAGAAAATTAAAGACTGTTATAAGTGCGAATCGTCTGAGATAAGTTCCAGCAAATACCGGTTATTTGCAAGACACCTTTCTTATCTTTCTTTTCTCTCTTTCCCTTTTTCGAAATACAGGCTTTTATTACAAATTTGAACTGTGTTTATTTACTCCTCGCGGAGTTAGGCACAAGGCCAGTTTTATCTTACTCCTACAAGTAAGATGTGACCCAAGATCTGGTCGAGCAAGTGGGGTTTTAACCAGCGCTCGAGAGGTGAGCACTCTGGCCATTTAAAAATTGCCTGGGCAGCCCCGTCGGCATTCCCCGGTAGGGGCGCCTCAGACAGTAAGCAATAAACTTACTCCTCCCCAAAGAGGGGAGGCAAAGTCTGGGAGGGTGGACCTCCTAGAACTGCACAGGACAGGCGTGCAGTATCCATCGGAACAGATACTACACTTTTTGAACTGTGTTGTGTTCCTTTCTCTCTCCGGCGTCATAATATATTTCATACCACATACCTAATTGGGAAAACCCCAATAGTAAGTCTAAATTATTTTTGGATACATGTTTTATAAATCTAAAGAAACTAATATAACATAATAACATGTTTTATAAATCTAAAGAAACTAATATAACATAATTACATAAAAACTCTTTATGTCTAAAAAGTCACTTAGTGACTTTTTAGACATAAAGGGTATTATTCAGCGTGAGTTCAAAGGGACTTAGTCTTGCTTAAAAACATAATTTCTAATCTTGTTTTGTTTATTTGCCAATAAAAATAATATGTAACAATCGTAGTTACTCACACTCTCATGCAAATATTAACTAGTGTATTTTTTTTACACAAAATTTCACAAATATTTTCCTTCGTACTAGCTATAAAGCCGTAGAAGAGTAAATGCTGAGATCACCGTCATAGGTGAGTAGAAAGTGACTAACTTGGGTTTACTTTCGGCAGTCTCGTAACTCTTGCTTCCCTTATTTTGTCCTTTAGTCCTCACATTTCATGAACGATGTTTCTGACAAAGAGGAAAGAATTGCTGTTTTCCATGTCGGAATCTATCCATCTAACGTTTTTGACCTTGAAGTGGTAATTTTTTTTTTAGCTCCTTATATCAAGTGGCTTCATGCCTTCTCTGGATCTTTGTTTGGAATGATTTTCATTAAAAAAAAAACAGAATGCGATATAAAAAAATTGTGTATAAAAAATAGTTTTATGTTGTTTTTTTAATTGAGATTATCACATGAACTTTTCGAATTAAAATCTATTTAGTATTACGCATGGAATCTGAAGAAAAACACGTTTAAAATGAGTAAATATGTTATACTAATCAAAGATTTTGCTGGATGGCATCATGCTGGAACCAGAAGTAGGTTATTATGTAAAAGGCGGACTAAGTTTACGTTACGTGAAACGAAGTAAGCATTTTATTATCCTAGAAAGCAATTTTAATAATTCCCAGAATAATGGCTACTTCTCTAGAATGCGTCTAAAAAGTGTTTACAAATTATCTATGGCATTAAAAAATAAAGGTTTTGCAAAAAATATTTTTATAAATACTTTAACTTTTTAAATAGATTATTTTTATAATTCACTACAAGACTTTATTTCGTTTCGTTACACATTGTTTACGTTCCAGTGTTTGGTATTGCTCATGGAGCCATGGTTGTTTTTTGTATCGCTCAAGACGAAAAAAGTATTAAAAAGTGTGGGTTTTTTTTTCTATATTATTACGCAATACTAAATTGATTTTAACTCCAAAACGTCATGGTGTCATAATCTTTAAATATATATATATATATATATATATATATATATATATATATATATTGTCGTCTATACACTATTTTTATGTAAATTATCTAGAAACTATTTAGAACGGCGATCTCATCATTTACCGGTAGAAGCTAGGTAAAGTTGGAAATTAACATACCCAGGTACTGTACCAACAGCGCCCAAGGAGCGGTTTTATTTACCTCCCAACGAGGTTAGGCACAAGGCCAGGTTTATCTTACTCCCACAAGGTAAGATGTGACCAAAGGTCGGATCGGGAAAGTGAGACTTGAAAAGCCAGCGCCCGAGAAGGTGAGCACTCTGGCCATTAAAAATTGCCTGGGCAGTCCCGTCGGCATTCCCCGGTAGGGGCGCCTCAGGCAGTAAGCAATAAACTTACTCCTCCCAAAAGAGGGGAGGCAAAGCCTGGGAGGGTGGACCTCCTAGAATTGCACAGGACAGTACCTCAGACCGGCAGAATCAAGACTCGAAGGCCAAGACAATACCGGTCTATGGGGTGCAGTATCCATCGGAACAGATACTGCACTTTGAAATATTTATTTGCAGAAAATACATATTTATATTCAAAACAAATTAGGCACAAGGCCATCAAAAGTGTGGGGGTGTGTGTCGTTGGTCATCCTCTGTCTAAGGTAATAAAATTGTCTATCCTACTCTTAACTAGAATCATCTCAGTCACCACAATACCACATTTGCTCTAGGGGCCGTCCTACTTAGGCTATTATAAAATAAGTTGGCAATCTTAAAATTTTTCCTTAGGTTTTTTTTTTCTTTTTATAAATAAAATAAATAAATAAATAAATATGGTTATATTTACAGAAATTCATTCAGATACTACACTTTGATCCCGACCAAAAGGCGCCCAAGGAGCGGTTATAAACTAGTGTTGTTTAATCTGTTTTAATCTCTGGCAGTCACGTGTCATCAGATGAGCAGGAAGTGCGGTATGTGTCTAGCATGACTGAAACCATAAAAACAAAACTGAATATCTCAACTTCCTTTCTGTCGTGTTTCCTCTCTGAAGAACTAATAACTGAAATGGTTGCATTTCTATTTCCTTTTCACTTCACTCCGACATGTGTGAATTTCCTTTTGGAATTAAAAAAAAACGAAAAGCGAACTGGAATAATTGCATTTATTTACTTAGCATTACAATTCTCTCGGAAGAAAAATAAAAAGGACTTAAAATGGTTTCATTAACTTGGGATGTGTGAGATTGTTAACTCTTTCAATGTTAAGTATCACCTCTTTCGGAAGAGATATATTCTGAAAAATTTAGTGTTGACTAGCAGGGCTACCAGGCGTTGCCGGGGCACATGGATAACCAAATAACAGAGTTGAAAAAAATGTTTGCGTAACATCTTTCTTTTTACCCCCCCCCCTCTCTCTCTTCCTCTACTTTCCCACTGACTCCCTCTCTCTTTATATCTTCCTCTGACTGCCTCTCTCCCATTGACCTCCCCCTCCCTCTCTCCCTCCCACTACTCTGCTTTCTCTTTTTCTCTCTCTCTCCGATTGCCTTCTCTTCCCTACTCTCTCCTACCGACCCCCCTCTCTCTCTCTTTCCCCGATTGCCGTCTCTCCCAATGACCCTCTTACTCTCTCTTTCTCTCTATCTTTTCCTCCGACTACTCCGCTTTCCCTCTTTCTCTCTTTCTCTATTTCTCTCTCTCTCTTCGACTGCCTCTTCCTTTACTCTTTCCCACCGACCCCCTCTATCTCTCTTCGACTGCCCACTCTCCCATTGAGCCCTCCTCTCTATCTCTCTCGTTCTTTCTCTCCGACTACTCCGCCTTCTCTATCTCTCCCTCCGACTGCCCTCTCCTCTCTCTCTCTTTCTCTCTGTAAGAGTGATCGTATTGGTGATATAGCAGAAGTTTCTCTGTCCCTATTTATTTGCCTCCCCACGAGGGCGGGCAGAGTTAGGCACAAGCTTGGATTTTAATGTGGAGAAAATCCACCTACCTAAAAGGAGCAATCTGGATTGGGACAAAAATTTAAATTGCCTCAGTCTAAAAGGATTTCTCCTTCACTGACCGAGGACAGAAAACATGAAGTGTAATATCAGAACAGATACTACACTTTGCTCCTAGTCAGAAAGCACAGATTTGTTGTCAACAACCGTCGGAATCGTTTTCTTTGGAGCTAGTTATAATGATTGCCGCAGCAACCAAAAAAGAACAATAACTCCATTATTTGCTCTGGGCTGGATCTTAGTTTCTGCTTGATTTATGTGGTTTTCTTTTTACAACACTGTGTTTAAATTTCTTAGACATCTTAGACAACTCGACCTATCTCCGAGTGTGTGGGGTGGGGGAACAAAGATAGAGCTTCGAAAAAGATGTTCATTCACTTTGAAGAGTCAGAATCTATCGTGTTCTTTATCTGACAACTATTACTATTGGGATCACCACTTATCAAGGCCGAGAGCCACTCGAGGATAATGGTTAATGAGACAGGAATGATTGCCAATCGAAATATGAGGAACACTACAGGAGTACTAAGATTGATTGGTATGAACTGTGTTGATTAATTAGGTTCAACATAAAAGAAGAAAAAGAAAGCAAAAAACAAAAAGAAAACTGACTGACTGACCTAGCTTCAGTGTTGTTTTTGAAACAATTACGAGTAAAAAATTTGTTTAAATTGATTTGCTCTCAGAAAAATATATTTTGCATAAAAAATTCCAAACAATTTATATTTACTTCTTATAGAAAATATATACTTATATTCATTGGTTAAAAAACAGTAATCGTCTCAATTGACAAAACTAATAAAACATAAAACTGTAATATCGTTACATACAAAAGGTTCGATAGATTGAAAAATTATCTACCAGTTTCTCTAACATATATTTTGTATTAGGTTTTTGAAACAAAAAAATAATTAGAAACAAAATATTAAATTTTATACACGGTTTTTTGTCGAAGGTAAGTGAACATTATCTATTATTTTGGAAAGTTTTGATATTGTTTTTAACTAATGAGTCATCACTTCTCAAAGTTAAAAAAATTATAAGTTAATGAATTTGTCTGTGAACCTTGTTAGTATTTCCCTTTTTCTGTACTAATGAGTCACCTCTAATCAAGGCCAGAGGCCACTCGAGGATAAGGGTCAATGAGTTTGTCATGTGGACGATGAGACAACACCGTAAGGATTGGTAAAGATTGTTGAAACTGGGCAGAATTTGATTATTTAAAAGGGCGGCTCAACAAGAATTTGTTAACATTGGACTTGAAAACGACCATGTTGTAGTCAGCTGGGATACAGCCCCGTGGTATTGTTTTTCACAGACGGGTAGTTCTTGGAAAGAAACTTTGCGCATGGAAGTTCTGTTTAGTTTTAGGTAAATTATTTACAGTGGTTGTAGCTAGACGAGTTTTTGTTGGGAATGGAGGCGTAGATTGGAGTTCAGTCGGGCACCTATAATGAAAATAACGATAGAGTAGAGAAAGACTCTCATCTGTGAGAAGATGCCGAGGAAAAGAGAAGAGGACAACCCCCACTAGATTTCAAAGTTGATTTTGTACTCTGTCAAGGCAGGAAAGGGTGCTTTCAGCGGCACCTCCCCAGATGTGGCAACAGTACTCCGTCACTGGACGTATTTGACTCTTATACAGGTAGAGGATTGCGTCAGGAGTGAGATACTTTCTGGAGCGACCTTAGCAATAGATGATGAATACTATGAGATGATTTAAAATCTCCACATATCACCTACTCTAAACAACAGCTGACCAAGAAAACAGCAATTCTCTCACCTTTGTCAGAAACATTCACTTATGGAATGTGAGGACTAAATGACAAAATAGAAGAAAGCGAGAGTTACGAAGCTGCTGAAAGCATTATAATAGCTTTTTTACAAGTTTAACATATCATTGTCACACTCCAATTTTAACTAGTCTTGTATGCTTACGTTTGCGATATCATTCTTGTCGGTCTGTCACACTTAAATTTTAAAATAGTATTTCTATAAGAATGTCAGTCTGTCATGCTTAAGTTGTTTGAACTATCATTTCTGTTGCATAATGTACAGATTAAACAGACACGCCTGAAGAATGTCCGTTCTAAGTTCAAAAGTGTTTGGCTGTTTAAATCTCTCTTAATCTTCAAGGTTAAGAATTTAGTTGCTCACCTCGCCTCTTGCTGTTCAGCTCTTCGTATCTAATCTCGCCTCTGTGTTTGGCGCCATGTCTTCGTCTGCTTCATGTTGTATTGTGAACTCAGCAGTTTTCAAACTGGAGAGAAAATGGCTGACAATGAAAAGATAAACCCGATTATAGAGTTCGACTCGACACTAAACCTTGCCGAAAGAAATGGAAGATTTTTTTTTTTTTGAAATGGAAGAGCTGAAAAACTGTTACAGAATAATCAATCAAAAATTTGAAACTACACAATACAAAAGAGGAAAATAAAATGCTGCGATTTTAAAAGCCAATGGCATTCGGATGCACATTTTCTTTGAAGATATGCATTCCATTGCAACTCATATCTGTGCATTAAATAATGGGTATCAGAGAGATACGAAGCTATGATTGGCTGCACAGATCATGTGATAACTTGGGTAAAGGGATTTTTTTTTTTTTACTATTTTTTTACTTTGTGGGGTGGTCCATGGCAGGAATTTGTTCACAATGGATTTGAGGACGACCAAGTTATAATCAGCAGGGAAGCAGTTCTGCGGCAATGTGTTCCACAGGTGGAAAACCCTTACAAAGAAGCTCTGTTCATGGAAGGGAAAAAGGAAAGCACTTTTTCGTTGTGGTGACAAGACAAGTTCTTGCTGTGAATGTCTTAAAAAGAGAAATCAAAGATCGGAACTCAGTCGAGCACCTTCCATGGAAATAACGATAAAGTAGAGAGACTCTAGCAACGTCTCTTCTGGGAGAAAGAGTTTGTAGGGAAAAGAAGAAGTTCCCCCCCCCCCCACTAGATTTCAAAGTCGGTTTGTCAAGGCAGAAAAAAGTTCTCTGTAGCACCTCCCTAGATGTAGCAGCAGTATTCCATCTTTGGACGTATCTGACTCTTATATAGGTACAGGATTGCATCTGGAATCGGGTACTTCCTGGAACGGTAGAATGAGCCAACCATTTTTTCAAGCGGCCTTAGCTACAGACTTAATATACGATCTGCAGTGAACGTCTGTCCTAAGATCTTATCTAAGCATTTTGAAATAATGAGTCGTTTTAACTTAAGCAGTCCTCAAGAAAAGAACATGAAGCATAGAAGTGGCTGTGTAAATCTTTTTGGCACTTCATAACAGTAGAGGATACGTCCTTGACAATCAGTCTGACAGGGTGTGCCGCTGCTGTACCAGTTGCCCTGCTCTATCAGGCTGAGGTATGGTTGTGTGAAGTCTTAGGAGATCCACTCTCTCAAGCTTTAAATTCTTGCTTTAAGAAGGGGTTTACTGCTAATCGCCTGAGGCGCCATTACCGGGGAATGTTGATTGGGCAGCTTAAGCAATTTTTGCAAAGATCGAAACATTAAAGAAAATTCACATACGCTTTGCTCCTTTCCGTTAACAACTATAAGAAACCTTTTCACCCACCGATTGTCATAGCCGATAGCACCCTTCCAGAAAGTCCATTCTCAGGCTACACGAAATGGAATAAATACGTAGAAGATATTGCAAAGGCTGCTGCAAAGAAGATAGGCTCCCTCTACCAGGCTAGAAAACTTCTCACACCGGCAAGTAAGACCTTTTAAGTAATCCTCTGTCTATTCCACCCACTGTTTCCAATCTTCTTGTGACGGCGACCAACATCCAGCAAGAAATCCTTTTAACCCTTATCCTCGAGTGACTCCCAGGCCTTGATGAGAGGTAATCCATCAGTAAAATAAAAAAAGTACCCATTTACTTGTGTATGAAGTATTGTTGCCACATTTTAACTGGCGCAGCAACCACTAGTCTGTCCCTCTTGGACACGGTGCAACAAAAAATTACTAGCTTAATAGGTCTAGCACTGTCTGTCAAGCTCCAGAGTTGCATCCAAGTGTTTGTTTTATAAGTACTTTCATGGAATGTGCACCGATAAACTTACTGCCCTTGTACCCCTGAAACAAAAATACCCCCAACCCATCAGATTAGTAGCAAAATCCCACCCCTTCACTGTAGAGGTCCGTAGATGCGAGAAGATTTTCTACTCTGATAGCTTCTTTCCTCAGACCGCTTGACTTTGGAATTCCCTTCCTGCTCCTCGTTTTTCCGCGAGTATCAACACGCAGAAATTTAAATGTAATATGAATAAACATATTTCTGCCCAACTCCTCTCCCATGTTGCTCCCTATAAATCTGGCCCCTACCACAGTAGCCACTTATGCTTCAGCGGCAATATTGTCCTGCTTGGGGTGAATAAAAGGTTTTTTTAAATTAGAATATTAAATTGTACTTTTCCGCTAATTTATTTGAAATAATACTTTGTAATATAGCGGGGGTGGAGAGCTCTCCTCTCTATTGTTTAGCTTCACTTAAAAGTTTTCCCACTTCAATTTGGCCCCTGAATACATCCGTCTGTCTCTTCAATCTTTCTCCTTAATGTGTGAAACTATTTCATATAAATTCTTCCTAAGCTGCACATCACAATTCATTTTCCCATGTTCGAACTTTTAAATCCATTGCTAATTTTTATTTTCCGACGCTTTTTCAAAACCATTTCTCTAAAATCTAAAACTTTGTATCTTCTTCTTCTTCATGTATCAGGCCTGTTTGCAAACATCGATGATCATGGCTCTCCATTCTTATTTGAATATTTTGTTTCACCATGATGTTCTTTGCAAACAGGTTACCTATAGTGGGTTGCAGTTACCTTCTATATGGGGCAGTGCTCTTACAGAGCAGGAAGTCATAGCCATTGTACAAAAATCAGTATCATCTACCTAACACAAAACAAAGGGTTGATCAGTTTCTACAATGCATTAGGCTGCTCAACTCTCTATCCATCACCTGCCTGCCCTGACTTCACGTACCCTGGGGGGGGGGGGGGTAAGTGAGTACTCGACCTTGCCCAAGGGTCTCCCACAGGCTAGCTGAGAGAAGGAGGCGCCTTACTGCTACCGTTGGTGGAAATGTTTCCACCCCACTATCCTAACTTTGTATACTTAAATTTTAATGTTACATTTTCCTTCGTTTACTTAATTTACCATTGGTTTTCGGTGATGCTCCCCTCCCCCTACTGTTTAAAATGTTTAACTAACTATCTTAATTTAATTTGGTAAACACGTCGTCTCCCGACCCATGTGATTTCATCCAACGCACGATATGCAATAATTCAAAAATTGCATTTTTTAATAAAGATTATAACATGTTGAAAGTATTAGCGTTTAAATAAATTTAGTATTACATATGAAATAGTAAAAAAAACTTTAAAATTAGACTCCTCCTCCCACTGTCCAAATTGTTTAACTTATTAAACTATTTTTAGTTAGTGTTATTCTCCTAAATGTATGTGAAGAGAGAGTGTTAAGAATGAACTGGATGAATTCAGAAATAATAATAAAAGAATGAATCTACAAGGGCATTTTTTATGAAATATTTTAAATAATTTAACCCGTATATTCCTATTGTACATTCTGTGTGATTGGGGATATATATATATATATATATATATATATATATATATATATATATATATATATATATATTAAAGCAATGAATGTAGACGTTTGTGACATGTTTTGAGGGTGGAATGAAATTGAAAAGAACAATACATGAATATACTAAGTTGGTTTTCGTCCACACTTATCAGAGTAAATGCATGAAAATAATTCAAGCATAACGACTAAAAACTTAAAATAGTAGAATGAAGACCAGTGACAAGTTTAGGAAAAAAAATGGGGCGGGGGTCACAAGTGAATCACATTGAGTCCTAGAAGCCACTCCTTTTGTTTACAAAGGGAGGGTTTAAATGACTCAATATATATTGCTTCCAGGACTTTAATGGGGAATAACGAATGTGATCTATTTATGACAGAAAACCTGTCACTAGTGTAAGCCAACGCACATTCGGCGCTATTTATAAGATGGTCATCAATAGCTGACCCGGATGTGTTGACTAAATTATTAAAATTATTTAGTCGGCCCTGGCGCATTGCAGAGGTATGTGTTGTTTTGTTCTTCCCACGTATATGGCATCGCACCGACATTTAAATTGATAAATAATATTAATGATATGTTGGGGTGGGAGAACATCCTTATGAACGGACTTTAACAACGGTCGAGCAGAAAAAACAATTCTAGGGTTAGATGCCTGATAACACCGACGCACAGCTACAAAGATTTGGTTAGCAAACTTTATGCTAATATTACCTAACCAAGGTAATCTGATGTACGCCGGACATTTGGAGGACAAAAAAGTTTAGGCTTATGAAAGTGGGTGATCTTGGTAACGATATTAGAATTAACAATATCGAGAGGGTAACCATTTTCAACGAGCACCGCTTTGATAAATTTAATCTCCGAATCAATCAGGGATTCAGAGCAAATCTTTAAGGCAAGATGAACCAAACATTTAATCAGATTTATTTTTATTTGTTTGGCACAAAAAGAGTCCCAATGACAATATGAACCAGTAAATGTAGGTTTGCAGTAAACAGATGTAAAAAACAATGAATCAGATTTATGCACTAGTACATCCTGAAAAGGAAGGGTGGAATTGTGTTCCCTCTCACAGGTGAACTGTAAGGCTGAGTGCAATTGATTGAGTGCATTAAAAGAAATATGGAATCTGACTCATTGTTAAACACGCAGAATGTTCGTCAACGTATCGAAAATAAGTAAGTAGCTTATTGATACGGGCCAAAAGATTATGCTCGTGAAAACCTACGAAGATATTGGCCAACACAGGACCAAGGGGTGACCCCATAGAAATGCCGTCGATTTGCTGATACATGACATTATCAAAACTGAATTCGACAGACATGGTAGCAAACCGCATCAGTGCTACGAAGACCTCCTCAGAGATAGTGGGATCAACTGAGAAACCACGATATACATATCGATGGTTTCTTGTAAGGGAACGCATGTAAATAAACTGCTGATGTCGAAAGAACACATAAACTTATTCTCAGCAGAAAAAGGGCAATTGTGTATATATTCAGTAAAAGTGAATGAATCTTTAATACAGTTGGCCGAATATACTTCAAGAACAGGTTGAAGCAATTCAGCCAACCATTTAGCTAATTGTGCTGAACCGACCCGACCGGTCTTACGGATATATTATTCTCATGTGTTTTTGGTAGGCCATAAAGACGTGGTTTATAGACCCTATTGTTCGGATAATGTCGTATATTTCCCCAGGAAGAACACCTTTCTTAACCAATTTGAGTAATCTTTTTTTAAAATTACTTTCAATGGAAAGGGTCTCATCATGCGTGCTTACAGGTCCGAATCTTTTAAATTTATCGACGTCATCCAAGATCACCATCCTTTTTGCCACCGACGTCATCCAAGATCATCATCCTCTTTGCCACATAATCGGCATAATCTAGAATCACTATTCCCGACCCCTTATTTGGTTTGGTAATGATAAGGGACTGATTTGACCGCAGAGATTTGATGGCAAGAAAATGTTCATTTTGCCAATTGATATTAGCTCTTGTAAAACCTACGATCAAGCACTTTACTGTTTTCGTCAACAAATTTATTATATATATATATATATATATATATATATACAGGGTGGGCCAAAATAAGGGTCCTATCTTTAAATTTGAATAACTTGAATTTGAATAACTTCCACAAAATAAAAGTTAAACTCACCAAACTTTATGTGTGTGTAGACTGACCCTTCCGAGATTTTTTGAAATAAACAAAACAAATTTTAGCCGAAAAACACTTCTTAAAACTTACAAAAACTAAACTATTGTTTTTTACACTGTTTTGAGTTTTTTAAGCAAAAATAATGTTTTCTAAATGAGGGTACGTTCCTTAGGGCTAATACGGCTCATGCTTGCTTCGGAAGGGGTCCTTTACTTATTCTAAAAAAAATTTTTTTTTTAAATCAATAAATAAAAAAGTTATGAATTTTTAAAAATAGGACCCTTATTTTTGCCCACCCTGTATATATATATATATTAATCCAAGTAATTTTTCATACAAAGGGTAAAATTCCAAAGAATCCTGTCTTTATATAAAACTGCTCAATAATAAATAGAGCTGTTTTATTTATACGAACATTATTTGGATACCAGTGCAGCTGTACGGAAAAGATGTTGGGCCTATGAGGTCTTGCTATCCATGGCTTTGATGAATAACGGTTGTATGGATAAAAAAAATTATCTCTAATATATATATAGCTATATATATAAATTCCCTGAACAGTTTAGAACCACTTTTATGCCCCCTTACAAAAATTTAAATCTGGGTTTGAACCGTGCGACCAGCAGAGCTGTTATCCTCCACAGTAACTATTTCCGAAAAAGGATAAAACACATATGTATGCGGACAATAGTTTTAAAAAATAATTGTTATAATATTATTCAATAACCTCCTTACGGCTGGGCACTTTAAGAGAATTAAAACAAGCTGCCCCCAGGCTGTGAAAATCTGTGATCCATTAGTGATATATATATATATATATATATATATATATATATATATATATATATATTGAGATAGGTTTTGACCAAAACAGAGTTTTGTATCGAGCAGAATTGGGTTTTATTTAAAAAATTACCGATTTTTCCTAATAGCCAATGCAATCGGTGCATTAGTAATTACAAAGACCGAATCTTATAGAAAAATGAATCTTCAGATTTTCCGAAAAAAACCCGACATATTTCAGATACTTTTACAGATAAACGTTCTTTCCTTTGATATACGCAGCGAACAAAACTTAAAGACTGACATGTTACGGCCTTATATATATATATATATATATATATATAGAGAGAGAGAGAGAGAGAGAGAGGAGTATTAGAAGGCTATAACAATGCAAGAAATGGAAATATGTTCGTGTTGAGAAGTAAGACAAAAACAAGTGATTTTTTTATTTTATATACATATTTTTTAATTTAATTTTTTGTTATAGCAAATCTTACTTGATTAGGCAAGACTTCAACACTGTGATGTAATGTATGTGACCGTGTTCTATAATATATTTCGAAGAAGACCTCTTTATCAAATATTAGGTGTTTCAAATCTCTAAAACACGTTCGGAATGGTAATATTGCTATATGCTTATAACTCAGTAAATATTAATATCCACAGGAAATGGAATAAAACTATAACTAAATGCTTTTTTTCTCTCAATATTTCACATTTGACTTAACTGATGAAGTATTATATTTGTTTAAATAAAATTAGCTATTTAAATATTTTTTTCTTTGTGGAGGGGGTAGGGGTAGAGGTAATAGCTAATTTTTTTTTCCTTAATATTATCTATTTAATATTTATTTATTTTTTATTTTCAAATTATATACTGTTGTTATGTTATTTTATTCAAACAGTATTTATTTATTTGTTTTTTCTAATAATTAAATTTTTTATATTTTTTATTTATTTTTATGATTAACGGGTAAATATGTTTTGATCTATACCATGGCCAGATTGTGTGTAGCCTGCATTAAATGTAACAAACAAAATAAATTCTTTAAAATGCTGAAGTAATTCTTGTTTTATTTATCTGTAAATGCTATCATCATCTACTTACTCTTAAATTATTTAATGCTGTTATGATTTTAGTAAAATGTTATTAAAATTAAGAATTTAATTTATTAACGATTTTTTAAAAAATTTAATTTAATTTAAAAAAAAGGGGAAGCAACTCTCATAAAATCGTTGTGTATTATCTCCTTTATAACAATGTGTACCAATAGATACACACACAGACACACACATATATATATACACATATACATATATATATATATATATATATATATATATATATATATATATATATATATATATATGTGTGTGTGTGTATATATATATATATACTAAATTTTAATTTTCAATATATAATTTCTTTTAAATGCTGAGAAGGATTTTCTAAACTTATTTGAAACTTTTAAATCTTTTTCATTACTTTTGGATATTTATTTTCTAGTGTCTTCATTAGGTTTTAGTCAATTATAATCAGAATCCAACATATAACTGGTTAGTTTTTTTGTTGTGTTTCTTTGTTTTGTTTTTTATGTTTTTCCCTCTTTCGCAATCAAACATTCAGTTTTAACAAGGGGATAAATCACTTGAAACTTTTTATAGTGACTTGTCACCCCTATATAAGTGTGTAATTCCAACAATATAATATAAAACTCTACATACAAACACACATATATATATGTATCCATATATCTATTCAATTGTTGGAAGGTAATAGTGAATATATATAGTAAGTTTGTTATTTCATTCTATATTTCTATTATTACATTTTTTTAAAATTATTTTATTTATTAATTCATTTGTGTATTCATTTATTTTATCAATATTATTTTTTTTTAAAGATTTTTTTATAATTTATTTTTTTCTTTAAATATTTTTATTTTTAATTTTTATTTTATAGAATTTTTTGGAGGGGGGTTAATTGTAATATTATTTTGTAGAGAGAGAAGATGAAACGTGTATCTATATACTAACTGCGTTATTCTATTAATATAAGAATATTAATTGTTATTTATTTTATTGTATTTTATATATTTATACATAATTTATCTGTTTTAACAGTATTGCTGTAATATTGCATAAAGCAGTGAATGTCAATGTGGCTTCTAGTGTGTATATTAAATTCATGGTTATTAATTTGACTATTATCATTATTATTACTTTGTTTATGATACATTTTTTCATTTCTTCCATTGCTTTTATTTTTTGGGGGTAATTGTAAATTCATATACCATATGTGTTGTTCTATTAATGATTCTTTAATTTATATATTTTAAACTGATTCAAATTTTCTTAGAATTGTATTAATGTGATGTGTGTGGGCTGAAGTTAAATACTATATATACTATACTATATATTATATTATAAATGAGGAACTAAGTTCAAGCCTGCTATTAAGTTCAGGGCGTAACCTCAAGATGAATAGAGCTTCTTTAATTCGAAGATTTCTAATGTCCCTCTCCGTGGCCAAGATAACTTTGATAAGTCTGTTGGTGTTTTTGATGTGATAAGGTGATTGAAGAATGATGATGCTTGTGTTTATGTATGTTCCTTAATCCTGATGTGTAGAGGTCTCATAATACTACCTACGTAAAATTTGCTGCAGATGGTGCATTCTAATCTGTACACCGTATATATGCGATAACAAATGTCTGTGGTATTCATTGGACAGTTAACCAGGGTGCACGGTGTTAGGTTATATTGGTGTTTGCGTGTAGCTAGCTGCTGCCTTATTGATGGACCTGAATGGGCAATCCATATATTCAAGCCCTCTCTTCTAGTGGCCTTATGGATTGCTGTTGTGATTTTATCACTGAGATAAGGCAGTTTAAATAAGCAGGTGTTGGATACAAAGCGTCTCATCTGTTTTAGGGTTCTCCAGGTGCCTGATGGTGGTGTTGGGCTATCCATTCAAATCCAGCACCTGATGGAATTGCCTAGTGCAGACGGTTTTGTCTGCTAATACACTACACTTGTCCTGGATGCATGTTATTTCATTCGTCGCATATCCTATTTTGGCTCTTAGAGGGAGGGTCGACTTGTAATGCACAAAGATGTTTCTGCTAGCTGCCTTCCTATAGAATTTGGTTATAAGAGCTCCTTCATCAGAAATCTAAAGGTTAAAATCTAGAAGTGATAAGGATCCAGAAGCATCAGGGTGCTCAAGCATGAACCGTATACATGGGTCTGCATTAGAAAATACGGTGTAGATATTCTCAGCTTCCTCACGTGACGATGTTAGGACCAGAACGTTGTAGACGTATCTCGACAGGAATATAGCTGAGTAGCAGGTGTTACGGGCTTGACGTTCCAATCTATCCATGTACTAGATGGCAAGTAATCCTGAAATATATATATATGTAATTTCGCTTTCATAAAATTCAAAATAATATTATTGATTAAAATAAGAGATGCCTCTACATAGAAATAAAACATATCAAACTTTTGATCAGAGTTTTTCGCGCTTTAACATATTTACCAATCAGAATGGAAACTGTGCACCGAGTCACCTTTCGTTGACTTACCTAGAAATTGGATCACATCAACAAACTTTGAGCACAGTTAATCAAGTAACTCAAAATGTAAATGGAATTGTGTAGATATTTCCCCAAGCAAAATTCCTGGTGTGACAACCTTTTTTCCTTCTCTCAACATGTAGCATTTTTTTCATTTTTATAAAGTGTAACACCGTTTTTATCTTGTCCCCAACATGTCATTTTTTATATTCTCCAACTGTGTAACATCGTTCTTCTCTTTTCCTAACATTTGTAATATTTTTCCGTCTCTCAAAGTGTAACATTGTTTTTACTTCTCCCAACATGTCTCATTTTTTTTTTATCTCTTCCCAAAGTATAACATCGTTTTTCTCTTTTCCCAACATTTGTATTTTTTCTTCCTCTCCTAACGTGTAACATCGTTTTTCTTTTCTCAGAACGTGTCATTTTTTTTTTTATCTTCTTACAACGTCTAATATGGTTTTTCTTCTTTTCCAAACATTTATTAATTGTCTCCCTTCTCCCAACGCGTAACGTTTGTTTCTCTTTTCATAAGATTTGTAATTTTATTTTTCTTCCTCCAACATGTAACACCGTTTTTCTCTTCTACCAACATGTGTAATTTTTTCTTCTCCCACCATGTACATCATTTTTCTCTTTTTCCAACATTTGTAATGTTCTTCCTTCTCCCAGTGTCTAACATCGTTTTTCTCTTCTCCCAACATTTATATTTTTTCTCTTTCTCCCAACGTGTAACATATATTTCTCTTCTCCCAACATGTGTCAGTTTGATTTCTCCCAACTTTTATCTTTGTGTATAAATGTCGATGTGCCCCCCCCCCCGTCCTCACTTTTGCTAAATATACGTGACTACGTTTGCTAATATAAATATAAATTAAATAGGTTTTCTGCAGGCTGACATAGTCTTATGCATAAACATGGTAGATGGAAAGGTCAGCAGAGTTCAAACGGGCGATCATTCAGAAAAAAAGGCTATATCGGGGGAACCATAACCGATGATAATTATCCGGATATTACGTCAGACAGAGGATTGAGTAAGTGGTGGTTGCAATCGAGGGAGTCTTGCATGGAAGTTTGGATAAACAAAACTCGGTATGATATAACAAAGCGGTTCGATAATACTTAAGCCATGGGCTTATATAATAAGTCTCTCTGCCTTCGACGTTTCAGCACTAGACGATCAACTGGCTGATATAAATAAATCTGCAAAAATATCTCAGAGTAGAAAACCTGGCATCTAGGGATCTCAAAAGTGAAGGGGAGGGGATGTTTCTGCTTGTCGGATGGGTCGGGGATATTTTTGTTGAGGGAGCACAAGTGCAGTAAGTTCATCGGAGCACTTTCCGTGGATCCACTCATGACTAGCAATCGAAACGCAGAGAATGGACTTGCCCATCTAAGCATACTGGAGCATCCCAGCCTGCTTATATACCAATTCTTCTGGTCTCAATTTCTGTAGTTCTAGCTCAACTGGTCAGACAGCTGAGAACTTACTACTAAATTCTATAAAATTCAATCAATCGATTTCAATGGATTGTTTCCAATATCGATTGTGTGTTTGGCATTAATAAACGACAAGTGTTGACATACCATAAAACAGTCAGACTAAAACTGTCATACTTTCTGGATCTCCGTTATTATGGTCAACCTGGAACAAGAATTGGCTGTTTAGATATTTGTTTGAAAAGTTTTTTCTATTTCTCACTGTCTGTCAGTTTCTGCATATATTTTCATCATTTCAGATTTGATTTCAGTTTTATGGGCATTTGATTTTGACTTCCATTAGAAATAATCAACCCGTCTTCACTGTATAATTTATGAGTACTTCTACAGAATTCGAACCAAACTGTATTTTTAACCCTAACCTAACTCTAAACTAACCCTAACATAAGTTTAAGATTTAGTTCAACAAAAGTCGGTTTAGTTCGGTTCAAATTCTGTAGAAGCACTGCCATATGAATATTAGGTAATAAATTTATTTGTTTTGTTTTGTTTTGTTTTGTTGGGTTATTTAATGCCAACTCCATTTATATTGTAAAAGGGATTTCCATGCTTGAGGTTTATAATATATTTAAATGTTTAACAGATTTGGATGAATTTCTTTTATATGTGTAAATTTCTTGAGTAAACAGTCTGCCATTGATTAATTTTTTCCCTATAGATTATTTTAGGTATAAACCGATCATTTTCAGAAAGGGCATTATGATTTCTACTCTGATGTCTTTAAATAGTTCCTTCATAGTATCAACGTTGTAGTGTTTTTGTCATATTGGAGCAAAATCAACAAATTTTAACATAAAGTGTTTCATTGTGTATGGCATTTGACAAGTCGCACACCATGGTGGTCCTTCTGCTAAAGCAGGAATGAATGTGTGGCGTTTGTGTGGCCAATACGAAGTCTAGAAAGGATGATTTCCTCCTTTTGTAACTTTCTACAGCTCTGCCTCCATTCTCCTAGATTAGGTTGTATTGTCAACAAATTATTGAATGTATTACTGCTCCATCTAGACTGCTATATCTTATGGATATATGCATGGATGTTTGTTGTGACGTCTGTGTATGGAAATTTAAATTTGTTGTTGAGGGGCCCTTTTGGGGCAGTTTTGGCTGCTGTGTCAGCCTTATCATTTCCTCGGACTCCTATGTGATTTAAGACTCAACAAAATATAATCATTTTGGTGTTCAGCAATAATGTTGTTCTACATAATAGTTTGATGATCAGTGGGTTACCCAGATTTCTATTTTTCAATGTTGTTAATATTGATAAGGAGTCGGAAAGAATAATGAAGTTTTTCTTTTTACTCTGAGAGATAATATTGAGTGCTAAATCTATGGCATTGGATTCTGCACTGAAAATAGATGCTTCTTTAGGAAAATGTTGGATAGTTTAGTTTTCATATACAGCTGCACATCCTGTTGTGTTCGTGTCCTTAGATCCATCTGTAAATCTAGCGGTATATTTGGGATAACAATCTAGGATTTTATTTAGTTTTTCTTGGCAAATGAGAGGATGTGTGGTAGTTTTATTGAGTTTATTCATTTCCAAGTTTACTTTTGGTTGTGTTATTTCCCACGGTGGTATTGTTGGTTAGATGGTATCATGTATATTTTTGAGTGGGATGTTGGTTTCTTTGATTATTGATTCTAATTGGAGGCCAATAGGTTTTATTTCACTTTTTTTCCTTTGGTACAGTTCTTTGTAATTTGGTTTAAATATGGTATTTTATGCTGGGTTTAGTGTGCATGATTTTAGTTTTATATACTATTGTAAGGCTAGTTTCTGTCTTCTTAGCGTTAGAGGAGCTTCATGTGCTTCTACGTAGAAACTTTCAACAGGAAATGCTTGTAAGGCTCCCAGCACCAGTCGCAGTCCTTGGCGGTGAATAGTTTCTGATATTTTTTGGTACGATTTTCGGGTTAATCCGCAG
The DNA here is from genome assembly GCA_963556195.1 of Sepiola atlantica. NCBI lineage: Eukaryota > Metazoa > Mollusca > Cephalopoda > Sepiida > Sepiolidae > Sepiola > Sepiola atlantica. Next base: position 73,582,817 of record OY744528.1, on the reverse strand, counting down.
ATGAAGCAGCCATAGTCCAGTTTGGATCGAACAAGTGTTCTGTATAATTTCAATAATGTGTATTTGTCTACACCAAAGTTAGTGTGTGCCGCTACTTTCAAACAAAAGAGAAATAGCAAACCTCCTGGCAGAAACCTTTGAAAAAACTCCTCTTCCAAAAATACCAACATCGAATTAAAAAAAAATCAAAGAAAAAGAAGAAAAAGAACAGATCAGCTTCCAAACAAAGACTCCCCAAGACTACAATCATTCTTTCAGAATCAACAAACTAAATGATTCCATAGCAAAAGCCCATAACACAGCCATCCGTCCTGACAAAATCCACTATGAATTCCTAAAAAAAATACCCCCCAAATCAAGAGAATATCTACTGTCCATCTACAACTATATATGGACAACAGGCAGAAAATAAGTGAAGAACAATATTAGTTAGAACAGGAAAAAATTAACACAAAAACATGTTTATATTGTTTTGGAATTTTTTAGATAAGGATTACTACTTTTTGGATTTTTCAGACTATTATTCTCGTCTTAGATGTTATTCTCACAGTGTTTCGAGTGTAGATACAGTTAGTTATATGAATTTCTTTTTATCTCTTTGTTCCTATTTACTTGCCTCCCTACGAGGGCAGAGTTAGACACAAGGTCGGTTTTCAATCTAGGGAAAATCCAGCTCTCCAAAAGGTGCACTCTGGATTGGAACAAAAATTTAAATTGCCTCAGTCTAGAAAGAGCTCTCGCTAACTGACCGCTAAGGACAGAATAAATCAAATGCAGCATCAGAACAGATACTGCACTTTCTTCTTAGCCAAACCTTTGTTGATAGTATAAAAACCCAACAGATTTTTGTACTTTACTGATAAATGTATTGAAATAAATGATTCTGAGAAGGAGATACTGTTATATACCGCTAAATGTTGTGTCACTTCTCTTTCCGGTGGGTCAGAGTTGAAGCTCTTCTCTGTTTAGTTTTCTCTCTTAGGTGGACTTGCACGCTCATGGACAAGATACGACGACCATTTTAAGTTTAACGATATTTTATTTAACTTAATTATGGATATCCGTTTTCCTTAACTAGGAATTGCTTCTGTCTGGATCATCCCCTGCAGTGGTCTAAACGCCCCTATCTAGCAGGATCTTACATTACATGTTTCCTTGCTAAAGTTTACTGAATAACTGAAATCTATTATTATAATAAAGCTGAATAAATCAACGTTAGTTTCCCTAATGCGTTATACTATAACTAGAAAAATACCCTTTATATTTTAACTAAAAGCATACCCGTCCCAGGACAGGTAAAAATAAATCCCATAAAAGAACAGTTTGACATCACTTTTATGTCCCCTTATGAAGATTAAAATCAAGATATAATAATAATACTAAACTTTATGTCTAGAATATTTATTCCAATTTTGATCAGAATTCATTACATGAATTTGATTGTATGAAATGTTTAAATTTCAAGGCTTAAGCTTAAGAAGTCTTAAAAGAAATTGGAATTCAGGGAATCTTGCTAAATTGCTGTCTAATGCCTATGGATCAATTTAATGTAAATCTGAAATATTTGAATTTTCAAATGGAAGGTTGTTCTCATACTATGCCTCATAAAAACCCTTTAAAATACTCCAAAGAAACTGAAATTGTGGGAATATTTATTAATTGATGCCTAATTATGTTTAAAAAACTTTCATTTTTATTGGTCATAATTAATTTGTGATATTTTCTAATATCTATTATTATACTAAATGCGAGTTAATAAACGTTTGTTTCCCTAAGGTTTTTTCTACATCCATAATTTGCCATTAACTGACAAAGTGACTCATCTCTCTTAAAATTCTGTCTATCACTTTCCAACCCTCTCACTGTCTTGTTTTACTCCCTCACTCTTAATTTATAGTCTCTCATTCCACTCTCTCTCTAGCAGTCCCCCCTCTGTCTGTCTGTCTGTCTGTCTGTCTGTCTGTCTGTCTCTCTCTCTCTCTCTGTATTAACCATTGAATGCAATAAAGAAAGGAAATAATAAAAAGATTGGAATAATCCATTATAAACACAAGTAGTAATACGACTTAATCTGAACAAAAAACGATTAATTTGGGATTTTTTTCTTTTTCTTTTGTTATATTAAACTGGCTTTGCAAACTCATTTTTTCTAATTCAGACAATCTAACCTTAGCTGAATGGGTGATCCAACAGATCACATTTTTTCTAGAATAACTTAAAATCCTTAATATGTCCCATAATTGAACTAACACATTTCATATCTACCCTCTTATATGAGACCAGAGCTGACAGCACATGCCTAAATTAACCTTTCGACTGTGACAAACTATATCTATACTTTACTCCAAAGGCTTAGTACCATTAAGTAATATGTAGCAGAGATTTAAATTGGGTATAATCAGACCAGTTTTACCCATCTTTATCACAATGTTTTTGCCACGTTAGACAGTGAAGGACAAAAGAGTGTTTTGTAACTGAAAGGATGCTTTATTTCTTTGATTAATAGAGCATGAATTTCATTGTAAACGAAAATAGATAAACATAATAAAGACGACACCATAAATCGAACAAATACATAAAACAAATGAAAAATACACAGAGAGGCACAATAAAATTAAATACCAAACTTTTATCTCTTCCTAGTGGTAAATTATTTCCACATGTTCAACCGGTGTTACTAGAAATAATATGTTTTTTTTTGTTTGTGTTTGCTTTTTTACAAAACGAATCACTGCTTATTAAGACCCAAAGGCCATTCGAGGATAAGTGTTAATGAGTTTGACAGGTAGATTGTGAAACATCGAGGGTACCTGTAACAATGGTTGTAACTGGTCAGAAATTGATTATTTAAGAGGATGGTCCAACAAGAATTTGTTAACATTGAACTTAAAAACGGCAATGTTATAGTCAGCTGGGAAGCAGCCCCGTGGTAGTGTGTTCCACAGACGGGCAGTTCTAGGAAATAAACTTTGTTCATGGAAGTTCCGCTTAGTTCTAGGTACACAGAAGAAGAAAGGAAAATTATTGACAGTAGTTGTAGCTAGACGAGTTTTTGTTGTGAATGTTTTACAGAAGGAGACGATAGGTTGAATCTCAGTCGAGCACCTGCCATGAAAATAATGTGAGTAGAATATGTTATTTTTATGATATTAGAAAATATTTGCAATAGCCCATACAAGGGAGACAACTAGTTGAACTATCACAAGCAGTCTTCTAGTTAAATCGGTTCCACTCAAACTGGACACTATGTTTTCAAATCTCAGGAAACCATGTTGTATACCCGTCTTTGTTTCTGATGGCCATCTTTGTTTTTTGTTCCATGAAGCCGGAATCTTGCATTCTTTCTATTTTTTCTGGATCCTTGTTGTTGTGGTAACCATAATACGCCTGTCTCTTAGAAAGAAGATCCTGGTCACAGCACCAAATTGCACAATGTCTTATACTAGTCTTACTTGGCCGGCCATCATTCTTTTGTCTCCCATGTGGCCGGCGTCTTTTGGGGATATCAAAAGAACACAAAACAAATTTCATGGTTCAGATCTTTTTATCATATTTCTGAACTCAGAGAAAATATCACCCATGGACTGTGGTATTACTTATCCATATATTTTATATTCCCACACTCCCACCAAAGTTGTGTGGTGATCTGTCAGAAACGACCGCTTAGTAAGTCATTTAGGGATAAAGCTAAGGCCGTAAGAGAGAGGGGGCGAGATTCTTTCAGTTTTCACACGTGACGTCAAAGCACCATGTGATCACATCACGTTTTGCAACCGCATCACCTCTCAGTATGTAGCAACCAAATCATTTTTGTTCTTCTTTTATTGTCTATTTATTTACATTTTGATCTTGTCGATGGTTTACAGTTGTTGATTATTTTTTCTTTATGTCTGCCTGCATTGTTTATAACATAGGAGGGGCAGTTTTAAGTTCACACAGTGTCAACAATTTGGGCAAAATTCCAGAATCAATTAGAGGCTATGTTGCATTACCCGTTCTTTCGGGGTACCCGGTAAGATCCAACAAGAATTACAAAGAACAGAATATACATGGAAAAACTTTGGTTTACTTTATTTCCCATCACCGGATGGTTTACGCCGGCTATACACACACATATAAAAATCTTTTAACATACTTTTGTCTCATGAAAGTCTTTTTCTTGCTGAGGTCACAGACTTGGTTTCTGCTAGAAACTCGTTCATATATACATCCAATTGGAAAGAAATTTGCTCTGCATTGTCTATCCGAGCGTGAACTAAAGCAATTGTTCCACAAGTACTTCCAATTGTCTGTTTGATGAAATACAAGTCAGGGGTTTCCTTCACAGTACCAACTTGTTTATCCGTCGCATTTTTAGTCAGCGGACACGAAAGCCTAACAGCAAGACGGGCTTGGGTACCATAGCCAGTGAACTCCCATTCTTCCGGTACTTCGATACTCCGATCACCAAGCGCTCCAGCTCTTCGCGTTTCTGAAACTGCCGTCTTTCAAGTCTCGCTTGCACTGCGGAACCTTCGTCTTTTTAACAGTTATCAATTCGCTTTCTTTCTTTTTCGACGTCCCACCCAAAATGGACTCGTCCACGATTCAGTTTTGCCACTCTTCATTATCTTATAGCTACACTGTCAAAAGCGTTGCGACAAAAAACACATAAATGTTGATGTTAGTCCTAGTAGAACGAATTGAAATAAAAAATACTCATCGAAAAAAACACAACAAAGAACATCATGATTTTTAATTGGGTATTTAGTCCGAGATTTCACAGGTAAACGGAAATATTAGCATGAAATGAAGACGAAAAATTGAAAGAAATATAAAAAGGCTTCTCGTTAATATATTCTAATCAAATGCCCATTTTATTTATTCATTTACATTTCTTACGACAAGATATTAAAATAATAATGGAAATAAAATCTTACAATGGATACAAAAGAAACAGAAATAGAAATACGAGATAATAATTTTCCCCAAACAAATTAATAAAATCCGCAGGATCTCGGGCGAAATTCGGTCAAACAGTTTAGACAATCACCTTTACGTTGTTAAATTTAGATGTAAAGGGATGAGCGCTAAGCGTGTCAAACCTGCCAACCCTTCTAATCAAATCTCCATTTTATTTATCAATTCATATTTCTTACGACACGATCAACTAAAAGTATAATATATATATATATATATATATATATATATATATATATATATATATATATATATATATATATATATATATATATAAAGTGAAAGAATAAAATAAGGTGCGAATCAAATTTTATTAGCATTCAATGTTCAAGCAAAGTACTTTAAAGTCCTTAACTCATGAGTTTTCAAAGAAAATCTTCTCCTCATAGAATATATATATATATATAACTTCTTTTGTAAGATAGTAGGAAAAATCCCGACAGAGTGCTCAATTAATTGAGAAAATCAAAATTAAGAGCATAATATTTATTTATTATTCGACACAGAAAATCAGTACAACATCAGTACCATTGGTTTCAAGCTCAGAATGTGTTGACCTCCCGGCTATCTTCAGCTTTGTTATCACTTAGTAGAGAAAATGGAGAGTCTCGTATAAGCCACGATCGGATACGTTATTTGCTTTGAAGTGTTAAATTAGAATCGTCTAAATTTTGTGTTAGAGAAAGATATGTGAGATTAAAAAGCTTAATAGAATAAAAAAAGGGGATAAAATTTAAAAATTAAGATTTAAAATTTAAAAATATTTTTTCCATGAGTCAGTTTTAACTGACTGCTATTTTTATCTGACGAGTTATTAATTTTGAAGAGTTAGATTAGTTTCGTCTAAATTATGTGTTAAAGAAAGGTTAAAAATTAGATATGTGAGGTTAAAAATTAAATTAAGAAAAAAATTAAAAAATTTTAATTTTAATTTAAAATTTTTAATTTTAATTTTTTTTAAATATTTTATTATTTAAAAGAATTTAAAAATCTCGTTAACCAATCAGATTCTTTGTTATTCTCTCCCTTCTATAGAAAACAGAACCATAGAATAGGAAATAAAATTAACCGAACCTTTGTTTGTGAGAAGCCCAACGATTGGCTAATGAAAACATTAACCCGTGGCAGAGAATAACAAAGAATCTGATTGGTTAACTAGCTAGACTAAACACTACGGCTATATATAAAAACAACCGGCAACACAAGTATATATAAAAACAACTGGTAACACAAACTCCATGCATTTTAGCCTGACGATTTCCTACGGGGATGAACCGCGGAAGCCTCTGTGTAGCTTAATTGCCATAAATATATTTTCATAAATTACTCTCTCTCTCTTTATATATATATATATATATATATATATATATATATATATATATATAAATTTAACAAGTCCAAATATATTCATAAAATGAACTTAATACCAATATTTTTTAAAAAAGTATACCTATATAATTAAAACATTTCCAATATGCAACCGAGTAACCACACATACACATGTAACATAAAAACTCTGTATAAACATACGCACTTGACTTGAGTCATCCTATTCCAGTAAGCGTCGGTGAAACGTTGACCAATTCCTATTTCCAAAGGTGGTGTTGTGACTTTTCATTTTTTTTTCTAGTGGCTGGATATGTATACAGATCGTCACACCTGTATACATATAAAGCGCCTGGTATTCCCAAATGGTAACCCATCTGGTACTGACCAGGCTCAACGTTGCTTAACTTCAGTATTAACAAGATATGCACACATGCACATAAATATACACAAATATATCCATAACCATATTTACACATATATACATATGAACACACATTCAGAAAGATAAAACCACTTAATAAAATATTACAGTATTAAAATCCCCAAAATGTTAACTTTTTTACTTAGCTTTTTCTTATATATTTTATAATGAAGTTACAGAAAATTTAATTTATTATGGCATTATTGTAATTATTGTATGCTATTTATTTATAACTATAGGTTGTTATTAATTGCAAGTTTTTTAAATTTATTTATTTTATATTAACTGAAATTAATAAGAAATTTAGATTAATATTTATTACTTATCTAATTAAATTATTATTGTTATGTTAATTTATGTAACATGTTTATAGTATCTAATGGTGTTTTTTTAACGTTTATTTATAGGATGTTATTATATATTCTCTTGGTTACTATTATATTTATCCAAGATAAATTGTGTGAAATGTCTACAACTAATTCCTACTTCATCTCTTTGGTTTAATAATTTATCTCTCTCAGTGAACCTAATGTTTGCTATTATTTCATTAAGACAGAGAAAACATGTAATGTTGTGTACCGTGGAAGTCAAAGATGTGTATGCTTCATGTGTGATTTTATTAGGTTGAGATATATTTTACTAGACAGAAATACATGACTCCTACCTCCCCCACTCTCAGCAACATGTCATAGACAAATATATATTCCTCCCCCTACAACATGTCATCATGTCAACTAGCTCATAGCTGACCCACTTGAATCTAGTGACGTAGAGAGTTAGAAGTCACATGTCAACTAATTAAGCCGGCCGACGTCTGAATATTTTAATATTTTAACGGTAAACATGTTTCAAAAGTTATATTTTTTATTTAGTCACGTGACCTTTACGAATAGAAAATTGTTTCATTCTTCAATATTAAAACATTAAGAAAGAACAATTATTTTTTGGCTTGAAGAAAATCGAGCTTATTAGAGTTTCGATTGAAATATGTTCTGGGTGTGTAGCCATGATATGTTTGCATAAATAAGACTTTTATTATATATAAATAGCTTTATTTATTATTGAGCACTATATAAATAAAGTAAAGATTCTCCGGATGTTTATCATGTGGATAGAAACCTTACCTAGATTACTATATATACCTAAGGTACTTAAGCTTTTTTTTTTTTTTTTTAAATGCAACTTTAATTCCTATATAATTTTATTTCTAGCTACCATATCGCAGAATGGTTATTGGGTGTAGTGTTTAGATAGTATTATTATTATTTACTCACTAGGAGTTATCACACTGGTCATCGTCAGTGGTCACCCACTGCCGACAACCTGTGGTATTCCCTGGAGTCTGAGTGACAACAAGTCTCCTCAGGCCTCCAGTATGCTCCACCTCTTTTCGTTCATCACCGCTGATGACCTTGCGGTAATCGCAACAGCCACCTACCAACGATTTCCCGCTGATAAGGGCCATTGGTCCCCTCTGGGGCCCGAGTGGCAACAAGCCTTCCCAAGGTCCCAGAGCTGTCCGCGCTCTTCCAGTGGAGGTCTGGTTTTGCGCTTTCCCTCCTCGACCCTCTGTCCATAATTTTCGTGGCGTCAGCCTATGCTTGCGCCTCTCTCGTGCGGTTGTATTTTCCCCGGTTCTGTTGTTTTGTGCTTCCATGTGTTTGTTCTCCATTCGTTGCTTATGTGGGTTGGTTTCCGCATTCGAGGACATTTCTCAGGATTGTAGCTGTTTTGATCATTACTGTCCTTTGTATGGTCTCAGTTATCCCTTTGATTCCTATTTCTCCTAGTCTTTTCTCCTAGTCTTATTATTATTATTATTATTATTATTATTATTATTATTATTATTATTATTATTATTATTATTATAATGAATTTTGTTTGATATGCAAATTACCATATCACACGGTAGTCTTAAGGGTAGTATATTATATTATTATTTTATTATTATTATTATTATTATTATTATTATTATTATTATTATTTATTTATTTATGTATATATATATATTAGTGAAATTTTAAGCTGAATTATTTCGACACTTGATTATTGGGGAAATGGTAGTTTGATTAGTACCATTGGAGAGCCATGAATATTATAACTGTCCTGTTTTTAAGTCTCCGAAACAGTTACATGGTAAACAGCTGATGATCCCCGTGTTAATAGTAGATGCTTACGTTAAGGGCTCCTGTTTTTGTTTCATTGTTAGATACTAAATCCCCCTTTTTATTTTATTTACTTACTATTATATATTTTTATTTATTTATTAATTTTCCAACGAATGTTAAGTCTGCAATATTTTGGATTTAGTTAGTTTCTCTGGGAATTTAAACTGCATTTTCCTTTCTTTTGTCTTTTTGTTTAAAATAACTGAAAGCTTCTTTAGACCACATATATATATATATATATATATATATATATATATATATATATATATATATATATATATATATATATATATATATGTATGTATATATATTGCAAATAAAACATCGAATTTTTATGTAATTGTTGATAATTTGTTCCCTGCATTTGATGTGGTTTGTATAACATTAAAATATTCTCCATTACAGCTCTAGTCCCACACTATTGAGCTATTATAAAACTTTATGTTATAAAATTTTTATTTGAAATACAAGAAAATTATATATATATATATATATATATATATTTATACATATGTATATATATATATATATATATATATATATATATAGAGAGAGAGAGAGAGAGAAATTGTAAAAATAAATGAAAATTATGGTTTTCGATTGTTTTTATGGTCATTGGAATGAAACTATAAAGTATATATATATATATATATATATATATATATATATATACACTATATCATGTTATATGGCTCACATCGACATACCAAGGTTTCGACCTTCTAGACTCAAGTCAAATGGTTAATCATACGCAATAATACGTTCTTATTCTATCTGTTATACTTGTCATTGTATTGAACACTTTTGAATTCGATAATGTCACTTATCAAATTTACTACAAACTGATGAATTGTGTAATATTCTTCACTATACAGAGTGTTTGAAAAATCGATAGCGTAACTTCGATATCATGTTCTATATTTGTAATGGGGAAACTTTATTTTGTGATTGTTTTTGTAATAGCACAACATTACTAGTCTGATTTCCTTTGTGGTCCATTTATTCTTCCCCCATATTCTTTGATTTGTGCTGACCGAGCACCTCATGTAGGTTATCCAAGGAGTTCCTCGTCGATCATGCCGCTCATATCTTTATTCTGAGATCGACCGTTTTAATATTTGTTGCGTGTCATTTTTTATCTTTTTGTTGGTGCAGACACATTTATAATTTAAAATATCTAAATATAATTTGCTGCAAAGTGTTTATGTCAATTACTGTGTTGACGCAAAAGAAAAACATTATGACCAGCGCTTAAGACCACACGAGTTTCAAGAGATTTGAAACTATTCGATAAAGAGGTCTTACCTCGAAATATATTATGGAACAAACTAGATCATTGTGTAGAAGTTGAGACTAAATCTGTAAAAATTTAAATAAATAAATAAAAGGAAAAAAATCACTTCGTTTTTGTCTTCTCAACATCGGCATATTTCCACTTCTTGCATTGTGATAGCCTTCTATGACCCGATATAAACACATTACATGCAAACTAAATCACATCATTCTCTCTCTCTCTCTCTCTTTCTCTCTCTCTAGATATATATATATATATATATATATATATATATATATATATATATATATTAATTGTTACGTACATAAAAGTAATCCATGGACACGCGTTTCTGGCTATCCATTCGTCATCAGCATGGCTAACTTAGACACAGATAGAACCAACGACTACATTGTCTGTAGTCTGGAGTTTAACCTCTGGACTAAGACGCCTAGCCTGGAAATATGTACGATTTTTATCGCCTAAAATTAAACTATGTATTTGTTATTGTTTTTACTGGCGATAATAACAGCGTTTGTATTTTTTCAACTTCCTAAGCGGTAAAAAGTTTCCTCTCTTGCCTGCATTGCGTCACCCTTAACAGGACGTGTTTATATATATATATATATATATATATATATATATATATATATATATATATATATATATATATATATATTTATCTTTTACGTACATAAAAGTAATACATGGACACGTGTTTCTGGCTATCCAGCCGTCGTTAGCATTGCTAACTTACAGGAAACTCTTTATCGCTTAGAAGAAATACAAACGCTGTCATTATCGCCAGTAAGAACAATAGCAAATATATATATATATGTGTGTGTAGAGAGAGATAGAGAGAGAGAGTATCAAAAGTTAGTTTAAAAAAACTAATAAAATGTTCGATTCTAGGTTCTACAAGAGCTAATATAAATTATTTTATTTAAAAACTATACATTACAGTGTCTGTTGGGTGTACCGGAGTTTTCGTCGATCTGACTATGTCGGGTCTGGGGTTGAAAGCAGCTTATAGTGGGAGACTGATATTTCAGCATCGTTCAGTAGGCCAAGACTTCAAGAAAAAAGGAGAGAAAAAAACACAAATCACCGGTTCAAAGGAATATATATATGACTAAGTAAAACGAATCAAGGTGAGTTTGGTAGTTTGTCTTGTGTGTCCATCTTAGATAAATGCTACTGTTGTAGAATCACCAGATGAATTAAGAAAACCATTAGTATTTCTTTTTCCATCATCTGTGATGCCTGGCTGTGCGTGATTCTTTTATTTTCTATAGAAATCGCTCCAGACAACGCATGAAGCCATTTGATGTAAGGAGCTAATAAGAATGAAACATGATTATCGCAAAGACAGGAGATGCCTATTGGCCTTAGTCTTGAAAAGACCAAGGCTATATGTAGTAGGAAACCAGTCAGCAGAAAAGGAGTTCCACAAGCCTGCGGTTCTTGGAAAGAAGCTGCTTGAATAGGAAGCTGTATTACAATGAGGTATCAAAACAGCGAATTGATGGAGAACACTCTAGACCAACGAGTCAAACGAGCTGGAACAAAAGAAGTAGGGAATAGATCAGACAATTCTGAAGATTCGTATAATTAATGATGGATTATGGAATTGGCTTTACAGAATCTAAATCTTTTCGGATCTGTTGTGCTAAGTTATGCACTAACAATGTTGGAAAAGGTATGAAACCACCCCCACCCCCACACCCCCACCCACCTCAACTGGACCATCTGTAAAAAAGCGAATATCCAGTGTAGCAGCAAGTCCTGAGAACATATACTAGAAAGAACTTTTGGGGAAATAAGTCGTACACCATCCATTATGACTATGCAATCCCTACAGCTACATATTTAGAAAACGGAGCTGTTAAACCTGACATAGTGATATGGGACAACAGATAGAAAGTAGCAACCCTAGTGGAAGTCAGTATCCTTAATGATGTTGGCTTAAAAAGGGCCGATAGGGAGAAGATAACTAAATACCAAGGTCTTATGACGACATGAAAAGAAACTGGAATCTTAGGAAGATCTCAATCATTCTAGTAATCATAGGAGAACTTGAGCTCATGAAAAATAATTTTTTTTAAATACTTAGTGAATTTACCTGGTGAACGAAGTACAAAAGAAATCCAAAAATTGTGCTTAATAAGACGGTTAGAATCCTAAAAAGATCTCTCGGTTGGAGTTATGGCAGAGGATGGAAATGGTGATATATACAGGCGTGCATGCATATTAAATGGAAATTATATAAAGATTTTGAGAGAACATTAGGGTCACCAGCTAGCAAATGATAACTTAAGATGAATAGAGTTTTGTAAATGAAAAATCAAGGAAAACATTATTAATAAACAAAACATTCATATAACTATAATTTTACATGAATATAAAAGTCACTTTTAGTGAAGAAATGTTCACTTAATAAAGTTTATACAACTCGTGTTTTTGGTGGAAAAACGTTCTGTTAATATCAGACACGAGGGCTAAGGATGTGTATGTCTATATATATTTGTTGGTGTGAATATGCATGTCTGAGTAATATGCGTATGTGAGTAATAGACAATGTGACACTGTGTAAGTATGCGTAGGTTTACCTTGTTCTATTAGTGCGTGTAAGTAGGTAGCAATTTGCTTCTGTTCGCCTGACCTCTTGTTAGTGCATATGTAGATGTGCGCCAGATGAAGAAAGCTTGTACGTGAGTTTTGAAGTGTTCTTTTCTCGCCTTCCCGGCCAAAGACCGGGTGGGGGTGGGGGGTTAAGCGTACTTTTTTGTGGGTTTTTTTTAGGCGCCCGGGTTGGATCTCTGAAGGACTCTGTTTGTTTCACGGTCTTTTACAGGTTTTTTTTCAGTCTGCATTGGCTTATTTATTTGACATAGACTTGTTAGATTTTGGGTTTAGAACGATTTTCATTGGTTCAAAAATATTGAGTTAATACGTTTCTGTGGAAGCTCACTTGTTTTTGGAAGTGAAGAGGAAAGCATATCGAAACACACCAGAGAAAGAAAGAGGGTGGGTATACAAGCTATTCGCTTTTTGGCGTTCGTTCGAATCGCATCTCGATCCACCACAGAGTCGGGTGAATGTCTGGCATCCAGTAGGGTTGATATGCCGTAAAACAGACGAACCACATCAAACTTTTATATAAAAGTCAACGAAATGTACTAAAAATCCTTCTGGTTGTTCTTGAGGGCAAATAAATACATTTATGTATGTACTTCTTGACATTAGCATTTATTTTAGGAGAAAGCCGGATTCTTCTTTTATTTTTTACTGTAAATTCTTTGTCGCGATGCACACGCTCTGTTTTTTTTTTTGTTTTTTATCATTTGTAGATTTTTCTCAACTGTAAATACAAAAATGAGTCAAAAGTCATTCTTTTCTTTCTTGTTTTTTTTTTACTTTAGTCTCTGAATTATTTTCTATCGGCAGCCATTATGACTACAATCTCTTCCTTTCAGTTTTCTATGGAATTGGTAGTCTTTCTTTGTCCCTTTATTTATGATGTTTTTAAATCATTAAAAAAAAATACAACCTCATAAATAATGAAACAATTGACAATGGTAAGCAGTTGTTTGTCCCCCTCGCTCTCTCGCTCTCTCTTTCGTCCTCTCTCTCTCTCTCTCTCTCTTGCTTCCCCTCTCTCTCTCTCTCTCGTTCCCCTCTCTCTTTCTCTCTCGTTCTCTCTCCTGCTCTCTTACTCCCTCTCTCTCTCCTGTTCCCCTCTCTCGCCCTCTCTCTCTCTCTCATTTGTCTCTCTCTTGCTCCCTCTCTCTAACTCGCTCCCCCTCTCTCTTCCCTGTCTCCCTATCCTCCTCTCTCTTCTCTCTCTCTCTCTCGTTCCCCTCTCTCTTTCTCTTTCGTTCTCTCTCCTGCTCTCTTACTCCCTCTCTCTCTTTCCTGCTCCCCCTCTCTCGCCCTCTTTCTCTTGTTTTTCTCTCTCTTGCTCCCTCTCTCTCTCACTCGCTCCCCCTCTCTCTTCCCTGTCTCCCTATCCTCCTCTCTTTTCTCTCTCTCTTCTCTCTCTCTCTATCTCTCTCTCTCTCTCTCTCTGAAAGAAAGCCTCCTTGTGAACTGCGTTTGGCCTGCTTTCATTATTCCTTGTTAAATTCCTTGCCTTCAACCTCCAACTCCCCACCTGCACCCCATTTCTGTAAGCAGAGTATAAACAGTGTGCATTCTGCTCGAGGTTGTTAAGAAGTAGAAGAAGGAGACAAAAGAAAACTGACCCTACCAAGGGAGGAAAACATTGGGTTGGTGGTGGGCGCTGTATGTACTCCTAAACAGGCCACTGGAATGCATCACATAGTCACAATTTGTCATCCGCCCTTCTTTTTTTCCAGCATAAAGCAAAGACTCTCCCTTCCTGACTCCACCCCCCCCCACCCTCACCAACAACAAACAGTATGCCATTGACTTTTCAATTTTCACTACACAAATAAAAAGTGATGACATATCAATATGTTGGCTTTCTTTTCTGATGGGTCTAAAAATACATTTTCTTTTTCTTCTTCTTCTTCTAAAAAAAGAGAGCAGTATTTTCCCAGTCACAAGCTGTTAGTTTTTAAAAGCACTGAGAAATGTTTATTGCACAAACTTTCAACCTATATCGTCTCTCTCACTTCTCACATTTAAAACCTCATTTCATTACAAAATATGTCAGCTTCCATTCCGTTATCTCGTAACGTGTAAAATTTTATTGATAGAAATTATTTAAAACTATCAGATTGCCCTTTGATCAGCTTTTGGGCTCGTTTAATAAAAGATATATACAAGCAATTATTTCTTGCTTCCTAGTTAAATAAATGAATACTATTTTATTATTACTATTCTAATATTACTATTTTTATTATTACTATTTTATTATTACTATTTTATTATTACTATTTTTATTACTAGCGTGACCCGTGGAAATTCCACAGTTGTACCCTTCATCTGTTGTATATTGCTATCATGCATTCTATAAACGTTCAGCGCGAACGAAGACCCCGCGATATTATCGTATAAATATTTACAACTAAAAACTCCGTTAAAGATGTAATAGTCGTAAAAGTAGAGCACTGTTTGAAATTGAAAAGTTTGTTGTGATCTGTGATATGCTAGTTCTGCTCGATGGTGAACACTGCAGACAGCAATGACACTCCCCCCCCCCCCGCCTCCCGGGTAAGTGTATCTTAATTTCAATTACTGTCTGTGTCGATTTCTTGCGGTCACGTGTTCCTGAGCGTTAGGCTCGTGATTCTAGGCTGAATCTACAAACTGCATTCGAGCCCATGCGACCACCTGCAAAATATTTCCATTATGGACATCCGGCGTGAACGAAGACCCCCACAATATTATTGTACCATCTTTAAACAGAACAAATACTACACTTTGATCATAGCCCGAATGCCAAGAATTTTAGTTAGTTTCATGTTCGACACAACAGCGATATCAGATTAAATATTTTAAATTACTTTTTTTGCATTGCATATTTGTCGATTGGGCGATCCCATCTTTTAAGGGTTAGATGGTGATAACCTACATATAGACATGAAATTGCCTTAACGTTTTTTTAATTCTTTATTTGGCATAATGGTTAAAGTATTATGTCGGGAGACAGATGTTCAATCGAGTTATACATGACATTCAGAGTAACGTTTCATTAACAGAAATTTGTCAGGAAAGTGACGGTTATTAAGTGGATGACAGCACTGATTGACGACCTGGGTGTGCCAAGTTCGAATTCAGTATGTTCCATAATACCACTTTCACTTAATGATGTTGGCAACCTTCATGTGGTCCTTCCCAATGCCAACAAGGCTGCTGTGAGGAAAGTGGGCTCCCTGTGTCGTGCTAGACAACTTCTCACACCTGCCAGTATCCTATATCTATACAAAGTTACCATTCGCCCATCCATGGTGTATTGTTGTCACATCTGGGCTAGTGCACTAACCACTAATCTCTCCCTTATAGACAGGGCCCCAAAAAAGAGTCTCTAATCTAATAGCTCCAACACTGTCTCCCAAGTTCCAGCCCCTGCCCCATCGTCACAATGTTGAATCCCTGTGCTTGTTTTACAAGTACTCCAATGGAATGTGCTCCGACGAACTTACTGTTCTGGGCACCAGAGCAGTAAGTAAATACACCCGACAAACTCAACAATCAGCTAAATCCCACGCATTCACTGTAGAGATCCTCAGATGCCGGAAGGCTTTCTACTTTAATGACTTCTTTCCTCGAACTGCTAGCTTTTGGAATTCCCTTCATGCTGTCTGTTTCCATAACTGTACTAACATGCAGGAATTTAAATGTAATATGAACAAACATCTCGTTGCACAACTCCCCACTTAGAATGGCTCTATTGATATGCCCTCCTCTCCAAATCGCAGTAGCTCCTTACGTTTCAGTGGCAGTATGCCTTGTTTGAGATCATAGGTGTGCGTAAATTTTCAGTTGGTTTGAATTGCTTGTGGTAAATACTGAAATCTACCACAAGCAATTCAAACCAAAATACGTATTGCCTGGGGGGGTTACGTGGAGGGGGAAGGGGGATAAGAAAGTCTTACACGTTTCGCATAACTTAAGTGTACGTGTGCCTGTCAAATGTGTTGGAGTAGGTGGGAGGGATTGTCTACTCGTAGGAAAAATAAATGACACGTTTAATGCAGTTAATTTCCAACTGGCCGATTTTGTTCTGTCTGGTTTCTTTTGGACAATTTCAAATTCATAGCTCACTTTACAATCTCGTCAGGATGTGTTAACGTCAAAACTCTGGGTGATCCACGTAGAGTGTTTCTAATGTTTATATAATTTTATTCATATTTATATATATATATATATATATATATATATATATATATATATATATATATATATATGCAGAGAGTTTGTCATGACCATCAGCCTAAAAAAGACTAACATCCTCGGCCAAGATGTAAGCAGTATCCCAAATATCACCATTGGCGACCACACCATCGAAGGTATTGACGACTTCATATATCTTGGCTCCACCATCTCCAGCAATCTATCCCTGGATGCTGAACTCGACAAACGTATCGTCATAGCGGCAACAGCCATGGCTTGCTTGGTGAAAAGAGTCTGGAAAAACAAGATGCTGATCACCAATACCAAAATAAAGGTGTAGCACGCTGCTCTGCAGTAAATCATGTGCCCTCTATTCCCACCAAAGGAACAGACTCAACACCTTCCACTTGCGCAACCCCAGGAGAATTGTGGGAATCATCGTGCAGGATCACGTCTCAAACAAGAGCGTTCTTGCTTAGGCAGACACCATCAGCATGTTCGCTCTGCTCACCAACAACGACTTTAGTGATTTGGCCATGCTAGGTGAATAGACGATGGGAGAATCCCAAAGGATATTCTATACAGCGAACTTGCAACCGGCTCCAGACCAGAAGGAAGGCCTGTCCTATGTTACAATGATGTCTGCAAGTGAGACATGAGGGCAAGTGCCATCGATCCAACAGGTTGGAAGTCTGTGGCTGAAGACCGCAGCCTCTGGAAAAGTGCTGTGAAGGCATGCTCCAAAAGGAGTGAGGAGAGGAGAGACCAGCAATGGAGGGAAAGGAGAAAGCACAGACGACAGAGGGCTGCAACAGAGCTCTCAGAATCAGAGATCACCTACTTCTGTGACAAGTGCAACAGAGCTTCTGATCCAGGATAGGCTTGCACAGTCACAGCAGACGCTGCAATTCAACAATGGACTAATTTGAGGTGCAGAACTCAATTGTCTCTTGAGACAGATGATTGGTAACAACAATATATATATATATATATATATATATATATACATATATATATATATATATATACATATATATATATACATATATATACATATATATATATATATATATATATATATATATATATATGTATAAACATTTAAAATGGTCTACACGCA
Source organism: Sepiola atlantica (assembly GCA_963556195.1). Taxonomy (NCBI): domain Eukaryota; kingdom Metazoa; phylum Mollusca; class Cephalopoda; order Sepiida; family Sepiolidae; genus Sepiola; species Sepiola atlantica. Next base: position 73,564,746 of record OY744528.1, on the reverse strand, counting down.
TATCAATTCATGTTTCGGTACTATCGTGTATCATGTCGGGACAACAAGTTAATATTGAAATTTATTTATGTACACCATGTTAAATGTTAATATAAAGTATATTTATGCAGCTCTACCATGTGTTGGTTTTTCAAAATTACACTTAAATACATTTTCATGTGTGCTTCAAAAATGTTGTCAATTTCCTTATTACAAAAATCGAAAACCAGAACTAAATATCGACCGGACTTCACTTTAAACTAACGTCCCTTACAACTTGACAGGGTTTTTTTACTCTACCGTTAATACTATCGAAATGAAAAAAAAGAAGAAGAAAAACAATAGGACAGTCTCGCCTGACAAAGTTGCTTTACAACGAAAGCTTGCAAAAAATTTAAATAAATGATTTTATTTAAATTTGCACCATGTGTTGCGTTTTCAAAATTTCGTTCAAATACATTTTCATCTGTGCTTCAAAAATGTGGTTACTTTCCTTATATAAATATGAATTTTTTACAATAGGTATTACACATCAATTAATAAATGTTTCTATTAAATTCTCCTTTATTTCTCAAACGTTGAGTTAGTAAAGAAGTTAAGAATATATATATATATTAATATATATATATATATATATATATATATATATATATATATATATATATATATATTCATGTATATATGTATTTATATATGTTATCTGATATTTACGAGATTCTGTACTTAGAAAAAATATGTTGCATTATATACTTAAAATAAACATTACTTTGAAATAGTAGTAAACAACTTTAATAGCTTTGTGTCTGCTTTTTATTTGGAATATGATGTGAAAATGATTTAAATTGTCAAAAATACATATATAAATATGTGTGTGTGTTGGTATATATAAGAATAAGATGATAAGCAAAGAACAAACTTAATAGAACAGGGAAATTTAACACAGAATCATTTTTTTATTCCATATTTCGTTTCAGTGATGAAACTTTGTCATGAATAATCATTTATTGAAACGTGTCGGATTTAATATATAAAAAAGGGAAGTGCTAGTGGAGGGAGGCAAACTACTGAAGTGCGTAGATAAAACTAAAGAGTGAAAGCAAGGTTCGTAGTAAGTAAGCTGCCGGTGTGTTGAGAAATAATTGGTGGAATAGTATTAAGTAGTTACTGTATGTATATATATATTAATATATATATATATATATATATATATATATATATATATATATATATAACTGTATTTTATTTGTCTAAGTGATGATGAAACAGTCTGTAAAGAACTAGATTCCTTTAAGAACGAAGACAATTATAATCACTTTAATCTAATTGTCTATTGTTTATTTATACATTATCTGTGATAAAAATTGAAATCTATTGAGCTTACACCTTAAAAATCTCGGAAAAATAATATGTATATACACACACACGCACGCACACACACACACACACACACACACACACACACACATATATATATATATATATATACCTTTTGTATTTAGATAAAGTTAGGTATATGTTTATATAGTATTATGTATAGAATTCAGTCATAACCTAATTAACCGATCATTATAAATGTTGGAACCCTGCTAAGTGTAAGCGTCAGTAATGTGGGCTATATTTAGTTTAATTTACTTTCATGCAAAAAGGGGTAAAAAGGGGGTAGAAGCCCTTTGTGAAAATTCAGATTTTTATGAATATTTTACAATAGGTATTAAACATCAATTAATAAATGTTTCCTAAATTTCAGTTTCATTTGAGTATTTTAAAGTTTTATTTGGGGGGGGGGGATAATATGGGCACAACCTCCCATTTGAAAATTCAAATGTTTCAGATTTGCATTAAATTTTATCAATAATAATAAAACACCAATTAAGCAAGATTCTCTGAATTTAAATTTCTTCTAAAGACCCCCTTAAGCTTAAATTTTAGCCATTTTCTAGAATAAAAAACATGTAATTGATTTGGATTAAAATTAAAATAAAGATTCTAGCGATAAGGTTTAGTATCATTATATCTTGATATTAATTTTCGTAAGGAGATATAAAAGTGCTGCAAAACTGTTCTGGTTCGAGGATATACTTTTACCCGTCCTGGAACGGGTATTCTTCTAATATATATATATATATTACTTCAGTCGAAGTTCTCAAAAATCAAGAGGCACCTTCCTGGGGCTAACACTTGATCTCTATATGAGATACATAAATATTCGAATATTCTATTAAATTCTCCTTTATTTCTCAAACGTTGAGTTAGTAAAGAAGTTAAGAACATTAATTATCCTCTCCCCAATCGAGCAGTTAATTATATTATAGTATATCTTTCTTGTGGTCTCTTGGTCTTACCGGATTCCAGGACAAGAATTCATCTAGTCTGGTGGGGTATCCAGCTTAGTGCTGTTACTATAGGCAACATCACTTTGAGAAGATGCACCATTTCTCGTATAAGCCAGTGTGGGATAGCCATACCGAGAGGATCTTACTTGGGTTTCGAATACTATGTTATTTTGAATATTTAGTCAGGGTGTACTTATACGGGGAAGTATCCTCATACCAGATTGTCCTGACAAACCCTGTACAGAAAGACCTTAGACACTCGAAGGCAGTGTCTAGTAGGCATTCAAGTTCTCCCTTATATATATATATATATATATATATATATATAAAATAAAATATGAAACTAAAAGTATACTTTTAGAGGATAGAACCTACAGTGAAATAGTTTAAGCTCAGTTTACAAGATAGAGAACTTATAAAGATAAATGAAAAAGGAGAGATAAATATGTACGATTAACAAATCTATTTCAACTTCGATTGTTCAATGCAAGGTGTACTCGGTAAAAACATGTTTATTTTTCTTTCCTTAAGCCAAGGCTCTTCAAAGATTAATCTTTAAACAGACTTGGCTTAAGGAAAGAAAAATAAGCATGCATTGAACAATCGAAGTTGAAATAGATTTGTCATTCGTACATATTTATCTCTCTTCTTTCATTTATATATATATATATATATATATATATATATATATATGAAATTAAAATGGAATAAGCGGAAGACCTAAAAAGCTCAACGTTTCGCCCAAATGTTACATGGGCTTTGTCAAGCACAAACGAAAAAAGGCAAAGAATGACAAAAGACCTAAAAAGCTCAACGTTTCGCCCAAATGTTACATGGGCTTTGTCAAGCACAAACGAAAAAAGGCAAAGAATGACAAAAGACTCGTCTTTTGTCATTCTTTGCCTTTTTTCGTTTGTGCTTGACAAAGCCCATGTAACATTTGGGCGAAACGTTGAGCTTTTTAGGTCTTCCGCTTATTCCATTTTAATTTCATACCGTTGGATTATTTTATCCTTTCATCTATTCATATATATATATATATATATATATATATATATATATATATATATATATATATATATATATATATATATATATATATATATATATATATGCATGTTTATGTTACATTGTTTCGTATAAATCCAATTCCACCTCTGGATTAATATGAAACAATGTCATGTATCTCTTTTTTCATATGAATCGAGAGAATGTTTTTATGTGCAATGCTACGTGATAAACAATAATTTAAGTGGAGCCGTCGGGAATTAAAATGAAAACATTGTTGTTGCTTCGTGTCCGGGAACATGGAATTGACTACGTGCTATAAAAGATGTAATCAAACCAATGTTAATGATTATCGTTGGGTTTTATTTACAGAAATTGTAAATGTCTTTTTATGCAGTTAATTGCATTCTTTTGAAACTAAATGGGAAATTATCACAGATTAATGGTATTCTTTGCTATGAAAAACCTGTTCATCAGTTTAATGATCATGGTTGCTTGCTCACAGTAGCTAGCATTTCATTAACCATTTAATCTTGTCCCATTGCATGATTTAGGAGAGTTTAAGTTTCTCATCAAATGATTGGCACGTTTCTCTTCAAAATCAAACCCCAAATCAAGAATTGAACTCATATTTTCAGAGGAATAGACACTAGTTTTATTTTTTGATTGGTAGTTTAAGAGTTACTCTGGTCAGTTAAGAAAGTCAGATTTATTTACAGTACATTTCCAATAAATGCAGGTTTTGCCTGCGTGGCATTCCATAAGCAAATACACTTATAGATTTAGTTTTTGCACATTTAAATGTGAATATGATAAGTAAATATATATATATATACATATATATATATATATATATATATATATATATATATATATCACAGAGCCTCCCCCTCCCCCTCCCCTCCTCTTTCCTCACCCCTCCACTTCTTCACTTACAGCCATCCACATTATTTCCGTTCACCCCCATCCCTCCACTTTTTCACTCAGAACCATCCTCATTAATTTCATTCCATGCTACTGACTTCACTAAGCCCGGACCTCGGTCCTGCGCCCCCAGCAGTGGCTACTACTTTTTCTCATCAACCCATCATGTCAACCCAATATTTTCACGTACTTGCATGAAATTTTTCTTAAAATTATCATCCTGAGGAAGTCTTATAAATAAAGACGAAACGTTGATGAATATATAAAAACATCCTTTTTGGTTTTTCCTTTTTCATTTCCCATATATATATATATATATATATATATATATATATATATATATATATATATATATATATATATATATATATATATTACTAGCTGTTCCTACGTGCCGTTGCACGGGGTTCACTGCGTCCACATTTGTTTTGTAAATATTTCTATGCTCTATGACCACGTCTTTTTTTGTTAGGTTTAGTAGCTAAGTTAAAAAAGTAAATAAGAATGCAAACTCTTACTAAAAAATAAGAGTTATTCCACTTAGCTGATTTTTAGGTGCTTATTTAAAAATGTCTCTATATTACCAAACTGCCAAACCGGATTAAGTATTTTTGTTAGATTCAGTACCTAAGCTACAAGTGAACCGGGTTTTGATTTTATAAGAACAAAGCAATACCGAGCTTGTGTAGGCGTGCTCGTACCGGTCGTGGATACGTCCTCGATGATCATTCTGACAGGAAAATATAGGAGAAAAAAAAAGTGAAAAACATTGGTAATATGGAGACATTTCTAAATAAACACCTTAAAAATCAGCTAAAGGGAATAACTCTTATGGAGTTGACAGAAAGAGGGATACATAAAGACCTGGTCAGAGATAGGTCAGTTTGGAAACAAACAAAGTGGCAGCATGTTAGACGGACGTTAAACCGATGATGATGATGATGATGATGATGATGATGATGATGATGATGATGATGATGATGATGATGATATATCTTTAGAAAAGGCTTTATTTGTCTGTTCATTTGTCAATTTTATGTTTAGATGTCTCCATGCATTTCTCTAAGAGGTTCTGTCCGTCCATTTGATGGTCATTTTTCTCTTTTATTGTTTTTTTTTACCAGAGAAACTATTTTGTGAACCACGGTATTAATTTTCCATTTAATTGTACCCAAACTTTCCCGTTACGAGCACTTTTTACATGTGTGCTTTGTTTGAGGTCTAGCTGGAGAAAAGTCCGTTTGTCACAGCCACACGAGAATTCCTCTCCTCCTTCCTTCTTTCCTTCAATATAAAACACCCATTCTGAAGCAAAATCCATTGGTGTCTATTCGTTGTGTATTATGTTATCATGTAAAAAACTCATAAGTCATGATTACTGTCGTTTGCATTGCCAATAAGTCACTCTCTTGAAAACAGTGTTTGTCAGTTATGGACATTACATTTGGCCAGAGAAATTGGAAGATTATCTAACATATAAAGTTATGTGGTGATATTTTACCCTAAATTTTGAAATACTCTATATATAGTACTGAAGAACGAACGATCCAAATGAATTGAATGCCTAATTTGCATAAGTAGTTTTAAACAGTTCATAATAAATCAATGCTTTGTGTTATTCATTTGTTATTTTATTATCCTGTTTTGTCTATGTATATGCAATAGTTTTGTCGATATAAACAGTAATTAATAATTTTAAAAATGTATAATTTACTAAAAAACTTTTCTTAAATTTAACTAACATCGCTCACTAGAATTCTTACCGACAGGGAAAAGGGAGTTAGAGGGTGGATATCTGGCTGGCTAGCTGGCTGTCTTGGTTTCTCTCTCTCTCTCTCTCTTTCTCTCTCTCCCTCCCTTTATCTCTCCTCTTAATGGCACCATATTTTCTTTATTGTTTTTAAATTCAATGATTTTTTTTAGCTCGTAGTCAAAACATTTCGCATTTTTGCTTAAATGTTCCTTTCTGGACTTTTAGGAGACTGACTTGATTTTCAACAACTAAATTTCAAGTTTACAAAAAGCCCCCGCCTACACAAACCATCGCTCAGACGAATTGATTTCTTCTTTCTTTTGATTTCATTACGGTGAATAAATTTGTACCGACATTACGAAGATGTTTATGTTTATCTATTTATACAAATAAATGCGAAAGTTTTAGTCTCGTGTTTGCAAGAAACTTATGAATGAAATGTTTATTATTTAAAATTTTGGTTTCAATTATTTCAAGGTGCGAACTTTACAAAGTGTGGTGAGCTGGCAAAGCCAGCTAATATATATATATATATATATATATATATATATATATATATATATATATATATATATATATATATATACAACGAAAAAACACTCTTTCAAATCGAAAGACATTTTTCCAAATGGATTTACATATCTGATGAGAGCGGACCACCGCTTGAAACGCGTTATATAAAATTATAAAATTATAAAATAACAAAATAATAAATAGATGTTGAAAAAAACTTTTTACAAATGTTGGTAGCCTTACTCCTTTACATATATACCTTTCTCTCGTTGGAACTGCACTAATACTGGACTACCCTCTTTTATATATATATATATATATATATATATATATATATATATATATATATATATTTTTTTTTATGTAATAGTTTGTATAGGTGATGATAGCGTTCAGCTTTGTCTTATTTGTTTTTCACTTCCTAAGTGATAAAGAATAATGCAGAAGATTGCATTTTTAGTCGCCCGTAACTTTATAGGATGTATTTTTTATTAATTTTGTACATACATAAAAGTAATTTATGGACACATGTTTTTGGCTCTCAGCCGTCATCAGCATGGCTGCCTTGGACAAAGATCGAACTTAATAACTTGTAATGTTCCCAAGACTTTTGAAACACCCTGTATATAGTCTGGAGTTTTACCTCCGGACCATGACGCCTTGCTCGGAAATATGTACGATGTTTATCACCTTTATATTTTAGGTATTTTTATGTAATAGTTTGTATAGGTGATGATATATATAATGAATCTCTCTCTATATATATATATTAATTTACTCGTAGCAGTACATGAGGTGGTGGTATTTTGTGCTGCTAATCTTAGGGCGTGGTCCTGCCACTTTTACCAGAAGTATCTCTATCTGGTCACCCTGCCCCCCCCCCCCTACACACAAATACACATGATGTATGTGAACCGTGACGAAACCATCATTAAAAGAAACTAGCAGGCGTGGCTTTACATTCCTGAGTTTTCTCAGTCAATTCTCACCGTTGATTGATTCATATTAAACTCGAATAACTCATTGATTTCATGTTATATCTGTATTTATGTATAATAATTCGAAACATTTTTCTTTCTCATAATATTTCAACGTATTTTAGATCTGAGCACATCACTGGTCTTGTGCCTCGTTATTATTAACCTTTCTAGGGACAGGTATATCAGCTATTTTTTGAGTTGCATTGAATCTTTTTTTATTACAGATAACCTGAGTGCAGAACATTTCAGAGCAGTTGTAATCAGCTGGGAAGCAGCCCTGTGGTATTGTATTCCACAGATGATGAAGAATATTATGAAAGGGTTGACAATGATGAATGGAATTAAGCTTGACAGAATACAAAATCGACTTCGCAATCGAATGGGTGATGATCTCTTCTGTTCTCCACAGCCACTTTCTCATGAAAGAGACGTCGCTAGTCTTTCTCTACTCTATCGTTATTTTTATGGAAGGTGTTCGATTGACTGCCAATCTCTTGTTCATCCTTGCAAGACATTCACAGCAAGAACTCGTTTTATTACCACAACTGAAGATAACTTTGCCTTCTTCCTCCGTTGTGTCTAAAATCAAACAGAATTTCCATGAACAGAGTTTCTTTTCAAGATTTCTCGTCTTCCCTGCAGACTACAACATGATCGTCTTCAAATCCAATGTCATCAAAGACTTGTCATGAACCGTCTCTATCAGAAATCAAACTTTGTTCATTCCATTTATCATTTTCAATCATTTTATAATAGTCTTTATCATCTGTGGAATACAATACCATGGGGCTGCTTCTTAGTTGACTACAACATGGTCGTTTTCAAGTCCAATATTAGCAAATTCTTTTCGAGACGTCCACTTAAATAATCAAATTCTACCCATTTCACCCATCGTTTCCAATCCTCTCAAAGTGTTGTTCATCGGCAACTGACAAACTCATTAACCCTTATCCTTGAGTGGCCTTTGGGTCTTGATAAGCGATAACACATTAGTATAAAAAAATCAGTCAACTGACAATCTATCAATCACGTTAACTCTAATTTATCCTTGACTGACTTTTAGCCTTGGTAAGTGTTGACTCGTTAGTAAAAAAAAATCGGTACTTTTTAGGAATAGGTATCCAAGAAAATTTCAATACTTAAGTCATCAATTCCGAGTTTCACAGAAGACTTCCGAGACTGGCGAACGTTAACGAACTTCACAGAATCTACTGAATGTATAATTAGTAGGGTTTTTTTTCCTGTTTTATTTGCGAAGAAGTTATTTAACTAAAGAAACTGTTGATTTTATATTTAAGTGTATTCTGTCATTTCGTTTCGGTACTTGTACATAATACTAACCAAACTGTTTTTTTTTTACCATAACCTAACTTTAACCTAAATTTTAGGTTGAGTTTGGCAAAAATCGGTTTAGTTCGGTTCGTATTATGTAGAAGCATTGGAACTTGATTCCGTTTATAGTCGGAACTGCTTACGTCACGATTACGTCACGGCTGCAAATGTCTTGATACCTAAAATGCATAAAAAAATCTTCTAATTTTCGGATTTGGCAAAGAGAACAAGAAAAAAGTTAAAAAAAGAAAGACACAATTAAAGTGAAGAACGACTACAAAACTTTTTGTTTTCATTTATGAAACGAGTGGCCATTTTGCTTAAGGATAATTTTTTTTTCCAGGAAATAAGTCAAAGGAACATTAAAACCTCACTTATAGAAGAGTTAATGGGGAAGGAAAAGGAAAGAAAGAAGGGATGGGTCAGCTTAAGACATTTTTGAGACAAGAGGGAGTGTGAGGTCCAGGGGGGGTGTGGGTGTGGTCCGGTGGGTGATTTGGCTTTATCAAACAGCAGTGAGCAAGTTTGGCCGAATGAAAGTGATGATAATGGCTGCAACAATGCGAGCTCTTCTGATAAGAAAAGATTATCTCTTCTTCAGCCGAGCGGCTTGATCAGTTGATAACTGCAATGTCTTGATCTACAGCCAACAATCAACACCTCCCACACCTCCACCCATTAAGAGAACAGCTTTCACTAGTAAAGTTATAAAAGTATGAAGACTTTTAACATTCATATAGTATATGATGAATTGTTCATCTGTCTGTTCAATGCATATGAATACATTTCTTACATATATATATATATATATATATATAGAGAGAGAGAGAGAGAGAGAGAGAGAAAGAGAGAGAGAGAGAGAGTTGTATTCTAATGACCACGGAAAAAATCCGTCCAAAATCATAATATTTATATTCACTTCAATTTCCTTTATTTTCATATTTCAGCAAATACCTGTATTTCTTTTCAATTCTTCTGACAAACAAAACAGCTTTATTTTTTTTATTTCCTTTATTTAATTTTTAAAAATCTAAAACATTTTCTTACGCGCGTTTCACAGCAAGATCAAAGTAAAATATATAGACTTCAGTCCAACTTTGCTGATAATCAGAGCAAGGAGTTCATTTACAAGTAATAGGAAAATATGTTATTCCAAAAACAGGAAAACGGAAAATATCGAAGATATATATAAATAGTTTTTAATTATTATCCGCATGCGTATATGTTTCATTCTAATTGAATCATCAGTGTGGAAGATAACTGTCCAGCCGGTCGCTCGATTCGAACACGTTCATGAGTCACCTTTAACTCAAATCTCAGCGCTCTAACCAAACGGCCAACTTCAACAGCTACACAAACCGAGAAATAACCCTTATTTATGTCATTTTTTTAAAGCAGACAATGTAGTCAGCCATCTTAACAGTGTTCAACAGATCACGTGGACATGAACTTCGCATTTAGCTTAGATTAGACAGCTTGTTTCATTTCTCTTATAAGGGCCCATCCAAAAGGGGGCTATAAATAATTATTTGATAATAAATATTTTTAAATTATTATACACATGCGTATGCGTTTCATACTATCAATACATGTCTGATTGCAGACGACGTAATTTTCTTTTTCTGTTATTTTTTTAATTAGAGTCTCGACTCTGCGAGCAAGTTTCCGGGTCTCTAGTGGTAATTTATGGAGTATGGATCCGAGAGTTCTTTTTTTTTCGGTCGTTGCGATCATCTTCAGATGTTTCTTCTGCAAAATACACAGAGAAAAAAATAAAAACATCTGTTTAAGGTGTTTTTATTTTTTTAACAACAACATAGCGAAAAAAAACTCCTACTATTACCGACATGAATTATTTTAAAGGAAACACACTTGTGAAATCAGTTTTAAAATATTTACTTTGCTTTACCTACGCAGTTGTGACATATTTGCGTTAAAAATTAATATGTAATAGAAGTTTCAGGCGTTTTAGGTCCATGTAAATACTAATTCTAAACAAAGTAGCCAAGTTTGTTTAGTCAGTAACTCAAACAAAGATGACTACTTAGCTCAGAATCCATAACTTCTATTAAATAGTAATTGCTTTAACGCAAATAGGTCACAGATGGATAAGCAAAGCAACAAATTGTTTCAGACAAATATCCCAAGTGTATTTGTTTTTAAAAAATTATGTCAGTAACACTAACTTGTTTGTATGGAATTTGTGGATAAAATTGTATTAATGTGGATGGTTTTTGATTTTTTTGTGATTGTTTTTTTTATATTTATTGTGAAAATATCAGAAATTATGAGTAGAGATTAACGTTTGTCAGGCCAAAAAAACAAACAATTCTCTTAACCCTATCACTAACTGTAAGTCACACGGATTTAGAGTTGAATAGTAGGTTGAAGAGTAGTATGCTTTGTAAGAAACAGATAATAAAAGTAAACATTGTTTATTAAAAATGTCGACAGTGATTTTGTTATAACGCAACTAGGTCACAAATCGATAGGTAAAGCAAAAAATATATTTTTTGACTAACATCCCAAATGTGTTTCCTTAAAAGAAAAAAATGATGTCGATAACGCTAATTTGTTAAATGGAATATTTTGATGAAATTGTATTAATGCGGATTAGTTAGCAAATAATTTGTTGTTTGATTTTTGTGTTTTTTTTTTTTATATATTTATTGTGAAAATCTCCGAAATTATGACTAAGATTAACGTTTGGCAGGCAAAAGAAAAAGTTCTCTTAAACCTATCACTAACTGTTAGTCCTAGTAGAAACTACTCTTATTCATTCTTTCTCGGTTCATTCGGAGGTTTTTTGTTTGTTTGTTTTTTGTCACAGGAACCTAGGGCTAACGGTCGGTTTAAGGGAGAGTATGTTTTGTAAGAAACAGATAATAAAAGCAAACATTGGTTATTAAAAATGCTGTACTAGTCAACAGCGGCTTTGTTGCTGTCGGACTGAAGTATAACGCAAATATGTCACAAATGGATAGTTAAAGCAATAAATTGTTTTTCAAATATTACTAAAAGGCAAACGCATTGTTTGTTATGAAAGATAAGAAAAAGAATGGAAAAGGAAACAAGAAGGACAAAGAAATAACACTTATAGCCGCCATGTTCGAACTACCCATTCATATGTTCCTGTTCGTTAACCGTATTCTTGTATTCTAGAATAGGAAAGTATATATAACGGGGAAACTGTGTAAATAAACGCAACTGGAGATATGAAAACAGAAACGTGAGTAACCGAATGTACCCAGCTGCACCCAGGAAAGAAAGATTATATTGTTACAGAAATTTTATGAGGAGGAAAAATAGGAAAGAAGTAAGAAAGTGATGAATAATGAATGCGGCCGGTAACAAACAATCAGGTCATTCTGTTATTTGGTCAAGTCCGGTATGTATAAACATCTCTGGATAGCCAATCAAATCGCCGCAAAAGCAGAAGTAAGCGACCTGTATTTATGTCATAAAAGTGTATCAGGAAAGAGTTAATAGTCATTTAAAAGAAATCAAGTAATTACGGTGGTATCAAGAAAAAGTATCCTATGAAGAAATATAACAGACTGATTGTTAATTTAACAAATGAATGTGCTCAATGAATACTACTTTAGTCACAGATGAGAGTTTAAAAAATGTCTTTTTTTCTATAGGAACTAAATCCGATGCCTTTTCTTTTTTTTTTGGGGGGGGGGGGGCTCTAGTTTTTAAGGCGAGTGCGTGTATTTTCGTGACCTAGCCTCGTGTGGCTAGGTCACGAAAATACACGGGTTAGTGGTAAAAAATATTATTAAATTCCATCAAAAGTTAGAATTCGTTATTTCCTTTTTCACATGTAATCGCCTAAAAAAGCAGAATCTTATGTTTTTAGCATGAGGGTAATTAGTGGAGAGTGAACATGTTAGTAATTATTTTTGCTATAAGAGATAAATCGTATGCGTTTTTTTTTAGGGGGGGGGGTAGTTTTATAAGGTGAGTACGTGTATTTTCTTGACCTTGCCATTCGGATTTAATAGCATACTTTTTTAACCATTGATGCTTTTTATTATTTTAAATCTAAGTAATTTACCTTTCTGGTGACCCCCTCCCCCCCAAAAAAAAATAAATCATACTGTTATTCTATGTTTGCAATTTGGTAAAAATGACAATGTATTCTTTCGTAATATGTGAGTAATACACTACTTGACTATTAAAATGAATGACAACACTGTTTAGAAAGTAAATTTCGATGATTTAAAAACTATAACATTCGATGCTAATTACTTGATTCTATTTTAAAAACAATAACATTCGATGATAAATAATTGAATCTATCACGAATACGCAATAAGTTTTTATAAAAAAATACACAGCATTAGACTACAGTTATTTTCTACAACAAAAGTACAAATCGTACAAAACATCTATTCCATTTAAGATGCGAAGAAAAAAATTCTTGATATTGACAGCAAGCAGAGAAGAACATATAATTCGTTTAAGACCCGAAGTAAATAAAGAAAAAGTATAATTTGCCTACAGGCAGCGACATGCCTCATCCTCCACTACTTGCCCTCGTAATAATTAAAAGGGAAACAAGAGAATTGTATAATTCTATAAAATGTCTAAATGTACGTAGTAAATCTGGTAAAGATGTCAGTTATTTTTTAATTCAGCGCGTGATCTGTTTATTCGTGACCTGGTTGATATGAAATGTGTCTAATGTCTAAGTAAGCTGATCGCTGATTGACTGTTTTGCAAATTCTAAAGTGGTGTAACAGGATCGTATTACCTTGTGAAATAATCTTTAAGCGATCTTTGAGGGGAGTCACAGGTATAAAATGTTAGCAGGCCTCTCTTTGGAGTACCAAGTTCGAAAAGTTATTTGTTGGGGATAAATAATAGGAATTAATGTTAGATTTTAAAAATATGTTTAAGTTGCTAGGAACACAGTCTAAGTAAATGAGCGTATGAAGTGGCGATTTTCGAAGCGTTTGATGCAGTAGTTTTCTGGCCTACTCTCGGAGAATTCGAAGGGGAAAAATCAACTCCACTTTATATATATATATATATATATATATATATATATATATATATATATATATATATATATATATATATATATACTAGCAGGGTTACCCTGCGTTGCCAGGGTTAAAGTGTGTGATGGTATCATATGCAACATCATATTAAGGAGAGTTTACTTTAACAGCAACCTTGATGTTGTCAGCTAGATATCTTACCCACTGAGCTCTTCAGATATATGTTAATATATTTAATCTAACGCTTATAAATAGATTCATTTCATTGTGTAACATGTTAGAAAATGTCATTAGCTCCTTTAAGTGGTAGCTAGAGACGCAGAATAACTTCCATTATTTTTTTTATTTACCTCTTCTCCAGGAGATTAGATACATGGTCAGGTGTGGGTTTTGATAAAAGTGTTTCTGTCAGGTCGTCAATTCACGTCGTTAACCACGTAGCCAACGTGCCATATTGTACATGTGAATACACTTATATTTAAAGTTCACTCCCTAGTATGTCTTCGTTTTTAGGGAAGGAGATGCACACAGACAAAGAGGCGTTCTCCTTTATATATATATATATATATATATATATATATATATATATATATATATATATATGTAGATAGATAGAGAAATAGATAGATAGATTGATCTAAGTATATAAATAGCAATAAAAAGAAAGAGAAAGAAAGGTTGACAGATGAAGAGGCGTTGCATGCTAAATATACCAAAATTCTACACATACATTTTATTTTTTTAATTCTTTTATTTCATACAATTTTATTTTAAAATAATCGGGAGGGGGTAGAATCGAAACCGCACACTCGATGTTTTCAGTCTGATGCTTTCCTAACTATACAATTCAGACATTTGTTAATTCGACTTTTAAAATAACACCTATAAGAAAAATTGGATATATGAATTTTAAGTTTTAAGAGGGATTTTGTCGCGATAGCCCACTTTGAGGTGGGGCCACATAGATATTCAGCACATAGAGGGTAACGTAGAGATTCGGGACCACTTCCATTGTCTTCCCCGGAGAATTTAATATGATATAAAGTTCATCAAAATAGGATATATTTGAAATTTTAAAAGAGATTCAGCCTTCATAGCTCACTTAGGTTAGGAGGGCACTTACTGATCTGGGATCACTTTCAATGTCTTCCTCAGAAAATTTTATAACTATGATATAAATTTTATCAAAATATGATATATTTGATTTTTAAGGTTGTTCTGTCGTTAGAGCCCCTAACAGGTGCACTTAGAGATTCAGCAACACTTCCATTATCTTCCCCGGTCAAATTGACATATGAATACACTTTTAGATTTTATGTAGATTCTCTAACCCTTTTTCTATAGGAAACACACAAACACACAGACATTGAATTCTCTCTCTTTATCCTCTCTCTTTTTTTTCCATCTCTCTCTCTCTTTCTCTTTCTCTCTCTCTCTCTCTCTCTCTCTCTCTATATATATATATATATATATATATATATAAGTGTAGTATTAACAAAGCATGACGTCACTAGCTTTAAATGCATCGTTCCTTTCATTAAAAAAGTAGAACGCTCTCAGACGTTAAGCCGCCAATAAAGTGTTAAAATTATCACAGTTTATTCGCTATTTAAAATTGGCCGTGTGGTTAAGGCGTTGGATTTGAGTTGCAAAATACTTGTAATCCGGTGTTTCGAATCGCATGACCGGTAGTAAATAGTCATATCTCTATGCTGATGAGTCCCGATTATTAAGGACGAAACGTATACGTACATAGATAATAAACAATAACAAATATTTATTTCATATATATATATATATATATATATATATATATATATATATATATATATATAAGAAGTAAATAGACACCCTACAAAAATAATTCATGCATGTTTAAAGTTCATGGCGTTTCTGCCGACAGCTAGCACTTGGAGCTGTAGTAAAATTTGAAACATCGATATTTTATATTAATTGATATTTTTTGTGTTTCAGATATACATATATCTATTATATATCACCATTTAAATATGACACAGACCAAAGAAGTATTAGAATTCTCAGAGTTTTAGAGGGGCCATATAATAGGTTAATATGAAAATGGACTTAATCAATGTCAAATCAACGCAAACCCCGGAATTTAACTTTCCACTGTTAACCAAGTGGTTGTTCATTTCATCAGCGGGGGAAAATAATCAATATTATCTTGCTTAGGTCCATCAGTACCCTCAGACAGCAGTCTTCATCATCAATGATAATAAGGGTGTCTATTTACTGTCTGTATATATATATATATATATATATATATATATATATATATATATATATATATATATATATATAAATGCCTAAGTGTACATATTCGTGCAATTATAGTAATAGTCTTTCATAAGTGGTGTTTAGTCTTCTTATCTGACCAAAGCAAAATATCTTTCATCTTATGTAGAATCTAAATTGTTAAATCTATCGGACTTGGCTGACCATGTCTGCTCAAGGACAGTTGCTGATTAAACTTTTCTCCAACCACCACTGGCTTGTAAGAAGACTTCATTTGGCTTGTCGTGATGCCAAAATTCTTTTTACAATGAAGTGCAGGCAAACCACTTGGAAGACAGCCAAAGACAGCCAAAGTCAGATGTGAAACGGAGAGGCGAACCAGTTGTTGTGCAAATCACTTGAGTCGTAATTGCACTCACACACATCAAAACAAAAAGTTGTATGAATTTTTAAAATGCATTAATAATAATTCAAAAGAACATTTTCTATTGGTCGAGAGTTAAATTCAATTTTTCGGTCTGAGATTCTGATTGGTAGATAAATTAAATCATATTATCATTTGGATTGGTTGATAAATGGCATTATATTATGATTCTGATTGGTTGATAAATTATATTATAGTATAATGATTATGATTGGTTGATGAATGATATAATATTATGATTGTGGTTGCATGATAAAAGATCATTTTGGTTACTGATTGTATGAACAGTTGAAATCATTTTTCATGATAGAAATTTTTCTTCACTTCATAATTGTTCTTAGTTTTTTATCTTTTATAGATGTCTTTTATTTTTATTTTGACTCTGTAAAAATTTTGCTGGATATCAAATGCAATTATTAATCTAACAAATAAGATTTTAAAAGTAAAACGTGAAGAATGTATGATGTTTAGTTTCATGAAGGCTACGGAAGCTGTAATACACATTGATACACAATAAACAGTTTTGCCATTTAACTACATTGAATTAGGTTTTAATTTTATCATTATGTGCATTTCTGTCTCTGATATTTTCTTATTTCTTTTATTTATATGGAAAATAATTTTATATATAAAGTAAAGTGAATTTTCACACTATTTTATTGACCAGTATAGCTTTTTTATACCTCTTTAAACAAAAGCTGCTGCTATGACAAATGTGTGTTGGCAGCTATTAATGCCAATTCTAGATGCACGTTTTTTTGGAGAATATGCTTTCCTTTAGTTTGCATTCAATACTTTTTACATTTTTTTCTTGCTCGCCATCTTCTCCTAACATAGTCATCCATACAAGATATTTTCACTCTCATACAAAGATCTATTAGCACTATCATCATCTTACACCATGAAGTCTTCTTCATAGGGTAACTATTTCGTTATATCACCGTTATTATTTAATTTTTATCGTTCATGCAATTGTCTGTTAGCTTCTCTACATTTTCTAGCTTAGATCTGATGACCTCAAAGGAAGATAAAATCCTGACAATATAGTGAGACTTCGTTGGTTTGGTCACATTGAAAGAATGGATGAGAATGCTTGAGTCGGTAGATGTAGAATAGTTGAGATAACAGGGTCAGCCCACAGGGGAAGGACAAAATAGAAGGCTAAGAAAAACGTACAAGAAAATGATAAGGTTGGATTTGAGAGAAAGAGGGGTAAATAAAGACCTGGTCAGAGATAGGTTAGTTTGGAAGTCAATTTCTAAAAGTCATCAAATACATGGCAGCATTTAAAACAGACGTTAAACCGATGATGACGATGCTGCTGATGATGATGATAAGGAGGAGGACGAGGAGGAGGAAGAAGAGGAGGAAAACGAAGAACCTTTACACAACTCAAACGGTTTGCATACGTAACCACTTTATCATGACTACCACTTCCTAACAGCTATTATAGATACGTCGTTTCAACCATTACTTTTTAACTGACTATCCATTCTTGTTGTGTCCCAAATTCCGCCAATAATGCTTTATCACGTGGGACATTGACAGCACATGTCTCTACTATTCTAGGCTGTTATAAAAAAGGAACACAAAAAAAACGCAGCTTTGTATTGTTAACGAAAATCTCCGCATTCTGAGGTCATCCTGTGCATGTGAGCCACCTGCATCACTGTTCAAGTAGGTCTGATATTTTTGAAGATAAAATATGTGCTATCTTTTATCTGATAGTTTTGACAGGTGAAAAATCGGAAGAAAGTGTTGGTGGTGGGGGGGAGGTGTTGTAGTACTAAACCTTTCATTTGATCAAATCTGTTGAATATTCCAAAAATATTTTTTTTTAATCCCTGGAGTTTTGTTTAGAAACATAGAAAAATAATTTTTTTTGTGTGTGGAAATCGCTCCAGTCAAGACATGAAGCCACTTGATGTAAGGAGCTAAAAGAAAATAATGCTTCAAGATAAAAAACTAGTCACCGATAAGTGTTGTATTGGATAGATTCCGACCAAGAAAGCAGCAATTCTTCCCCCTTTGTCAGAAACAGCGCTCATGGAATGTGAGGACTACAGGACAAAATAAGGGAAGCGAGAGTTACGAGGCTACCGAAAGTAATACCAAAGTCCACTTTCTACTCTCCTTAATTTAAAGCAAACATTTCATATTCCACAAAACAGAAGGTCTTTATTTAAACAAATAATGTAATGTATAAAAGTAAGGTCAAAATCACCTGGCAAGAGTCCAGATGCTCTCCCTCTTCAGTCTTTCCATTCTCCTTGACCCTTCATGACCATTTTGTGCAGTGCGATCATTTGTAAAAGGTAGGTGTGTCACGTGATGAGTTTTTTTTTCTTTCATATCTACCCTGGCAGTTTTGGTTCCCTTGGTTTCCAGTCAAATGTCAGCGATCGATGTTCTGATGAATCAGCAAAGACTTATTATTTACTCATGAGGAGTTTTCACACAAGTCATTATCAGTGATTGTTGTGGTGTTTCCCTGGAGTCTGGGTGATAACAAGTCTCCCCAAATTTCCAGCACTCCCCACCTCTTTCGATAAACATTAGAAATCATTTTGTGTTATCACAACAGTCATTTAACATTGCTATCTTGTTGATAACAACCATTGGATTTCTCTGGAATTTGAATGACAATCATCCTCCACAGGATTTCAGTACACTTTATGACATTCCAGTGGAGGTTTGAATGGTGCTCTTCCTCTTCGTTTCCATCCTTCTTGACCCTTCTCAACCATTATCTGGCTCGGCTGGTGCCACAATTTATTGGGGGGGGGGGCTGTATGGGGGATTCAGATTATAGGATTTCTGGCAATTTCAGTTCCTTTGGATTCATGTAATGTTTTTCGATATTTTTGGTTCTATTTTTATTTACACTTAGCTGTGGTTGTTCGCATTACTTTGGTATGTGGGTTGGTTTCCACATTCAAGAATTTTCTTTATTATTATTATTATTATTATTATTATTAAAGGCAGCTGCAAAGAAGGTAAGCTCCCTCTACTGGGCTAGAAAACTTTTCACTCCTGCCAGTATCCTATATCTCTACAAAGCTACCATTTTCCCGTGCATGAAGTACTGTTGCCATATCTGGGCTGGTGCACCAACCACTAGCCTCTTCCTCTTGGACAGGAGGCAAAAAAGAATTTCTAACATAATACGTCCCACACTGTTTGCCAATCTCCAGCTACTGTCGCATCGCCGCAGAATTGCATCTCTCTACTTGTCTTGTAAGTGCTTCAACAACATGTGCTCCAATGAGCTTACTTGTACTCTCTGAGCAAAAATACCCTCGACCCATCCGACTAGTAGCAAAATCCCACCTCTTCCCAAAATGGCAGAAGGTTTTCTATCCTGATAGCTTCTTTCTTCAGACCACTTGCATTTGGAATTCCGTTCCTGCTCCCTGTTTCCCGACAGTACCAACAGGCAGAAATTTAAATGTAATGTGAACAAACATCTTGTTGTCCAACTCCCCACCCAGGTTGTGCCCCTATAAATCTTTTCCCTACCACAGTAGCCCATTATTCTTTAGTGGCAATAGTCCTTGTTTGGGATGAGTAAAAGTTTTTAAAAAGTTGCATTTGCACTCATTGACATTGCACAGTATTAAGCAGGTAATCTATATACAATACGTATATATAGAGTATCCTTCTAAATATAATCATTTTTGGCACATAATCCCCATAATAAATGAGTCAAGTATGTAGTGATGTAGATAAGTACGTAGGTAGGTAATGAAAACATTATTAATATATACATAATCCTTCTTAATATAATCAATTTTGGCACATAATTCCCATAAGTAAGTCGTGATCTAGATGAGTAGATAAGCAATGACAATAGTATTAATATGTATAAGTTATTCCTAAATATAATCTTTTTTGGCATATAATGCCCATGATAAATAAGATACGTAGGTAGTCACACAGGTAGGTATTATGTAAGTAGATAATAACATTTATATTAATATATATAGTATATAATATATAAAATAGAGTGAGTTTTCTCCTATTTATTAAACCTTAATAGATTTGCTAACAAAAGCTGCATACTTAATACTGTTCAGTCAACTAGTTTTGGTCTGTGTTCTTAAAAACAAAAAATTCATTTCCCAATCGATTTCATCGAATTTCATATTTAATCCGATCAACAGTTTTTGTTTTGATTACTAATATCATATAAGGAGTCAGAGGAACTAACTCCTCCTACAGTCCCAAGTCATCTTCCTGCAACCAATGACACCGTGAAGAAATCTGTGAGAAATCTAATTAGAGTCAATTTTTCAAATTTAACTGCTAATGCTTTCCCTCTTCTCCATTTTGATAAGCGATTTCCTTTAATCGAACGTTATTTGACCTACTTACACAATAACATTTCAATAGCATCCTTTATAATCTGTGTATTAATAACACTGGTGCAGTGGCCAATTTGATACGATGCCAACCTGGTAAGACACGTTTCTGAGTTCAATTCCTGCCTGAAGATCCATAATCTTTTTTACATTTATTCTTATTTTTAAATTGCGATCGACGTTTTACTTCGACGGAGTGAGAGGGAAAAAAATGAATACTCCCATGAAAACATCGTCAAATATTTTTCCCTGATCAAGTTGATTTGAAGTGTCATATTTCATATCGGCTGATCGGCAGTGTTTTTAAATAACTCGGTTGGCTGTTCGTGCGGTCAGCCGCCCACATTCAGGTGGGTTGACGGTTGACTTTCAAACTTAAACAAGAGTCATGGAGAGTGGATTTTTGAGTGACCAAGGGATAAATCCACAGCAAGACTTGTATTACAACTGTTGTGAGACTACATTTGTTTTTAATTTACAAAAAATGTTTAATTTAGTTCAATAAATATATTCAACATCAACACTAATATTTAGTATTTTTAGAGGGAGGTTCAGTTGACTTGATTCAAAATCTAAAATGAATGAACGACACAATTCAACAAACGTTTTTTGTTATGTCGTCTTTTCAAACAAGGATTTCAATGAAATAACTTCCTGATGACAATTTTCTTCTGTTTATCAAAGAGCATTAAGTATTTGTTTTTTAATCACTTTTCCTGAAGTTAAAAATAAGTTTACATGACTATTTTTTATTCAGGATAAAATTACTAGCTGTATCTACCCGATGTTGCCCGGGAGTAAAACAGAAATGACTGATTTGTTTATGAAGAAACGGAGATTCATTTTGGTGACTTTAATTTCGTAATCAAATAATTTTGTGAATCTCATCTTAAAAAAGTTAGTTTTAGTACTTTATACTAATCGATGAATAATAAAGAACAAATAATAATGTGTAATTAATGTATAAACTAACTTCCTTTCAATTTTTAAAAATATATCTAAAAAAAATTTTCATCAGGGGAAATAACTCATTACATACTTACTTCCCTTTAATGTTTAATAATATTCGGTGAGTAAAGGAAAATGTATCCACTCTAAAAGTTGTCTCAGCCAGAACAATTATTTTCAGAAAACAAAACTGATGCGGAATAAAATATATTTAAGCCAATAACATAGTGACAGGAAAATAAAAATATGCTTGAATCAAGTATTGATATAATATAGGGATTAATATTTGGGTCTGATTTTTCAAATCCGGCAAGATAATTGTATATGTTAGATATGTATCTTAACTAGCAAAAATATGCCACCGGAAGTTACTTTTATTTGCTAGTATATATAATGTAAGTAACAACAGTAGTTAATCTCATCATCATCTACGAGGAAGCAAGAAATTAAGAGTTTTAAACAATGTTATTCTCATGTTTTGGCAGATGTACAAAATTTTGAACGGAAACCTTTAGTTGTGTTTCGGAAGTTTTTAGATGAAGATTGATAATTGGTATTACTTGGATTTTTCGGACTACTGTTCACATTTTTTATGTTATTTTCAGAACGTTTCGGCCGATGTAACCTTCGACCTTCTTCAGGTGCTCCTTGTCGTACTGAGGAATCTTTATCTCAAACTCTGGAATCTGTATGGAACGATACTCTTTATTTAATCCACAGGGGTAGGTTACTCTCGTTCCATCAGCCATAACCGGTTAGAAGCCTTTAGTAATTCTTAATTATATTCTTAGTATCGCCTGTACTGAGGATTGAACCTTCAACCTCCAGAAGACTGTCACTTAGAATTGATTATACTTAGTAATTTTATCCATTGCACAGCGGTTGCATCGGAGGTTACATGAGCCGAAAAGTGAGAATAATATCCAAGATAACATAGTAGTCCGAATAATCCAAATGATCCAAATTATCAATCCTCATCTCAAAGGTTTCGAAACATAAGAAAATAACCCCCACCCCACCTACACCTCTATCAAGAGAAATGTTTTCTGCTGCTGGCCATAAACTCAAAGATCTTCAGTCTGTTATTTCTGTGTGCTACTTGGTTAAAGAAAAGCTCTTGGAATGCATTGCAATACTTGCAGGGTTGGGTGGGGGTTAGAGTTGACTTTGGAATGGGTGGTTGTTGTGGGAGAGCATTGTACATTTGTGTAGAGTTGACTGAGGTCATGGAAGCTGACATCTAGTCTTATGAGTTTTCCTTTTCGCCCATGGCCATAATATACAGATGGAATCTTCTACGTCTGTCACTTGGTGTTTGCATTGTACTGGTAGAAACAATGTCAGCTACTATGTCAACAGTTCTGTCACGACCTTAGACAACCATATGCAATTATTGAGCTTTTAGCAGGAGTTAGTTTACACAGGTGTATATATATACTTAACTTAGGTACTTAAACTCTTCTTTTTTTTCTTTTTTTTTCAATGCAACTTTTATTCCTATATAATGTTATTGCTAGCTACCATATCGCAGAATGGTTCTTGGATGTAGTGTTTTGATAGTATTGTTATTATTGTTGTTATAATTGATGCTATTTGATATGCAAATTACCATATCACACGGTAGTCTTATGGGTAATATATTATTATGATTATTTTTATTATTATTATTTATTTATTTATGTATATATTAGTAAAATTTAAGCTGAATTATTTCTACACTTTATTATTGGGGAAATGGTAGTTTGATCCGTACCATTGGAGAGCCATGAATATTATAACTGTCCTGTTTTTAAATCTCCGAAACAGTTACATGGTAAACAGTGATGATCCCCGTTTTTAATATTCCACGCTTAAGTTAAGTTCCCCTGTTTTTGTTTCACTGTTAGATACTTGAATCCCCTTTTTTATTATTTTTTATTATTTTTTATTTAAATTTTCCAACGAATGTTAAGTCTGCGATATCTTGGATTTAGTTCTCTAGGAATTTAAGCTGCATTTTCCGTCTTTTTTTTTCTCTTTTGTTTAAAATGGCTCAAAGCTTCTTTAGACTATATATATATATATATATATATATATATATATATATATATATATATATATATATATATATATATATATATAGTGCGTCAGGTTATGTTGAAAAGAAATCAATAAAGTTCTCGATCGCAAAAATGTGAGTGCTAAATACAAAGTATTTATTTTAAAAACTATACGTTACATATTTCAGAGGTGTATCGTAGTTTCATCCAGAGTGACTGACTTTTTTTAACTTTTAAAAGTTGTCTATAGCCCATAAAGAATCTTCAGCGTCTCGAAATGAAAACAACAGAGAGAAATGGCGTTTGAATTTACCGTTAAACGGTGCATTGCTGAAGCGTCCCTTTTGAAGAAAGCACCGGGTCCAGAGGTCAGGGTTATGTATTAATATTTTGGTCTTAATCGTAATTAATTTTTATTCAAAATAATTTAATTATTGATGATTGATGTTGTGTGTTTTACCGCTTAAAAGGTGTGTTTATTTTTAGGGATAACTTATTGGCATGGTTTATTGGTCGGTAAATTGGTTAGGTTCTGGGCAGGATTTATTAAATATTTTATTTTATTTTTACTTATTTTTTATTTGTTTATTTATTTATAGTTTTGTATTTTTTTAATGTATATTCATTGGGGTCTATATTTGAGGGGATTTATTGTTATGCTGTGGCTGGATGTTGAAGGAGGGTATATCTTTATCAGTGAAAGTGTTTATCTAAGGGATATCAAAATGTGTTAACTATCATTGCAATATGGATTCGTGTATTTAGTTAATTCTGTTAGCTTTATAATGGTTACGAGTCTAGTGTGTGAGACGGAAGGGGTTAAGTCTTAGTCATATATAACTTCTTTAATTTGATGGGGTTTGATAGTTATATTTCTAGGCGTTTAACTAGTAAGATTTATATATCATGTTAGATATTTTTTTAAATATGGTGGTGTATCTAATGATGTATGTTATAATTGTGATAGATGAGGCTAATGGGGATGTGAGTGAAGGTTATATTTGGGGTTGGTAGGGAGATGTGGTTGTAGCATGTGCAATATATCTGGGGGAGGAGAAGGGGTTGTTATGTTGTATATAAAAAATTGATTGGTTGCAATTAATTTCCCAAACACAACAGTTTTGCACTACTTTTACAGCTCTTACGATGAGTATAGCCTGCTATATCTATAATATGAAAAATCAACTTGGAAGTTTTGACTGGTTAGAGTTGTGAAAAAAATACACTATTTTGCAATTTGAGTCTGCTCTCGGCTTGAAACCTATGGTAGCATGTTGATTTGATCTGATCTTCTGTAGCATTATTAATGAATAAATAAATAAATATTATGATCTAATTATTAAATAATCGAACACTGTGTTAGATTTTTTTTACCAAATAAAACCAAGAATTATATATATATATATATATATATATATAGATAGATATGCTCCTATATATATATATATATATATATATATATAGATAGATATGCTCCTATATATATATATATATATATATATATAGAGAGAGAGAGAGAGAGAGAGAGATAGAGATAGATATGCTCCTATATATAGAGAGAGATAGATAGATAGATAGATAGATAGATAGATAGATAGATAGATAGATAGATAGATAAAAATATATATTGACCAATATATTTGATGTTTTATATACTTTTATGTATTTTATTTTATATATTTTTATATATTTTCAAAGTTTAATTTTATTACCTGCAGTTATTGAATACATAAAGGTGTATAAAACATCAAATATATCGGTCCAAAACATACGTTTTAGTAAAACTATACAGTTCATCCAAGTCAACAGGTCCAAAATAGCTCCATGCAAGATATCAAAGAGCTGGATTAAAAAATAATCCAAGTGGTGAATGGTGGTCCATAAACGAAAAAAGTTATCCAGGCGGGAAGTTCCATTGCTATCGATGCAGTAGATAACAGTGAAAATTGTATTTAAGGTGTATGCAAATTAATAAAACGATAAAAAAAAACGATAGGGAAAACAAATCATATGAAAAGTTCAGAAAACTCACTTGGTGTTGAATATTATAATGTCCAAATTCAGAGTCTCCAAGAGCTGATAGGAGTAATGCAAACCATAAAATCCAATTCGAATAAAATTAAACTGACCTGATGTATTCGGCCATTTTTTCTTCCGGGTCCGATAAAATCACTCAAAAGAAAAAAGTTACATTCAAAGGTAATAAAGCTCGCGCAAGCCCAGTAGACAGCGTAAGAAATCCGAAAACGAACACTTCTCCTTGATATGACAACGGCACGAACGAAAATGAATTCAAACTGCGTGCACAAACGGATGTTACATGTCTTCAGTTTGAATTCATTTTCGTTCGTGCCGTTGTCTTATCAAGGAGAAGTGTTCGTTTACGAATCTTCACAAAATCTATTTATTTCACAAAATATCTTTCACATATCAAATCAGTAAATATGAGACTTACTGCTAAATATTAATAAAACTATCCGGGATACTGAAAGATCTTTTAATAATTGCTGGAAAAAAAAACTCCCCTTCTCAAAAAAATAATACAAAAGTGAAATCGTCAAGTGGAGTGAAGAATTCAAGATGGCTGCTCCTCTCTCTGAAAATTGTGTGTGAATTTAGGAAGCATTCTCTCATTCAGGCAAATATTGCTGAATGCTACAGAATTCTTCTATTTCACTGTGCCTTTCTTGATCTTTTCAATTTGTCTAATAACCTTTTTATTTCGTAATATTAATGAAATTTTCGATCCGTTCGTGAATCATCTTCAGGAAACATTTAAAAACGAATGAATAATAGTAAGTTAGAAGAAAAAAAATCAATAAAAGCAACCGATACACTGCATGATTGGATCTGTTAAGACAACAATGAACCTTTGTCAATACCAGCTAGAAGCTTACAATTTATATTCTGGGTGAACGACAGAAAGTAGCACCCGGGGAATAAATTGCATCTACGCTAAACACTTTAAAATATTTTTACCTGCTTCATAGATAATGTTATTGATTGTAGGTTGTTGCTTTTATATAAATTGCTCCTAACATTTTTTTTTAATTAGTTTCGCTAAGTAGTATTCTTGTCTTGCTAACTAAATGTTGTCTAAATTAAAAGAGAGGGCAGTTGTGTTTTTAACATTTTTGTAAATTGAGCTGGAATTTGCCATGCATTATAAGTCTACTTGAAAGAGTTGTACTAGTAAAACCTATGTAGCTTTTAGTTTCTTTATTATTGTAGGAATTACACTCTCCTCAAGGGCATTAGATCACGTTGGGTCTTTCTGCTGCTTTTTTTGTATGGAAAGAAGATATTTGTTACTACAAGGTTTAGGGTCTAAAATTTATTGTATATATATATATATATATATATATATATACAATAAATTTTAGACCCTAAACCTTGTAGTAACAAATATATATATATATATATATATATATATATATATATATATATATATATAGGATTGTGTAAGCATGAAACGTATGTGTCTGTAATTAAATATTTATTTAAAATATTGTTTAGTCCCCTTCCGAGGATGAGGCCCTTTAAGAGAATTATAACAAGCTGTCATTCCAAGTCTAATGCAAAATTCCGGCCTCCTGTCATTGAATGTTGTTGATTAGCTGACTGTGTTTGTCCCTCACTTGACATTACATAGAACTTAATTTTTTCCTTTCCCGTGCTAATTCATGCTGACCTAGGGGTTGAATACCAGGCTGCAGAGTTAAAGGTAACTTGTAACTGGGTTCGAATCCTTTGACCGGCAGAAATTAAAATCCCCTACACACACATATATATATATATATATATATATATATATATATATATATATATATATATATATATATGTGGGTAGGTGTTGGTGGACGATAAAATGGATAAAGACAGATATACCAACACAATGCTATCAAGTTAACTCATATGGTGAGATTTTATTTAACCATAACTATTCAAAAGAAAATAGAAAACATAGCCATGATAGGTAGAAAGAGGGGGGGGGGCATAAGTTTAAAAAGTGTTTGACTAATGGTTGCGAAAAAGCGGTCAAGTCATGGTTAGAAGGAAAGAGATAAAACAGGAAACTGAAATCTATTACCAATAGTTTCTTTGTGAAAAAAAAAGAAAACGAAAGGCAATGGGAAACTTAAAATATGGATGGCATTGTCGAAAACAAAAAGTTGTATTTTATATTTTGAACGAAATAGATATGGAGATGGAGATTTTTTTTAAACCATTGGCAAACTTAATGTCATTTTCGTGGATTATGATTTTTGTGATCTGCTTTAAAAAAAAAAAAAAGGTATGCAATCCGATTAAGTTAGCTAACATAATAACGTTGACATACCGAAGGTAAGCGATGTATAGCCTTGTCAGTACCAAATGGGTGACCATTTGGGAATACCAGGCACGATATGTGGATGAACGGCGACACTTTCCTGTCAAAAAGAAAAACTAAAAAAAAAAAAAACGTTGTCATCTCTCCCGACCAGAATATACATGTGACTGGAGTCCGCTTATGAATTGAATTCCTTAGAAACTTCCTCCTTCAAAGGAAGCCGGATCAACCCGACCAACAACCGAGTACCAGTTAGCTTACATCTTTTGTATGATAGTAACTTTAACTATTAATATGTAACAAGTTTTGCTTTCCGCTCTCGAACTGCAATTCACAGAAATGGATTAATATGACGCTTATGTGGTGATTGATAGCCGGATAACATTTTGATAACGAATCTAGCTTCGGATCCATTTCGAAAGCTATTCAGCAAGCGAATAGGATACACACAAGGGAAATTGGATAGACACCTGTGTGAGAATGACTATCAGATGAAAATGATTGCGCAACATCTCTGAAAACTCTTTCACCATTTTGAATAAAGTGAATAAGCTCATTTTTCATTTTTCACCGAGAAGGTTTCTGATTAAATTAACAAACAAGAATAAAACATGTCTCTGAATTTTTTAGATTAGGATTGATAATTTGGGTTATTTGGATTACTATTCTCATCTTGGTTGTTTTTTTCACATAGACCAATGGCGCAACAGATAAATGTATCTGGCATAATCTCATTGACACACATAGCATGCTGGGAATTTTTTGCACTGGGGCTTTGGGGAGAAGTAGCATTAGAAGCGAGGTTGACAAGACATGCAAAATGTAATGCTAAAAATAGCTAGTAGTAAGTCTCTCTCTCTATCTCTCTCTATCTTTCTCTCTCTCTCTCTCTCTCTCTCTGCCCCAAAAATGTACCTAAAATAAATTAAAATGAAGAACTATATATTTGGGGTAAAAATGCTGCTGTGCCAATTATTAGTAATTAACAATGATATACAAAATCACGTTGACACACCGGTTCTCATTAGATCACTGAAGTCAAGCGACGTTGAGCCTAGTCAGTACCAGATGGGTGACCATTTAGGAATACTAGGAACTGTATGTGAGAGGACGGTGACACCTCCCTGAAAAAAATTACAAAAATTAACGTTATCTTGCCTTAGAGAGAATACACACTAGGGACCGCTTGTGAATTTGATATTCCCTAGAAACTTTTTTTCTGAGAAAGCCGGCTGAACCCGCCTAGGGTGTGTGCTACACCAGGAGGAGGATAGGATAAAGGAATTGAGTACAATCAGTTCCAAGTGACAGTGCACTGGAGGTTAAAGATTCAATCCGTGCTATAAGCGATGACAGCTAAGAATAATTTATTTTTAATTACTTAAGACTTCTACCTGGTCATGGCTGACGGAACAAGAACAATCTACCCCTGTGGATTAAATTAAAAAATTCTGCTCGAAATTCCGCTTAGGTTCCCGAGTTTGGCATAAAGATTTCTAAATTTGAACAAAAAATCACCTGAAAAAGGTTGAAGGTTACATTGGCCGAAACGTTGTGAAAATAACAATGAAGATGAGAATATTGATCCAAATAATTCAAATAATACAAAAATAAACAGATTACATATGTACATCCGCATTGTATGGTCCTTCGATGAGTCTTTATTTGTTCTTCGCTTCTGACAGAAACGGACGATGATGTTCTGCTTTTTCTAAAACAGCTAGAACTAATCGATAAGAAAACAATTCAAACGCTATCTATCGATTTTATTTACTTAGCTATGGACCTATTTCCTTATCTCTGAGTTGCTAGTATATTAATGAAGAATTCCATGAACTTCGGTTGGTACATCGAATAAAAAAGGCGACATGAGAGCTCTAAATGCTCTTGTAGAGTGAAAGGTTATATCAGAAAGAATGATAAAGTCAGTCCATGCAAAAACAAATTAAATTTTGTTGACGATAAACAACGGATTTGGATAAATAGCCGAATATACATTCACTGGTAAGAAACAGTCTAATCCTGACCCTGAAAAGTAGAAGCATCTTTGTATAAAGAACAGCTCATTATGCAGGGGGCGAGATTAGCAGTAACTGGACAGTCTAAACCTGTTGCAGACGGCCAGGTGAATGGATACACCCAGTGGAAGATTTTGGGAAGACTGTGTGGAATATTTCTTAGGCTTTGCTTAAGTATTAATTTTGGTGACTCCTAGCACATGGCGCTAACTAGTAATGGGGCGATTCCAATATTTTTTCCAAATTCCGATACAATTACCGATTTTGTTCTAAATTCCCGATTCAAATACCATTACCAAGTCCAATTCTGATTCTTTTTAAATCTCTGAATATTTAGCTATAGAGTTGTTGTTTTTTTAATTTTCGGATTGCAGTAAAAACTCATGTAATATGTGCATATATTTTCGCAAACGTAAAAATACACGGGGTGGGAGGGTAATATATAGATTTTAGTTTTACTGGTAGTTTAAAATCAATAAATATTTATAATTTTATTATTAGTACCAGCAATGGAAAATTAAGTTTTAAACAAAAATTAAGAAAAATAAAAAATTAAACGAATCGTTTTTTGGCATCGGAAAATAGGCGCAAATTTTTCGTATTCTGATATCGATTCCAATACCTCCAAAAATTCCGATTGTTTTGATTTCTGATTCCGATTCCGGTTAATCTTCCCAACACTAATTCTAACGTCTATTTTTTAAAAGGTGTGAAAGTATATATAAGTAAAACGTAAAATCAAGAAAATGCAATCATAGGCTATTTATAAACATTCCTAGAAACTAGTAAACTTAACAAGATACTTAATAGAAACTCCATGAAAATCACTTTCTTCTGTATTGAAAACTTATTAACAAAAAAAAACATACAAATAAAACACTGAGTGTATAGAAGAATACTACTAATCTCCCATACAACTGCAGGTGTTGTATTAGGGTGACCTTGAAGTCACCCTCTATTACACCTCTCAGAAAACAGGATGTAAGCTGTGAAAACGTTCATGGTTCAGATTTAATATGTGAGGGCATTGGAAGCCATCTAATCGTATAGCATGCACTGGGGTTTTGGGGAAGATTACCATTAGAAGCGAAGTGGACAAGATGTGTGAAATGTAGTCCTAAAATAGTTAGTAGTAACTCTCTCTCTCTCTCTATCTCTCTCTCTCTATCTCTCTCTCTCTCTCACTCACCTCTCTTTCCAAAGAATATATCTAAGATAAAGTGAAATAAAGAACTATGTATTTTGGGTACAAAATCTTCTGTGCTAATTATGAGTTCTTAACAATGATATATGGCATAATCACGTTGACACACCAGTTCTTATTAGATCACTGAAGTTAAGCAACGTTGAGCCTGGTTAGTACAAAATGGGTGACCGTTTGGGAATACCAGGTGCTGTATGTGGGAGAACAGCGACACATCCTTACAAAAAAAATTGCAAAATCTAACGTCATCATCTCTCCTGATCGGGATATAAATGCGACTGGGGACCGTTTGTTAATTTAATATTCCTTAGAAACTTCCTCCATCGGAGGAAGCCAGTTCAACCCATCTAGGGTGACTGCCGTACCAGGCAGGCAGGCAGGCAGGCAGGCAGGCAGGCAGGCAGGCAGGCAGGAAATTAACAATGATCTGGCCACAAACATGCCAGAATAACCACCAGACAGAAAGAACGACCGGCTGAAAGAATTCTTTGTCTCCTCCGATCTATCTTTATATCTACCCCCTCTCCCCATAAAAAAATAAGGTTGCCCTGTTAAGAGTGATTAATTTGGTGAGAAAATAATATTTCAAGCTTCACTGAAAAAAAAATGGTCAGTACAGATATGCATCTCGATGCTAACCAACAGCGATGGAAAAAGTGTTTTGCCAACCATAGAAAATATCCGAAATTGCACCGTCTTATCTGCTGGATCAGTCTGAGACACAATATTATATCGACAGTTGCTTTAGTCTGGCCAGAAGTGGCGGCGTGTTACCACTAACCTTCAGTCAAGAGATCACCATTAAATCTTTTAATAATAACTCAGGCACACAGTTTTTTAGCTATAAAAAGTAGATAATACATTCCTGGCAATGGTGTTGTTATGACCTTTGTATTTGTACAGATAGATCACTGGCAAATTCTTGACCTGTTGGGCAGACTATATATATATATATATATATATATATATATATATATATATATATATATATATATATATATACATATATATATATATATATAGTTCTTGTGAATTTATGTTCATAGGAGCTAATCCTATAAATCTACAGTGTTTATATAATAGTACTCAACAACAAGTAGAGCTTTATTTTAGTATAGATTTTATTTATACCAATATGTTGTCTCTCTCTCTCCCTTTCTCTCTCTCTCTCTCTCTCTCTCTCTCTCTCTCTCTGTATATATATATATATATATATAGGTATAAATTTTATTCATACCAACATTTTAGCTACATATGTGCAAACATATTTTGGCTAATGTATCTTTGAAGACATGAGCCTTGTCAGGCTGAACTGATAGTGGTGAGAGTGAAGAAAAACTAATTATTAGATCATTAACATACATTCCCAGGACTTTTAATTGTCATTTCCTTGTTCGTGTGGTTATGGGGAAGGGTATCCCACATGGCCATCTGTGGGCTAGCCTCCTTAGAATATTTATTTATTAACAAAAATCTACAATCACTGCCTGGTTGTTTAACACATTCCTATGACCATTAATTATTATCCAAAGGGTTGATATCAATCAGGTTGAATATAGTCATAGTACTTCATACACACTTGAGTCAGGTCTTTTTCTATCTACCATGCTCCCTAGTGCCTGGCATATCCAGGCGTATTATGGAATTGATGCCAAAGGTGACATGCGGTACATGGCCGATCCACCTAACATGTAAGACATCCGTAATCTCACTCCATGGAGTATTGTTGCCACATCTAGGCTGGTGCATCTACCACTCGTCTCTCTTTCTCTATTAGACACGGTCCAAAAAAGTCTCCAATCTAATAGGTCCCGCACTGTCAACCAAGCTTCAACTCCTGTCCCATCGTTGCAATGTTGAATCCCTGTGCTTGTTTAACAAGCACTTTAATGGAATGTGTTCTGACGAACTCATGGCACTTGTGCCCCCTCGACGTAAATAGACCCGACTAACCCGACAAACAGCAAAATCCCACCTCTTCACTGTAGATGTTCCCAGATGTCGGAAACTGTCTACTCTAATCGTTTGTTCCCTCAAAGTGCTAGACTTTGGAATTCCCTCCCTGTATTCTGCTTCCCTTACTGTACTAAGATGCAGAAATTTAAATGTAATGTGACCAGACATCTCGTTGCTCAACTCCCTACTTAGAGTGTCCCTAATAGTAGCCCCTTATGTCAAAGTGGCAATGTTCCTTGTTTGGTGTGAACAAGAGTAAAAAAAATTTTTTAAGTTTTTAAATTTGACCAATACCATGTTTTTTATGAAGCACAATTGATCCTTTCTTCCAGTTTTCACCCACATATCCACTTGATCATGACGCGCTCATTACGCCAAAGTCGTTGAAGATCAGAAGTGTTTGGGACCCATATCTCACTGCCATGCAAGATGGGAGTGCGAACACAGACTGAACAGACTTTTCCCCAAATTTGAACGAAAATGTGCCTAGATGTAAAGATTGGCAGCTGCTTCTTGCACATTTCCCAAACACAACAGCGAGCAGTGATAGCATGTTTGCAACCACCATTAGCATCCAACATGTCGCCCGAATAGCAGAAGAAGTCTTCAATATCAAGTGGGACGCCATCTACATCCACATGAGCCTCAGCCCGACCATTATCGAACATAATTCGGGTCAATTACCAGCCTCCCAGTAAGGCCACTACATTTTTTGTTGACTCATAGTTTGCACTGGGAGCACTCAATGGAGTTTACACCTATGCTTCTGCGGCAGACAAAGCAGGAAAACTTGCTTGTGTATCCTCTAATTCGTGTGTCCCTCTTGAGAGTTCCTCATATGTTATCCTCTCTCGCTATATAAAGATAAGAGAAAAATGAAATCAAATTATGCGAAAAGGAAATGTTAGATATCTTACAAAAGTTAGCAAATATATTGCTAGTAGTGTACACCCTCTGTTTATAATTTGATTTTGTATATAAAAATCATAAAATAAGTAATAATCTTTCTTTTTAAACATTTCTTATCATAATAAAAGAAAAGCTTTTTATCAAATTCATAGACTTTTCTTCCCATGTCAATACATGAGAGTATTTTAAAAATAAAAATGCCAGTTGTTATACTGCATGACACAGCTAAATCCGAAGATTGTATTGTTTTAACTCTTAACAATTTCTTAAAACCGATGATGATGATGATGATGATGATGATGATGATGATGATGATCAACAACAACAGCAACCATAACAGCAGCAACAACAACAACAGCAACAACAACAACAACAACAGCAGCAGCAGCTAGCAGCAGCAGCAGCAGCAACAACAACAACAACAATAGCAGCAGCAGCAGCAGCAGCAGCAGAAGCAGAACTGTAAGGAATTACCAGAATAAAGCCGTTTATTTAGAGTTTTTTTTTTTCATTTAAATATTTATCTTTGGACAGATAGGAAAATTGACAGTATGATGGGACTTGGTCTTTTGACTAAGATCAAGTGCAGTATCTGTTCTGATACTACACGTCATCTGTTCTCTCCTCGGTCAGTGAAAGAGAAATCCTTTTAGACTGCGGTAATGCTTATTCTTGTCCCAATCCAGAGTGCCCCTTTTTGGGGAGGTGGATTTTCCCCACATTAAAAACCGATCTTGTGTCTAACTCTGCCCTCGTGGATAGACGAGTAAATAGGGACTTGAAATACTTTGTTCTTTAAGATTATGTCGTTGTTTGTACGAGAAATAATGTTTTGAATGCATAATGGTTGATTACTTATATAATAATAATAATAATAATAATAATAATAACAATAATAATAACAATAATAATAATAATAATAATAATAATAATAATAATAATCTCCTTCTCATCCATCAAAAAATGATAGCCTATAAAAATCCGGACATTTAGTTGTGTGACTCTGTCTATTTACTTACCATGATCAGATATGACATTTGAGTGATGTCAGATACGATGTCATTCTAAACACGTTCCTTTCAGAGGCGAACAGTAGCGGGGTGCTTAATTTACATATGATCACAATTATTAAATTCAATAGAGTAAGTTTAGGGAACTTCTGCCTTTACTAACCAGCAGAGCGTTACCTCTGTCAACCAAGGGAAGAGTCTATCAGACATGTGTGCGAAGAAAAAGAAGAAGAAGAAGAAGAAGAAGAAGAAGAAGAAGAAAATATACTTTTAGGATTTCTGGCATAGAAAAAAACTTATGCAGAAAATTAAATGAGTGAATTTTTATTTTTACTTAATTCTTCGACTGTAGACACTGAGGAATATTGAAGACGTGTTTTCTACAGTTATTGTAGTTGAGTCAATCTTAGATAATACAAATTGCGCAAGGCTAAAAGGCTATGCTTGAATATTGGGGGAACGCTAGGAGACGTTAGTTAATGAGAAAGTGAGGGGAAGCGGGAAAAAGAGAGAGAGAGAGAGAGGGTAGAGAGGGGGTGGAGAAAGAGAAATGTATGTTTTTTACAAAACTTCTTATAGATATAGAGAGAGAGGGAGGAAGAGAAATATGTGTTTCTTGGGAAATTCTTATAGACATGCTGAGATTCGTCTTCGACAATGTTAGCTACACGTAGTCCTTTGTATTTTTTTTTCTATAAGATCTTCCATATATCAGCACTAGTCCCTCAATACCACCACCACCACCACCACCGCCACCACCGCTACCACCGCCACCACCGCATGCCCTACTTCCAGGTAACCCACCCAGCTGGAATTATTGAAATCCCAACTTGCATATACCGGTTCTGATTAAATCCACCTAATCTACTTTTGTGTTTATCTATGTCCGTTACAACACCTTGGAATATCCCCCTTTTTTATATACAGGAACGAGAAGAATACCAGTCCCAGGGCGGATAAAATTAATTTTAAAGAACAGTATTGCATCGCTTTTATTCCCCCCCCCCCCCATACGAAGATTAAAATCAAGATATAATGAAGCTAAATAGAATCCTTATTCAAATTTTGATCAAAATTCATTACATGATTTTGATTCTAGAAAATGTCTAAGATTTAAGACTTAAACTTAAGGAGTCTTAAGAAGAGATTGAAATTCTGGGAATTTTGCTTAATTGATATTTAATAACTATGGATGAAATTCAATGTAAATCTGAAATATTTAAATTTTCAAATGGGAAGTTGTGCCCATATTATGCCTCCTAAAACCCCTTTAAAATATTCCAAAGAAACTGAAATTCGTGAAATATTTATTAATTTATGTTGAATAACTATTGTTTAAATTTTATAAAAATCGGTGGTATCTGAATTTTTACGAAGGCTTCAACCCCCTTTTTCTCCTATATAGCCCATATTGGGAGCCCCCTTATTGCTAGAAGCTGTGTTCCAAAAATAAAATAATGATCGGTTTATTAGTTTAGGAGTGAATCCTGTAATACAAATATATTAACATATACCTAACTTTATATAAACACAGATATTATTGAAATATTTAAGATGTCAGATCAAGAAGGAGGGGGCAGAGGTCGAAAAGAAAAATTTTCAGCCACCATTTATTCCTAAGCAAATTTTATTTATATTCTTGTCAAATAGTCGGATTTTAAAACATCCAGTAAAGATCAAACTCACTAAATATCTCAATATTTATTGTACAAACTGGCATGTATTGGACAGATTTTAAAAATTGACTTCCAAACTAACTTATTTCTGGTCAGGTCTTTCTTTTTTTTTTATGAAAACCACTCCACAAAAGGCAGAAAACCACTTGATGTAAGGAGCTAACAAGAACGAAATATGATTATCGCAAAGATCGGAGATACCTATTGGCCTTAATATTAAAAAGACCAAGGTTATAGGTAGGAGGAAAACAGTCAGCAGGAAGAGAGTTCCACAAGCCTGCAGTTCTTGGAAAGAAGCTACTGGAATAGGAAGCTGTATTACAATGAGGTATCAAAACAGCAAATTGATAGAGACCACTAGACAAACGAGTGAAACGAGCTGAACAAAAGAAGCAGGAAATAGATTAGACAATTCTGAAGAACACATGTCATGATAGTATTTATAGAAAAGACTGAGACTAGCAACATCACGTTTGTGAAAAAGAAGGTACAGAGAAGAAGAAAGAGTGGGGGCCAATCAAATTACAAGTACGTTTATGCACCTTATTAAGAATTTTCAAATGGGACAGAGATTCACCAGCCCAAATATGATAACAATACTCCATACAAGGTCTGATAGTAGACTTGTAGAGATAGTGAATACTCTCAGATGTGAGAAAGTGTTTAGATAGAGAGAACCGACGTTACGAGAAGCAGAAAGAGCAATGGTTCTAATGGATGAACTCCAAGAAAGATTTGACAAGAAAGAAAGACCAAGAAGTTTTAAAGTCGATTTCTCCTCAAGAGCCATTCATGAGAATCTCAAAAAGAAAAGGGACAATCCTACAATTGGAAGACACGAGCTGAGTCTTAACAGGATTAAACGAAACAAGCTATTTCGTACTTCAATCCACAACCAAACCCAGTTCAATTTCTAGGTCAGCTGCTTATTTCAACAAATACCAGGGAAATGGGCGAGAAGCAACACCATGATAGAGAGTGATATCATCGGCATAGATATTAATCTTCTGAATAATATTCTCTGGAAGATCATTTATATAAAGAAACGGTGTGTGGCCTAGAATAGAGCCCTGAGGAAAACCAGCATTGATAGGAAAAGAGAATGAGGAGACACCATCTAGAGTTACTCGAAAGCTTCGATCAAAACGAAAATGCCTAATAATGTGAAGAACCTTACCAGTAATACCATAACCCTGAAGTGTGTGTAAAAGACCTCTTTCTCTCAAGTTCATTTTTATCAATTCCTTATGCTTTTCCCTAGCCTTTCCCTGTGAACTGAACCAGCTACCTTGACTGTTCTACATCTACTAACCCAAGAACTCATGCATTCTTTCAACGTGGCCAATCCATCAAGGTCTCCTGTTCTGCACACATCTCTCTATACTACCCAGATTTAATCTTCCTCTGAGATCATCAGAACTAAGCCTGTCTTTAAGACTCACATTACACATCCATCGTATCATTCTCATATCATTTCTCTCCATGCAATGTATGTCCTCAATGCTCACTGTCCAGGTTTCACTTCCATACATCATCACACTGCATACA
Organism: Sepiola atlantica; assembly: GCA_963556195.1. NCBI lineage: Eukaryota > Metazoa > Mollusca > Cephalopoda > Sepiida > Sepiolidae > Sepiola > Sepiola atlantica. The sequence continues at coordinate 73,526,236 of OY744528.1, read as the reverse complement.
CATGCCTGATAGACTCTTCCATTGGTTAACAATGGTAATACTCTGTCCTTAAACTCTGAAAACAGGTAAAATGCATATTTTCAATAAATAACATTTTCAACATTTTATTTAATTGGACATATAGGAAACTAGACTACAGGTGACCCGTTGGGTCACAACCACTATTTGTTCCACTAAACTGTGGCACTGGAAGAATGGGCCAATTAATATTGCAGAAAACTGGAAGAATTGGCATATCAACAATGTGCCAAATACAGGGTGGGCCAAAATAAGGGTCCTATCTTTAAATTTGAATAACTTGAATTTGAATAACTTTCACAAAATAAAAGTTAAACTCACCAAACTTTATGTGTGTGTAGACTGACCCTTCCGAGATTTTTTGAAATAAACAAAACAAATTTTAGCCGAAAAACACTTCTTAAAACTTACAAAAACTAAAGTATTGTTTTTTACACTGTTTTGAGTTTTTTAAGCAAAAATAATGTTTTCTAAATGAGGGTACGTTCCTTAGGGCTAATACGGCTCATGCTTGCTTCGGAAGGGGTCCTTTACTTATTCTAAAAAATAAAAAAAAAATCAATAAATAAATAAAAAAGTTATGAATTTTTAAAAATAGGACCCTTATTTTTGCCCACCCTATATATAGATAAGAAGGTTCTGTAGATTGGTTAAAAACAGGATCGCTCCACTATGATCAAGAGAGGATGATAATGGCTGCCTAAGGTCAAGGCCTGATGCCCAATGCTTTTAAAAGATGAGTGGTCTCAGTAACGACAACAAGTGCAGGTTCTGCCACACAGAAGTGGAGAGTGTGAGCCACCTGATATCCAGTTGTAAGGTTTTCCTGTGGGATGGCTACTATACAATACAACACAATGGACTGTGTAAATATCTCCATTGGACCATCTGTAAAAAGCGAATATCCAGTGTAGCAGCAAGTCCTGAGAACATATACCAGAAAGAACTGTTAGAAATAAGTCGTACACCATCCACTATGACTATGTAATTCCTACAGCTACATACCTAGAAAACGGAGCTATTAAACCTGACATAGTGATATAGAACAACAGAGAAAAAGTAGCAACCCTAGTGGAAGTCAGTGTCCCTAATGATGCTGGATTAAACCGAGCTGAGTGAGCGAAGATAACAAAATACCAAGATCTTATGTACGACATAAAAAGAAACTGGAATCTTAGGAAGATCTCCAGCATTCCAGTAATTATAGGAGCAACCGGGCGCATGAAAAAGAATTTCAAAAACTACCTGGCGAATATACCCAGTGAACCAAGTACAAGAGAGATTCAAACAATTGCGCCTAAAGAGACGGTTAGAATCTTAAAAAGATCTTTCGGTTAGAGTCTCTTAAATAGCAGGTTAATTCTTGGCATCCGGTAGGATGTCCATCCCCAGCTAAAACAAAAAGATAAGAAAATTAAAAAAAAAAAAAATCTTTTTTTAAATACATTATATTTGCATAACTAAAAATAAGTCCATATTATTGGAAATCTATAGAAGTAAAGGGACCTGTTATTTGCTATCTAATTTACATACGTGTTTACGGTGTGTACGAACACACTATGCAAACATTTGAAAAAGAGAGGGTCACTCTTTCTCTAAATGTTCACAAAGACATCAAAAACTATTAGAGTATGGTTAAATCAACATAAAGTGAGAAGGGCTAGATAAATACATAGATAGCAAAGTGAGAGATGGGTGACTGGTTTAGTTAATTACAATTTACGACTAATTAGAAGAAGTAAAATATTTTTTTTTTCAAATATAACTCAATCCCAGAACTAAAGAATATTTTAGTGTGTATTTTGTGTAATAAAAGTATATATTAAAAAAAAGCCTTTAACTCAGTATAATAATCACTATTTATAACTAGAGATTTTTCCTCCCTCTACAGTTTATATATGAGTTTGTTGAAAGACAAAATGATTGAACTGGTACTTCCACGTGGACATGAAGGATGGTCATATCGAAAGCTAGAATATATCTTTGATGTATGCACTCCACGGAGGATTCCAATTGGGTTATTCTACAATTAGAAAAGGTGGGTTAGAAAGTTTAAAAGTACCTGCGCTGTCATGGAAAAACTAGCTTCTTGATGACCTTTGCGTTTTAGCTAGGAGTAAAATGTAGTATCTGTTCTGATACCGCACTTTTTTTGTTCGCGGTCAGTGAAGGAGAAATCATTGTAGACTGAGGCAATGTTTTTTGTTTTTCATAATCCAGAGTGCCTCTTTTTGGTGAGCTGGATTTTCCCCACATTAAAAACCGATCTTGTGTCTCACTCTGCCCTCGTGCAGAGGCAATTAAATAAGGACGTATCGAAACCGCTCCTATGCCTTTTTGGCTAAGATCAAAGTGTAGTATCTATTCTTGTACCGTACTTCATCTTTTCTATCATCGGTTAGTGAAGGAGAAGTCTTTCTAGACTGTCTCTTACCTTATGTTTAAGCTTCACATTAATTTAGCATAAAAAAGCAACTTAATACATAACATATATATATATATATATATATATATATATATATATATATATATATATAGTAATCCAGGTAGGGTAAAAATCCACAGATTAGAAATCCAAAGGGAATCAAACCGGGCTTATAAAACAGTGCTCAATAAAAATATAGAGCTGTATTGTGAATGCTTTTATTCAAACATGTACTGAATTCCAGGAAGAAATTCTAGGAAGAAGATTCTTCCTGGAATTCAGCGACCGGGTTGGATCATAAAAAAACTTTCTGCCTGATGTGACCTCAGCTTTTGATAGCTGTAGATCGATAACATCGACATGCCAATGTAGCAGACCTTATACATGTTTGAATAAAAGCATTCACTATATATATATATATATATATATATATATATATATATATATATATATATAATTCCCCTACTCTCCTCTTCCTATGTAATTTGCTGTATAACTGAGAGTAGACAGTTATCTTGTCTTGGTGCTAAATGTTGACTTCTAAGTTGGCGTCTATACCCTGTGCTGATGAATAAACAGCCATATCGTCTCAGAAACGATCGTATACAAACTGTTGTTCATGTTAAATTCTTAGAACACAAATAAATGATTATGTCATAATTAAGTTTACCTAAGATCCATTATATATATATATATATATATAAAGTATTATATTCAAAATTATACGATTCTCCGATTTAATGAGAATATCGACACAAAAGACCTTTACACATGTTTTTGACAGAGTTGAAGGTAAACACAAGTAATCCAAACTGTTTACTCCAAAGTTGTTGTTTGAAGTAAACAGCCTGGATAACCTGTGTATACGTTCAACTCCTCCAGAAACATGTGTAAAAATGTATGTTTGTTCCGATTGTTATTAAGTCATAGTTTTCGTATAATTTTGAGTTTAATACTTTATATATATATATATATATATATATATATATATATATATATATATATATATATTGTAAAATATAATATGGTAAATTTATTTCGAACAGTATACATAGAGTGTGTTTTTTATGTTAGTGCTTGTGCAGATAATATTACTAAACAAGTGATTATTCAGTCTACAAGACAAAGAATATCACAAACTTAAAAACTGTACAAGTCCCATCTTTCACTTTGTAATATTCTTTGCTTATTTCCAGCCTCGGGGACTAAATAATTGCTTATTTAATAATATTAGCAGCGCAAACAATAGCATAAAAAGAAGAAAAAAAACAGTTTAATATAACACACACACACATATCAGTTTTTGAATTACCTACAGACACACTCCTCAAGTGTCTTCAGTCTTTTTGCACAGGGGTTTGGCAGGACAACCTGACATGAGGACACTTCACCCGACAAGTCTGACCAAATATTTAAAATTACATTGTAAATAGCCTTCAACACGACTGGCTCATACACCTTCTCCAAGTAATGTTACCTCAAGTAACAATACTTAGCTGGATACTCCACCAGACTAGATGAATTCTTGTCCTAGAATCCGGTAAGACCAAGAGACCACAAGAAAGATCTACTATAACATAGTTAACTGGTCAATTGGAGAGAGGAAAAATGAATGTTCTTAACTTGTTTACTAACTCAACGTTTGACAGGTAAAGAAGAACTTTAATAGAATATTCGAATATCTATGTATCTCATATAGAGATCAAGTGTTAACACCGAGAACTTCGACTGAAGTAAAGTGAAACAAGTAAGAGAATATGTATATATTCCAGTAATTATAGGAGCAACCGGGCTTATGAAAAATATTTTTTAAAAAACTATCTGAGTAATATACCTAGTGAACCAAGTGCAAGAGAGATGCAAACAATTTCACTTAAAGAGACAAAGAATATCACAAACTTAAAAAATGTACAAGTCCCATCTTTCACTTTGTAATATTCTTTGCTTATTTCCAGCGCCGGGGACTAAATAATTGCTTCATAATGCTAATCTCCCATATCTCCCAAACAGATCTAATCTTGCCGACCCAATCCTTATTCTTATCTCTAAACCAGTTGTAATCAGCATACCAATTTTATCACCCCCATAAGCATTCACTATACCTTAGTTAATAATGTTAAATCCCGAATAAAAAATTATTCAAAAACCCTGCAGAGTTACTGCCCTTAGACCGCCCGGATGATATCTTTATCTAAATTCCTTTGGAATTGATTTAAAGTCCTTTAATCCAGGATTTAAACTTGAATTTAATTAATGTTGTTCCTTTTAACCTTTTTATCTCTTCATAAGTGTAATCCTTAAACCAATTTTATCTCCCTAATTCCCTTAGAAGACACATCATTAAACCCCAAAACAGTAACGGCAAAATATTCGATACTCACAATATTGGCTCACGGGATTTATATGGAAATATTTTTAATTTTTAAATTTTTTATATCTTTTTAAATCTTCTCCGGTTTAAATCCTAACTGTTACTTTTCACCTTTCCCCTTTTTTTCAAACCTTATTAAACCTTCCTTACACTAAATTTAAACAAACATACATAACACTCTAAGCAAATAACGCGTCCAAACGAGAGTGACACGTGACTTCACATTTCCGAAACAGATGACAACAGAAGCTGAAGAGAGCCGGATGGCTAAGTCCTTCTGTGCTTGAAACCGACGGTACGAATGTTGTACTAATTTTTCTGTACCAAAATAAATAAATATTACGCTCTTAATGTCTAATTTTTAACTTAAATTCTCAATTAATCGAGCACTCTGCTGGGATTTTTCCTGCTATATTACAAAGAAGTTATATTACAAAGAAGTTATATATATATATTATTATTATTATTATTATTATTATTATTATTATTATTATTATTATTTCATGTATCTACATAAAATGTTATAAGGAGATAAATTTTATATATCGATTTTCAGTATTTACTTTAACAGTGCTCAATAGTGAGTAGAGCTAGGTAGTAATTTATGAACATATATTTATGACAATTAAGCTACACAGAGACTTCCGCGTTACATTTTAGCCTGACGATTCCATACAGGGATGAAACGCATATATATATATATACACACTATACTGGAGATTACAACTTCTCAGACCAATCAGATTAAGTGATTTTAGCTAAAGAAAGCCCAATGTCTGTCAACTCGTTTTTAAACAGTTTTTCTTCTCTGTTCACTCCTCGTCTAACATGGCACAACCCTGTTCTTTTTTCGACACAAGTCTCAACACCTTGGCAGACATTTCGAAGCTGTCATTTTTGAAGATAAGACGTTTAAAACCCTTATTATTAGCAATTTTCTGGAGATTCCGGGCAAGAAGTCTATTTTCGGCTTTCACGGCCATCTTTGATTTTATTTATTGGAAGCTTTCAACCATTTTGGCTTCATCTTGTATGACAAGATATCGTTTTTCCGCAAAAGATTTTGGTCGCTGTAATTTGATAGAACCATGGTATCGTTTGATTGGGATGTGATTGACATGAAAAATAAAACCAAGGAGAGACGATTCCTAAAAGCTCTGAAGCCATTCTGCTGCATCGCACATTGCAGCTAAAAGACCGACTACAGACGGAGCAAAATGACCCACATCTCAGGAATCAAAACGTCCAAGAAATGCTGTAAACGAAACACGAAAAAAAAACAATTATTTTTTGAAGAAACAAAATGTCAGATAAAAACAGAAAAGTCTACATATAAAAACCTCAATGTTTGTATGTCATAGAAATCAATATGTTAACAGATAGAACATCCAAATTAGTTTCAATAAGACTCTAAAGAAACAATTGAAATTTTTCTTTGATTCCATCTGAAGTCACTGGGGCAATTATCGCTTCAGTCCATAAAATAACTGAATAACTGAAATGCAATAAAACGTAGAGAAACGTTGTTTTTTTTATAAATTTTCTTCATTTCATGAAACAAAAGAATACGTTTCATCCTTATGGGAATCGTCAGTGTAGAGAAGACTTATTTACACCGGTCACCGGACTCGAACCCCGGATCACAATTTATATTTCAAACTCAAATACCAACGTCTTTGCCTCCACGGCCGTTGTCAACAACTAGATAAATTAGCGAGAAAGTAATCCTATTTAAAAACAGCTGTCGTAGAGAGTTCCGCTTTTGAAAGGAACATTATATTTAATACTACTCACTGCATAGCCCAGCCTAGTTTGGGGCGACAAATTATTAATTATAAATATTTGTTGTTTTTTTTATCTACATACGTATACGTTTCATCCTTACGGGAATCGTCAGTGTAGAGAAGAATTATACACACCGACAAAATAAAGACAAAATAAGAAATTAGCCTCTTTCTGCTCGCACTCTCTGTTTCTCCCCCCCCATCTCTCTCTCTCTCTCTTTCTCTCTCTCCTCTCTTCTGCTCTCCTCTCCAACTACGGGTTGAATCGTATTACTGCTTGTGGTGGTATTCCCTTTTGTTTTTAATGCACTATTATAATCGGTTTAGAGAATTTATAAACAAGCAGTAATACTATGGTTTAAAAGCGAGATTCTGACCCCATTTGTTGTTGTTGTTGAATCACTTTCCACTGCTCACTATAAACGCTCGCTGATTTGGCGTTTATAGATTTAAATCCCTCCTAATTGTGACGTGAATTCTCACCGGCTGAGGGGAACCACACCCGACTGTAAATCAGTGGCGATTTGTAAAAACCGGTGTCAAACTCTCCGACCGACATGAATTAACATCCCTACACTGAAGATTGCGTAAGCATGAAACATCGATGTCTGTAGGTAAAAATAATAATTAATATTTACTTAAAATATATATATATATATATATTAAGATAGATAGATAGATGGTATTAAAATGTTAAAATATAAAATACTAATGCTTCTCATTGATATTTTGCAATTAAGAACGCCGACCAGTTTTAAATAATCTGGTAAAATCGCGGTACCAAATTCCTGTCTGCTAGGTCACGTGATTTTTTTTTTTGCAATGTCTGACAAAAATACATACCTTCTTATAAAATTAACCGTACGCTACAAAAAAAAACATAATGCAGACAGACAAACACAGACAGTGAGAGATTTATTTTCGCATTGTCATCCGGACTTAGAGTTAGTGATAAGGTTAAGGAAGGGCATGTGTGTTTTTTATGACTTTGAACAATAACATCTTGACGTGAATGTCAACGTGGAACAATGCACCACTCACAAAATGTGTAACAATATTGACGTAAATGCTTCTGTGGCGGGCTAAAATCTGATTTTGAAACTCGATTTCAACAAGAATAAAACTTTAATTTAATTTAAACTTAAAATTAATAAAAACGATATCGTTTGGCAATTTAATTATTTTATTTAGCTATATTGTTAGAAAACCATAGCCTATTTTTAAAGGTATTGCTATTTTAAACTCTATTTATACAATTATTGGATGTAAATAGCTTCCAAACGTTCAATGTTTTAATGCATGAGGATTTGTTAATAATCTTAGAACCAGAAATGATTTTTTTTTTAGTCAATAATTTAAATGCTTCCAAATTACTTTCAAATTTCGAAGGATCACAAATTAATTCTTTTTTGTCGACTCTTAACAAAACTGCAGAATAAATCAAAATGCATTCTGGGGGATTCAATTTCGTAATAAAACTATTTCTTTTAAATAGGATCTTTTAAATGTCGTTTTATTTTACGCTATTACATTTTTTATTTTAATAAATATTCGATTAATATTAAATAAGAAATAATGATTTTATATGTAGTTGTAGCAGTTACATTACGAAGATCTATTTCTTTTGTATGCACACACAATCTCTTGCGTAATGTTTAGTTGTGGTTCGGTTGGTGAAAACAGGCAGGTTAAGACTCGCATAGAAATACACTGGGCAATTCTAACACTGCTGCGCATGTGCACAACTTTCAGCAAACATCTCGTTGGTGGGAAGGGACAACCCTGTTCTTGAACGAGACGCCGTGGAGACGAGATGCTAAAAACATGTTCTTGTTCTTTGCCAGAAAACGGCAAAACGAAATGGAACTCCAGAATTCAACATTCTGTCTGTAGCCTAAGCCTGCAAACTTGCCTTATATGCTTATGTTTTTGCTTTAACGAAACGTTAAAATGGGTGTTATTAACGTGAAGATATTGGTATTTTATTTCTAACTTGGTGACCTTTTCTTCTTCAATTCAAGGCAGCTCCGTCAGATAAATACAGACATGGCCGAATCAACAAAATGGCGATCTCCCGTCTCGACATTACACTCGCACTAACAACTCTATATATATGGAATAAAACGCCAAACAAGTGTAACACATCGCCCGGACTTGACCTCACTTTAAATTGTCGTTTTTAACACATCGACGTACATTTTTGTCTCTCTACTGTGGAGTCGACCCTCTGGGGTTAATACCAATAAAGCGAAGTAAAAGAAATAAAAAAAGGGAAAAGTCTTGCTTGAAAATGATATAATTATCGAAAGTCTTGCCTAAAAAAATAAAAATAAAAATGATTTTATTCATTTTATATTGAATCATGTTTTGGTTTTCAAATTTTAATATATCTCGTTATATAGTTATCAAGGCTGCAATAACGTTAGAAACACACACACCTACGTGAAGTAGTCTCATATTTTTTTTTATTAATATCGAGATGTGTGTGTTTTTGATGACATGCAAAACACACAAAAGTGTTTTGAACATCAAAACACTTTTTTGTTTCTTATATATGTGAAAGTTTATTTCTTTTTTATAAACTGCTATGGTTTTATCCATTATTAAGACGAACGATTCATGTCTGTGATTATCGACATTAAGTGCTGTAGTTCTTTGGTTTATGATGTTGTTATATCATCTATAAATCATGGTGACAAATAATAACAGCTTATTCTTTCCAAGAATTTCAGCCATTTTTTCTTTTTCTTTTTTTGTAGCTAGGATCCTAATCATGACCCAATGTATACGACCTTCTTCAAAAATGATTCTTTCATTTCAAACATAGAAAATCACTGAACGCCGTCTCACGATGCATATGCATTATAATGACAATATATAAAAAAAAAAAAAAAGAACAAAAGACGACACGATGAAAGCTATGTCCTTGGCAATCACAGAGACCACGTGCCCTCGCTGATTAGATAGCAAGGTTAACCCTAACCCTAACCCTTCTCCGGTCCAGTATCCATTCCCCTCTACAAGAGTAGAAGAATGCGACGCCATGTCATTTTTAGATCTCTTTGCAACTCTGTAAGAGGCTTGTCCTGTTATTATTTAATCACCTCCCCACGAGGGCAAAGTTAGACACAAGGTCGGTATTTAATGTGGAGAGAAATCCTAATACCCTCCCCAAAGAAAGGGACACTCTAAATTAGAACAAAAATTAAAATTAAGTCTAGAAGGATTTATTTTTCACTGACTCAGGACAGAACGGATGGAGTGTAGTATCAGAACAGATACTACACCGTGCTCTTCCTGTCGGTCAGTCTGTCACGCTGCTGTTTGAAATAGCATTTTCATTGCTAAACGTGCAGATTAGATGTGTCCAGGCGTGTTTATTGGAGGCTCTGTCCGTCTGTTTGACGATATTTCACACTTAATTTTAAGATAGCAGTTTTGTTGGTCTGTCATGTCTTAATTTTAAATATAATTTTCATTAGTCTGTCAAACTAAAGTCTGCAATAGGATTTTCTTTCGATAGAAAGATTCCTGAGTTCGACAAGGTACACCTGAAGAAGGCTGGAGGTTACATCGGCCGAAACGTTGTGATAAAAATACCCAAGATGAGAACAGTAGTCCGAATATACCAAATTAATTCTACAAATTATCAACCCTTATCTAAAAAATTCTGAAACATATATATATATATATATATATATATATATATATAGTCTCGGAAGTTTCTCAACCATTAAAACTATATAAAAAAAAAAAAAAATAAATAAAAAAAACTTATAGTCTCAAGTCTTCCAGTGGAAAATCACTCATGTAAGTCAATTTATTTTTTACAGTTATTATATTAGTTAGTTTCTAACACTATTTTAAGGGATCATCAGTTGTTTACCATGAAAAACTGTTTCGGGAATTTAAAAACAAGACAGTATTTAATTTCATGGCTTCCCAGCAGAGTTGATCAGACCCCACTTCCCTTAAAAGACAAAAACATAAACGTTCCTTATACTAAATCTACGTTTTGTTCCATATAAATGTTTTGCTTACTTATATTAGTTATTTAAGAATTCAAAAAAAAAAATATATATATATATAAATAAATAAAATAAAAAATAAATTTTTTTTTTTTTTACCTGCGCTGTTCGTCTGTCTAATAAAATTTATCCGTTACTCACAAAAATGTTGTTGCATTTTAAAGTGTTTGGACGAATCCATGACACTATTATTTAAGTGATTAATGTATTATTTTTAGTTTTATATTATAAATATAAAAAACATCAACACATCAAAAAATAAAAGATAAATAAATAAATATGTATATACATATATATATATATATATATATATATATATATATATATATATATATATATATATATATATATATTACATACACACATACACATATATACCTTTAGTTCCTATTTTTCTTCCTCGTCCTACTTTGTTGTCCATCTCCCCGTTGTTGTCAGCCGCAAATAAATATTAATTTTCCTTGTTCACTATAGTTTTTCTAATATGCGTTCACAACTGTCGGCTTTTTTCTTTTCTCATTGTTTCAAATCTGCGTCTGTAAGTTAACCGTTAATTTGTTCTCTTTTTCTTCTTCTTATTTACCAACTCCCGGTGTTTAAAAATCAGCGTTCATAGTTATGAACGGTTTTCTTCTTCTTCTTCTTCTTCTTCTTCTTTTTTAACATTTCTTTCTTTCTTTCTACTGTATTTTTATTGTTTTTCTTATTATAATTAGCAGATGTGTTATATATACGTTTATTCATATTATATAATTTCTATTTATATATACTATGATTTGTTCTATCAGTTTATTTTGATTAATTTGATAAGATTTAAAAGCATCAGGATGGCGAGTAATTGCCTTATTTAATTGTCCAAATATTTTATTTTGATCGCCACCTTGGTTAATCATTCTTATTATTAGATCAGAAATTGGGGGCATGAAATCTACTAATTTTAAGGTAACACGAGCAATTCTCAGAAATTCAGACATAATACTCCCGTAAAATATATACACAGGGCTAGTACTATTTTTATATGGCATTCGCACGATACGAAAAGGGAATGAATTTCTTTTATCAAACAGTTTATAGATAAATATTTTATCTTCAATTTTTATATCCAAATCAAGAAAAGTAGCTTGTGTTCCCTTATGTTCACAGTTTAATTTTAACTCTTTAGGATATATTAAATGTTTAGTATTTGCAAACTCTTCGCTATCATTAATGCAAACAAGGTCGTCAATATATCGCCTACATCCATGATAACTATACGCTCTAGATATATCATTTTTTATTAGTGATGACATATATATATATTCCAGTCTATGTAAATATAGATCTGCCCAAAATGGAGACGGATCCAAACCCATTGGAATACCTATTGTTTGGATAAATAATTTATTCCCTATTTGAAAGTAACTCTCTTTTATAAGGTGACTTATAAGCATTATCAGACCAGTTTTGGATACACTCGTCTTACCATTTTTATTTTTACACCAAAAGGCTTTAGATTTTGCAAAGTCTATGTATTTACTTTTTCCTCCTGCAAAAGCTAAATCTACAGTATTACCTAATTCTTTAATAAGTTCTTTATGGGGTATTTTTGTATATAATGTACTAAAATCGTATGTCGAGATTGATTTAGCCTGTTTACGAGAATTAATACGATCTAATTTTTCTTTTACTAGATCGGAATTATTTACCACCCAAAATAGGTTTATATTACTATAGAATTTACTTTTTTTATGGAAATTATTTATTTGGTTTATAATTAATTTAAAGATTTTAGACACAGCCTTACTTAAAGGTTTAGTGATGCACATTTTTGAGGCAACAATGAAACGGGCGCCAACTGGTGTTTTATGCATTTTAGGTATCCAATACATAGATGGAAGTTTTTTGTATTTTTCTTCTAATTTTAATCCTAATTTTTCACAAATAACAGTATTGTTTATAATAATGTTATCGCTTTTATTATTACTTAATTTATAAGTATCTGAAACTTCACCTATTATTCCTACTTCTAGCAATAAGCGTTGTATATAATACTTTTTACAGATAAAAGCTATGTTATTTGTCGCCTTATCAATAGGAACTATTACAAACCTATTTTGAAGCATTTCAAGCTCCGTCGTTATTTGTGGATTTCTAAGTAGGGGATTCGTTCTTTTAGGGTGTTTAAATTCTTTTAAACGTTCTACTTTTTTATTTACGAATCTAAGTACATTATTTTTCCATGCGTCAAATGTAGAGTGTAATAGTTTATGTTTTTTAGACATGGATGCAGTGAAATTATCTAACGCTTTATTTATTTCCTTAACACATTTTGCATAATTTAAACATTTAGGTTCTCTATAGTTTGGGCCTTTACTTAAGAGTTTTCTTAATTTAGAATTTTTAACTATCGCTAGATTACCGGTAATTATATGCCCTATGTCAGTATTACATAAAGGGGAGGATTCACATTCACATGATGGTATATACATTTCATCATTATCATTAATATTTAAATTCTCTACAGTTTGTTTATAGTTAAAAACCTTATTCCGGATAGTTTGCCCTAGTTTATATGTTACTATTGGTTTCTGTTCCTCTTTTTTAAGTTCATTGGGCAGTGACTGAATGATTTCTGGATTATTAAATATTTTAGGCAGATTTATATCATCAAATCCTTTATTTTCATATAGGACTACACAAACATTTCGAGGTTTATTTTTTATACACTCAGCAGGTGGCTTGTATAATTTTGTATCGATTATATCCATGATATACTCATACCATTGAGGAAGTTCTTCTATCCTATATATCATATCCGGGTTTAATAATATCTTAGATGCTATGTCTTTTAATACCTTTTTCTTGGTTTTATTAAGAAGTTTTCTAATGTAATTAAAAGACTCGGAAATATTATTCATGATAATCTCTTTAGTTTTCTTTAAAAATTCTTCGCATGAAACGGCAGATTCTCTATTGTTCCTATTTACATGTGTTCTATCTCTAGTACCGTAGCGAGGCAAAGCTGGATACAATCGCCCTACATTTTCTGATTCGTCTTGTAAATTATCTTTTTATATATATATAATATAGGTACGTGCAAAAATGGTCTTCTCTTGTACGGACTATGCTTATTAATAAAACGCTTATCATTAATTATTTAATTAGTTTCCGTGCAAACTTTGTTTGTGTTTGAATAATAAAAGGCTAAACTTAATCTCTAAACGAAAAAAAACTGCATATTTACGTGTGAAAAATAAATTATAATGAAATATGTAATCACGGCGGCGAAAAACCCCAAAAATTCAGTGAATTTTGACCTATGAAAAAATTACTTGTAAAAATCCCTTGAAAGATAAATATAAGTTTTTGGGAGCTATTTCAAAGATAATTATTAAATTCAAGTCATCAGACACTGAATTAAAAAAAGATTTTCCCACGTTTTACTAAAAATTAGCAAAATTATCCCCCCCCCAAAAGTCATAAATTAGCAAAATCCGGCACAGTTAATCGGAAAACGACTTTGTTTACCAATTGACTATCGCTATGCAAAAGATATGGAAGACAAAAATGTCATAATTTATCATTTTTAACTTTATATATAAAAATGCTTTTGTAATGGTTTATAGAAGTTGAAAAATTATTATCCATTAGTTCCTTTATTCTTTTTAAGGTTATAAACAAATTTAAGTACCCTTATTTTGTTATAATAAAAAAAGAAATGCTTATTTAATTAAAATATTTGTGAGTGTACGCAATTAAGATCTTATTTTATTTTTAACTAAAAAGGTTCATATTTAACTTGGTGTTAGTTTTTAATTTAGTAATACTCTGAAATTATTGATGACGTCTGTTTACCAATGTTTTTCCTTAGAATTTGAAATAAAACTTTGTTTAAATGTTAAAAATTATTTTTACGTTACGAACTGCGTCAATTTTATCAATTTTTTTTTACATTATTTAAAACTTTAGTTACTCGATATATTCTTAACGTGTCGTAACGATAAATTACATTGATTTATTTAAAAATAAAGTGGGATTTTTTAATTTTAAGTGTGAAAAAGTAAATTAAAGTCAATGACTACACTGACAATTTATTCATTGAAAAAATAAGTTAAAACAGTTATTTATTGATAAACAGAATTCAATTTTGAAAGAAAATGTCATGTTTGAATTCTCTTTATTTATTAATAAATAATTTTTTTTAACTTCTTGAATATTTATTAATGAAAAAAAGACAAAACAAATACAAATCTTTCCAAATAACTGACGAATAATTGTGAAATTAACGAAATTGTTGAATCTATAAATATTAAAATTTGAGGGCGATGTAAAATTGAGTGGTTGATGGAAGGCTAATCCCAGCTGGTTATTACAGAACGGGGCTACCATACCAATCAAAGTTGATCGTTAGTAGAAATTATCCAATTTTTTAAATTCTTTTTTTAGTTAAGTTCCTGGGTCTCAAATTTGTCAATTTTTGGTTTATTTTCAAGATTATAAAAAAAATTTCTTGCGCTGATGATGCCACGTTCATGTATGAAAGGGAAATATAATTATGTCACATTTTTTATTTTTCCAGAAACTCTAATCCTTAAAATCACATGAAATATTTTTTGCAATGATATTATTTTTTTGGTGAAAATATTGAGTAAACAATGCTTTATTCAATAATAATATCGTTAATTCAAAAAATTAATTTTTCTTCGAGTTATAGTGATTTTGTTAACACGGTATTTAGGGGCCTTTTTCGTAATATATAAAAAATGTTAAAAAAATTTTTTTTAATTGTTAACATCTACAATGCTTTATTTTCATAAAAACAAAAAAAATAAATGCATTTTTTATATATAAAAATATAACTTTAGTAAAGGTGTATTTTGTTTTAAAACAATAATACATTTTCACTAAGATTTAAAAAAAAATAATGGTTTCATTATATTCCGTGATTGTTGATTAATAAATATTTAAAATTTCATTAAAATTGTTTGATTTCCTGAATTTTAGTGAATTTTTAAGTGAAGGGAGGGGTAAAAATGTTTTTACATTTTGGGAATCGGCCATTGATTTTGCACGTACCTAATATAATAGTAACTCTGTATGTGTATGTGTCCGCCTGATCTTTGTGTCTTATGTTCACCCAAACCGCTGGACAGAATTGCTTGGAAATTGGCATGTGGACTACTAACCTCTCAGTGAAGGTCATAGGCTATATAAGAAATATATCATTTCAACGCTGGGGGTGCCCGGGCAGCCCCCCCCCCACACTGAAAACTGTTTTCCCTTTGATTCAAATGAAATTTCAACCATAGGTAAATGACCAAAATGATGTCGATTCCCAAAATTTCAGCAAATTTTGATCATATTAAGAGGGTCCCCACCCCCACTGAAACTGTTTTCCCGTTGATTCAAATGAAATTTAAACCATAGGTAAATGACCAAAAATTATGTCTATTCCGAAAATTTCAGCAAATTTTGATAATACTAAGATGTTCCGTGGGGCGCAACCCTTTCCATTGAAAACTGTTTTCTCTTTAATTCAAATGATATATATATATATATATATATATATATATATATATATATATATATATATATATATATTATCAAGGAGAACACCTCTCTATGCATGTCTGTCCCTAAAAAACGAAGACATACTAGGAAGTGTACTTTCAATATAATTGTATTCACATGCACAATTTGCATGTGAACATAATGGAAATATTTTTGCGTCTCTGGCTGCCCCTTAAAGAAGCTAAGGACAATTTTCAAACATGTTACACAATTAAATTAATCTATTTATTCGCGTTAGTTTAAGAGTATTAACATATATCTGAATAGCTCAGTGAGTAAGATATCTAGCTGACAGCATCAAGGTTGTAGTTAAAGTAAACTCTCCCTACCATGATGTTGCATATGATGCTATCCCACACTCTAACCTGGGAAACACCGGGTAGCTCTGCTAATATATATATATATATATATATATATATATACAGAGAGAGAGAGAGAGAGAGAAAGAGAAAGAGAGAGAGAGAGAGAGAAGAGTTTACACCACTTTTAGGTCTCTTTAGGACGATAAAAATCAAGATACATATGCTACTAAACCTTTTGTTTAGATTCCTTATTCAAACCTTGATCAAAATTCATTACATAATTTTGACTCTAGACAATCTCTAAAATTTAAGTTTCGGTTTTGGGATTGAGTTATGTTTGAAAAACTTGCCATTTCAATTCTTCTAATTAGCTACAATTTGTTAACTCACAAAGTGACCCTATCTCTTACTAAATTTCTATCTATTATGTTTACCCTCTCTCAATGTATGTTATGTGAACCCCCCCCCCCACCTTGCTTTCATTTTATAAGTCGTCTCTTACACTTGCTCCTCTCACTCTATCCTCACCCCTCTCTCTCTCTCTCTCTCTCTCTGCCCCTCTCTCTCTCTCTCTCTCTTTCTCTTTTTCTGTTTATTAACAACCGAAGGTAATAAGGACAGGAAAGAATAAAAAGATTGGAATAATCCATTATAAAAAAAAGAAAAAGAAATATCACCCCTAGCAGTAAATCAGTAATAATATTAAAAGTATAGTTGGAAAGGAAGAGAGAGAGAGAGAGAGAGGGGGGGGGGAGAGAGAAAGAGTAAGGGCGAGAAAGAGAGAGAGAAGAAGAGGCTTAGTTTGGATTTTGTCTTTTTATTTTTTATATTTAATTGGCTTTGCTTTTTCCTAATTTAAAAAATTTAACCCGATCTCAATGGATGACTTAACAGGTCACATATTTTTCTAGTAAATATATATATATTAGAATAATACCCGTCCCGAGACAGGGAAAATTAATTCCCTGAAGAGAACAGTTTTGCAGTTTATACATATATATCATGTAAGTTTACACATATATTATGTAAGCTTACGCATATATCATGTAGGTTTACACAATTATCATGTAAATATACATATATATCATGCAAGTATGCACATATATCATGTAAATTTACACATATATTATGTAAGCATATACAGATATCATGTAAGCTTAGTTTGAATTACCTACTACACAACATCCTCGAGTCTCTTCGGTCTCTCTGTACGAAGGTTTGTCAGGATAATCTGACATGAGGATACTTCACCATACAAGTAAACCCGGACCATATATTCAAAATAACATAGTATTCGAAGCCCAAATAAGATCCCCTTGACACGGCTATACACTGGCTCATACGAGGAATGATGCACTTTCTCTTAGTTATATTACTTTAAGTTATAGCACTTAGCTGGATAATCCACCAGACCAGATGAACTATTGTCCTGGAATTCGGTAAGATCAAGAGACCACAAGTAAGATATACTATAACAGACATAACTGGGCAATTGAGGAGAGGAAAATTAATGTTTTTCATTGCTTTACTAACTCAACATTTTAGAGGTAAAGGAGAATCTTGATTGAACATTCGGATATCTATGTATACAGAATTCAAGTGTTAGCCCCAGAAAGGGGGCCCTTTGATTTCTGAGAACTTACTGAAGTAAAATGAAGATCATGTGATCATGACTGTTTGTGGCCGCTGTATATTCCCTAAAATGATCAGTTCAATTTGGGTTGAAATTGAAAAAAAAAACGGTGAAATAAACGGAATCAAAAATATTTTGATTTAATATTTGAAAATCATTAATTTGTTAATACCAGGGAATCGCCACATCGTGATTTAATCGAATATCTAAAAAAAAGTTGTGGACTTTTACAGATGAAAATTGTTATTATGGTAATAACTACTGAAAAAAAAAGTTCAGATTAGAAATGTTATCGTGGTAATAACTTGCACAGTTAATAACCTCCAATTTAATTAGAAATATTTTAGTTTATTGAATTTAAAATATTAGGGATATTTCTTAGTTTTAACGCTGACATTACGAAAAAAAATCAACCATTTTTTTCAGAGAACATCTGTCATCTTTCAGGGAACTTCATTATTGAATTGTCATGCATCCATTTTATTTTTTTCCAGCAAAAGAACTCTTCAAGGATTTCTTTTGCAGTCTTTTAGGAAATTGAAAGGTTTGCCTTTTTTTTTTATTACAATAATTCTTCAAAAAGTAAATTGTAAATCTGAAAATGCCATATCTGTTAAAAATAGCAGACGATTTATTTTTTACTAATGATTCGCCACTTATTAAGGCCAAAAGCCACTCGAGGATAAGGGTTAATGAGATGGATGGACTGTGAGTTGAATGATGAAGATTATAATGAGAGGATTGAAAATGATGAATAGAATGAACAAAACATGATTACTTATGAGGACGGTTTATGACGAGTATTTGTCGACAATGGATTTGAAGGCGATCATGTTGTAGTCTGCAGGGGAACAGTTATGTGGTATTGTGTTCTACAGATGGGAAGTTCTTGGAAATAAACTCTGTTCATAGAAATTTAGTTTGATTTTGGGTACACAGAGTAAGAAAGCAACATTATTTGCAGTGGTGGTAGGAAGACGTGTTCTTGCTGTGAATCTCTTACAGGGAGGAACCAAGGATTGGAGTTCAGTCGAGCACCTACCATGGAAATAACGATAAAGTAGAGAAAGACTAGCAAAGTCTCTTCTGTGAAAAAGTGTCTGTAGAGAAGAGAAAAGATCATCTCCCACTAGATTGTGAAGTCGATTTTGTACTTTGTCAAGGCAAGAAAGGGTGCTTTTGTGAATGCACGTCAGTGCTGCAACAGAAGGATTCTCTCTCCAACCAAAGTTACAACTCCAGTTTAAAACAAGTAACAAAGTTTTATTTTGAGCGATGTTACAATGATATGTGTTTCTTCTCTTGAACAACAGACTTGCAAACCAACCGAATCAAAACACAACTTACACCGAACACAGTTCTTCAGCTTAGAGCTCAAAGGCCCATCTTGCTCCGAGAAGCACACAACCTTTACAGACCTCCCCTAACCCTCTGTTGAAATGTATATAGATACGTAGGACCTTTGTGGTAGACCACCCAACCATCCACTTGAAAATAATGGGCCAATTTTATCTATGGACATAAAAAACTTACCGTTCGTATCTGAATGGATATTGATTTTTTCGAGTACCTTACTCTCAGTATGAACCACCTGAATGGATATTGATTTTTTCGAGTACCTTACTCTCAGTATGAACCATCTGAATGGATATTGATTTTTTCGAGTACCTTACTCTCAGTATGAACCACCTGAATGGATATTGATTTTTCCGAGTACCTTACTCTCAGTATGAACCACCTGTTTATGGAGGCACTAATATTTCCAAGGGGAAAAATAAAATTCTGGGTGGTCAAAGTCCAACTCAAATATATTTCTAATTTCTTAGGTGGTCCCTTTTCTCTCAGTTAAATACTTTTTCCACAGCCAGCCTGTTATTCGCATGTATTGCAACTATTCAAACCACTAAACGTGCTGCCTTTTGCATGTGTACGCGTTGAGCAGCACCTCTCCAAATGTAAGAGTAGTTCTCCATCTTAGGGTGTATCCATCTTAGGATTGCATCAGCAATCAGGTACTTTCTGGAGCGGTAGAATGATCCAACCATTTTTTGCAGCAACCGTAGAAATAGATTGGATGTAAGCCTTAATTCCTCTGCTGAAAGTAAACAATTTTCATCTAATTACCAGAAGAATATGTTGTCTTGCATTGTTATTTTGACGAAATAGCTTGTTATGTTGACAAAATAGCTTCTTTTAATCGCTACTATGTTTATTTTAATTGAGTAAGATTTTTTCAGATTACTTCAGAGTGTTACAAAGCATGGACAACTAAGTCTTTTTGGTCCAATGCTGTCTCATAGTCTTTTTTCAGATTACTTCAGAGTGTTACAAAGCATGGACAACTAAGTCTTTTTGGTCCAATGCTGTCTCATAGTCTTTTTTCAGATTACTTCAGAGTGTTACAAAGCATGGACAACTAAGTCTTTTTGGTCCAATGCTGTCTCATAGTCTTTTTTCAGATTACTTCAGAGTGTTACGAAGCATGGATAACTAAGTCTTTTTGGTCCAATGCTGTCTCATAGTCTTTTTTCTTTGATCTAGAGACAAATAGGATGGTGAATGTTGTTTGCGGTCGCTTTCGTCTTCGTCCATCTGTTGTGTGATCGTAAACATGAGAAGGCCACATTTATTAAATCAGAGTTGCTGCATAAGAGAGCGAATATAAACATGAGCCCCAAATACATGGTATTCTCAGATGCTTGCTGCTGCAAAATGGGACGACCGTTATTTCTTCAACTCTCGCCATGACGTCAGAAACATAAGGAACCTTGTATTTACAAAAAAGTTCTAATTTAACTTCTATCTATCTATATATATATATATATATATATATATATATATATATATTTAATATTATACTAGATCTGAGTGAATCAACGTTTGTTTTCAAATACTTTTTCCCATATACGTATACATATACATGCTAAATTATTCTTTAGTTCTAGGATTGAGTTATGTTTGAAAAAAAATGTAATTTTAATTATTTTAATTAGCCGTAATTTATAATTAACTGAACAAGTAATATATCTCTCATTTAATTATCCATATATTTCTGTCACCCTCTATCACTGTATGTTGATTCAACCACTTTAATATTTTTAATGCGTCTGTGGACATTTAGAGGAAGAGTGGCCCTTTTTTTCAGAGTTGCCTCTTAATTGCTTTATTTTGCCATCTAATTTACAGTGTGTGTGATAACAATATGATAAGTCACTATATTATCCTAATATGAAAGTAAAAAGACTTATGTTTAATTATATAAGAAGAATGCTTTAACAGATATGTCACAGTTTATGAATTTCACAAATTAGTACAACAGCTAAGTAACAACCCTCTCCACCTGAAAAAGAAGAAAATTTGTGAAACGACAATAAGAAGCAATTTTTTCTAAGAAAATTCTGTTAGAAAAATATGAAGTCGAGTTATTGTTCTTCCTTAGCTAGCGTCTTTGTGGACTTGCTTGGAAAGATGGAAAAGTTTGATCTAGCTGTGTTATCTTGTCCATCGTCTCACGTGTACTGGCCATCACTCTAAGTAATTTAGTTGACCAAAATAGGAAAAGTACCCAAAAGAAAAACATGTCGTAACATCAGAATAAACCTATATTAAAATTAACATGATGCAAAAAAAGCCGTTAGATCGTTTATAATATTTTGAATAACAATGAGGAAATAGGGTTAAAATTACATGGCGTGCTAATATTTTTAAATAAATAAAGTAAAATGAAACGTGACGCAGTCGCTGTTATTTTGAAAACAAATATAAGAACCCTGAATTTGGACATCATAATACTCAACACTAAGTGAGTTTTTTTATGAACTTTTCATATGATTTGTTTTTTTTCTATCGTTTTATTAATTTACACACACCTTGGATACGCTTTTCACTCTCATATACTGCATCGCTAGCAAACAAATTTCCCGCCTGGACAACTTTTTCGTTTTTGGAATACCATTCACCACCTGGATTGTTTTTTAATCAACCCCTTTGATATCTTTCTTGACGCTGTTTGAAACTTTATGACTTGGATAGAACTGTATAAGTTCAGCAAAAAAGTATGTTTTGGGCCGATATATTTGATGTTTTATATACTTTTATGTATTTTTATGTAAAAATTTTAAATATATTTTCAAGGTTTAATTTTATTACCTGCAGTAATGTCATTGCGGTAATGGTTCTCTGAGGAGAAGATTTTCTTTGAAAATTCATGAGTTAAGGACTTTAAAGTACTTTGCTTGAATATTGAATGCTAATAAAATTTGATTCGCACTTTATTTTATTCTTTCACTTTATCTAGTGCTATATATATATATATATATATATATATATATATACTCATGTGTGTGCTAGAACTTTTAACCCCAAATGCTACTTAATTATGAATAATGTAGAAAATATGCATAAATAGAACTGTGCATAAAAGTTAAATGAAACCAATTATCCAATAAAAAAAACAGAAGAAAAAAATGAATAGTGAATTTGTTATTTTTTCTTAATTACTCCCATATCCACAACTGAGTATATTAAGAAGTTGGTTTTACTTTTTAAATAGAGAAGATGGGCTTTTAATACTAATGTCAGCACGACAAATAACTCAACTTTATATGTATAGAAGATATATATATATATATATATATATATATATATATATAAGTATAAATTTTTATTTATACAAACATTTTTGGTTACATATGTGCATACATGTTTCGGTTACACTTTTCCCAGAAAGTCAACCTCATCAGACCAAGAATTTCAGAGAAATGTAACCAATAATGTTTGTATAAATAAAAATTTATACTTATAAACAGCTCTACTTGTTATTGAGCACTTTTTATAAACACTTGAGTTTCTACGGATTTACATTTACAGAAACTAATACAATACATGTACGATATATATATATATATATATGTATATATATATATATATATATATATATATATATATATTAATGGTTGCAGTAAATTTTTAGACTGTCTGTTATTTTTTCAAGTTTGTCCCTTTCTCGTTTGTCCCCGTAGAAATGGAAAGTATCGAGTGATCCTGTCACAAATGTCTTCTTCCATGCCTTGACACATGCGCACTGGGTGGCAGATCCCATTGTTTATATGTGAAACACCCAATGCACATCGATGCAGAAGAATGCATCGATTACATGCTTTGATTGATCTTTGCACTGGTTGCCATTTACACCAAGTGCACTATTTGCATTTCCCCTTTGTCTTGCGGTGCTTTATACATTTTCGCATAAATCAAATCTGAAACAAAAGATTGACACACGCTTTTAGTGATACGAGCCAAAAAAAAAAGGGCCAGCCAACAATTATAATTAGTAGTTTAATTAAATCTCACATCACAAGCGAAAAAGGACGAAATGGGATGCAGTGTAATTGGTTTAGTTTTGAACCTAGAGATGTTGATAGGTTTTTCTATTATTAATAATAAATAATAATAATAATAATAATAATAATAATAGCTATCTACAAAATCATTATTAGCATTCGTAATTGGATTGCACCCAGCATCCTAAAGATAGTTATTCCAAATTTAGTGCAATTTTAACAATTGTTTTGAACTAAAAATTAGTAGTAGTAGTACTAATAGTAATATAATGCTGATCCTTCTATGACACACATGTTTTTAAGAGTGCTTTATTCTACTACTACTAGTACTACTACGACTATAACTAGTAGTATAATGTTGACCGTCCTATGGCATGCTTTTTCAAAAGAGCTTCGTACTGCTACTACAACTACTACTACTACTACTACTACTACTACTATAACTTGTAGTAGTATAATGTTGACCGTTCTATGTTTTTCAAGAGTGCTATGTGCTAATACTACTTCTACTACCACAACTAGTAGTAGTAGTATAATGTTGACCGTCCTGTTACATGTTTTTTCAAGAAGTCTCTGTGATACTACTACTACTACTATTGCCTTAATAATAACCTTCCAGATTGAGACGAATTAAAAAAAGAAATGCAATTACTTAGTTTTAAAGTTTCAATTAAATCGTCTGTATTTCTTGTAAATTGTTCCAATATTTCCTTGTAACTAATATTTTCCTATTTTTATTAGATTTGTCACTCTTCTTTGTGCGCCTTCCAATCTCAATATTACATTCTAATTTCTATTTCTAGACACTTGAGACCAGCCTCTATATGAGGTATTGAGCTTTAGTTATCTGTTATATCGTACGCTGACATTTAATAGGAATAAATACACTCGAACACAAAATTGGAAGACAATTATATATTTTCTTTATTCTTTCCTCTAACATACTATTTATAGTCCTTTTCGGACAGTCCATTCTGGTAGTGAGGGGGGTTATTGCCCCACAGCATCTCCCCCTTTTAAAATTTCACTTCCTCCGGACGGCATACCTTTTTCTTTTGGGATCTAAAGTTGAAGATTGTTGTCTTTTATGCTTGCTGAAGCGTTTCTGTTCTGATGATACTTGAGGTTTCGTCACTATTAATAATCCTTGTTATGGATGCGATGAAATACACTTATATAAAAATTGTCCATTTAAAAATAAAAAGTGGCATGATTGCGACAATAAAGGATCTAAGTTCTCAGATTGTAGAAAAGAAGACCCCCCCCCCCAAAAAAAAAGAATCTGAAATTAACAAATCTGGTTAACTCTACCAAAACTGAAAATTCATCTACAACGATGAAAACGAAAATTCGTACATGTAAATATGGAAGACACTAATGTTGAATTTCAATTAGACGCAGGGTCTGACTTGAAGATAATAGATAAATTGACCTGGATTCAAACCGAAAGATCAATGCTATCACGCAGAATAACCAGTAAAAAATTACTAGTTTTAGGTGAATCTGGGCTGAGATGCTGTTCAGAGCACTCTTTCTTACCTTGCCGTAGTGCAGGATCGACTTCGTAATCTGGTGGGGGGATGCTCTCTTCTCTTCCCTGCAACCCCTTTCTCATGCAGGAGACGTTGCTGGTCTTTTTTTGCTGTATCGATGTTTCCGTGGTGAGTGCTCAACTGGGCTTCAAGCTCTGGTCCCTCATCCGCCTCTGTAAAACCTTCTCAGTAGGAACTCGTCTTGCTGCCAACACTGTGGGGGACTCTCCTTTCTCCTTCTGTGT
Organism: Sepiola atlantica; assembly: GCA_963556195.1. Lineage (NCBI taxonomy): Eukaryota > Metazoa > Mollusca > Cephalopoda > Sepiida > Sepiolidae > Sepiola > Sepiola atlantica. Next base: position 73,501,006 of record OY744528.1, on the reverse strand, counting down.
ACCTAAAATCAAACGGAACTTCCATGAACAGAGTTTCTTTCCAAGAACTTTCACACCATGGAACACGTTACTGCGGGAGTGTTTTCCTACAGACTACAATACAACATTGTCGTTTTCAAGTCAAATGTGAACAAATATCTATCGAGTCGTCCTGTGATTGAATCATAGTTCTCAATCCTTTCATAGTATTGTTCTATCATCCAACTGAAAAGCTCACTAACTTTTATCCTTGAGTGGCTTTTGGCCTTGATAAGTTGTGATCGATTAGTTTTTTAAAAATGTTATGCTAATGCATCATGTATGAATAAAAAAGAATTAAACTGAAAGCATTCACCATGGATCGATTTAAAAACCTATTCCCCAGCATTAACTATTAAACGGATGTTGGCTCCCTTGAAGTAATACATGTAACATTCATCCAATCATTTTTAGTTGCCCTTAATACAATAGATACAATATGAGTGTTGGTTTTAAATGAAGCATCGAAACCAAATCCCAAATCAAAATACTTCATCTACATATTTGGTCTCTTTGTTGCCTGTAATTGTGGGAAGATGGATTTTCTTTTTTGTTTATAATTTTCGGACTGATTTCCTCATCTTGGTTGTTGTTGTCATCACAATGTTTCGGCAGCTTTATCCTCCGGCCTTTTTCATGTCGAATTCGGAAACCGTCATGGAATTTTGATCCCAACCATGGGCTATACATATTCTATAGTCCACTCTCTTGCTAGATTGGATAAATATGTAAAAATGCAGGGTTTCTCACTTCATCCCGGTCACTTAATTCTAAGAAAAATCTTGCTTCTCATCAAAAGATTTTAAAAATTCTTTGCGATTATACTTATATGGCTTTCTCACTTCAAGAATATCATACACTAGAATTCTCAAGTGATATAAATAAAAATCAGTAAAAAGTTTTATTAGATAGTGAAAAAGTGCATACGTTGGCATTAACACTTCCTTCTTCATCAGAGTGAAAGAATGATAGCGTTTCAATTGGCATATCATAAAGACAATGCCTGATTCAGTCCATAATGGAAGGATCAAACTCAGGGAAAAACTAAGTTAAGAGAAAATAGGGATAATCATTCATGGCCCACTTCACTCCAGTGGCCCACTTCATATTCTATTATCCAGACCTTTTGAAATTCTTTGAGCTAACCCTTTCTTCAGTCACGGCTTAAAAATACGATTATTTTGATTGAAAAACTTTATTCATCTTCCTCAATGTTATCTGCCAATCAACCGGTGTTTCCCTGTTGTAACACATCTGAAACATATCCAATAAACAGGACAGTGTGACTCACATACCTATACTGTGTCAACTTTACTATTTACAACCATTTTAAAAGGTGTTCAATACATTGGACTAGGGGTCTAAAGATGTTAAAACGTCTTTCTGCCTTTTTTTCAGGATTGAACTCAAAATCTCAAAATTGCCAGCACACTTGTACCAACGTCTTAGTCGTCTCGGCCATACATTTTCCTGGCACAAGTTTGAGTAAATATTTCAGACTTATAAACCTATATAAGTTTCACCTTGAGCAGAGGCTTCCATGTTAAGTTCATCTCTATACTTGGCCAGCTGAATAGATTATTATGCTCTAGTATATGAGTAACACTGAAAAGTGAAGAAGCTTAAAGAAAAAAGCTAATTCCAAGAAAATTTATGCTTAAAATATTTCACTTAATGCTTCGTTTCTATATTGATGTGCACCTGCAGTTCAATATTGATTTGTGGCTACAGTTCTGTATTAATGTGTGGCCGACATTCTATATTGATGTGTGACTGCAGTTCAATATCGATGTGTGGCTGTTGTTCAATATTGATTTGTGGCTACAGTTCTGTATTAATGTGTGGCCGACATTCTATATTGATGTGTGACTGCAGTTCAATATCGATGTGTGGCTGTTGTTCAATATTGATTTGTGGCTACAGTTCTGTATTAATGTGTGGCCGACATTCTATATTGATGTGTGACTGCAGTTCAATATCGATGTGTGGCTGTTGTTGAATATTGATTTGTGGCTACAGTTTTGTATTAATGTGTGGCCGACATTCTATATTGATGTGTGACTGCAGTTCAATATCGATGTGTGGCTGTTGTTCAATATTGATTTGTGGCTACAGTTCTGTATTAATGTGTGGCCGACATTCTATATTGATGTGTGACTGCAGTTCAATATCGATGTGTGGCTGTTGTTCAATATTGATTTGTGGCTACAGTTCTGTATTAATGTGTGGCCGACATTCTATATTGATGTGTGACTGCAGTTCAATATCGATGTGTGGCTGTTGTTCAATATTGATTTGTGGCTACAGTTCTGTATTAATGTGTGGCCGACATTCTATATTGATGTGTGACTGCAGTTCAATATCGATGTGTGGCTGTTGTTCAATATTGATTTGTGGCTACAGTTCTGTATTAATGTGTGGCCGACATTCTATATTGATGTGTGACTGCAGTTCAATATCGATGTGTGGCTGTTGTTCAATATTTATGCGTGGCCGACATTCTATATTGATGTGTGGCTGCAGTTCAATACTGATGTGTGGCTACAGTTCTGTATTAATGTGTGGCCGACATTCTATATTGATGTGTGACTGCAGTTCAATATCGATGTGTGGCTGTTGTTCAATATTTATGCGTGGCCGACATTCTATATTGATGTGTGGCTGCAGTTCAATACTGATGTGTGGCTACAGTTCTGTATTAATGTGTGGCTGATGTTCTATATTGATGTGTGTGGTCGTAACTCCATATTGATGTGCAGATGTAGTTCTATATTAATATGTAGCTGCAGTTCTATATTGATGTGTGGCCGTAATTCTATATTGATGTGCGGATGTAGTTCTATATTAATATGTAGCTGCAGTTCTATATTGATGTGTGGCCACAATTCTATATTGATGTATAGCCGCAGTTCTACATTGATGTGTTGCTGCAATTCTATATTTACACTTCTATATTTATATGCGATCACTATCTGATATTGAAGTGTTGTCGCAATTCTGTATTGATGTGTGGTTGTAATTACATATCGATGTGTAGCTATTTCTATGTTGATTTGTAGTTGCAGCCCTTTATTGATTTGCAGTCAATTCTATATCAATGTGTGACCACAGTTTAATTTGAGGTGTGGATGTGGTTCTATCTTGATTTGTGGGCACAGTTCTATATTGATTGATGTGAAGTCAGTTCTATATCAATGTGTGACCACAGTTTAATATTGAGATGTGGGTGCAGTTCTATCTTGATTTGTGGCCACAGTTCTATATTGATGTGCAGCCAGTTTTATATTGATGTGTGGCCATATTCTATATTGATTTACAATCTGTTCTATATTGATGTATGGCCACAATTCTATATTGATGTGTGGCCTCAGTTCTATATTAAATTGCAGTCAGTTCTATATTTATATGCAGCCAGAGTTCTATATAAATGCGTAACCACAGTTTTATATTAATGTGTGGCCACAGTTACATATTTATGTATTTTTTTCCAGTTATATATTGATGTGTTACTGCAGTCCTTTATACATGTGGCCACATTTCTCATTGATGTGTGGCTGCAGTTCTTTATTAATGTGCAGCTGCAGTTCTATATTGAGGTGTGGTCAGTTCTATATAAATGTGTGGACGACATTCTATATCGATATATGACCATAGTTTACAGATTTTTTCATTTATGAAGCTATCATAAAATTCTGCAATGTCCGTCCGTCCGTCCGTCCGTCCGTCAGAAGAGTTTATTATTTAAATTTCTGTTTGTTCGGAAAAAATTCTAAAAACTGTTAACACCTCATATATATATTAACAATAAAAAGTTGTAAATTTTTATTTCAAATACAATTTGAATTTTTGTACAACATTTTTCGTCAGATTAGAAACGCAGCGATACATACAGCGATAAAAAGTGACAATCGTCAACGTGTCAAAAAAATTATAATGTAGCAAATTGGTGTTTTGTTTTTTTGATGAGAAATTATACACAAAAGATATCGAAATCGATTTGTCATATCTTCATATATGAGCATGCGCATATCTGCACACTCGTGCGAGGAATTGGTGCCTTTCTGTCTATTCGTTGTTATCATCATCTTTGATCTTTGTGAAGATGCACAATCCAAGAACATAACACATTTCCGCATGCACAAACATCATCATCATCATCATCAGCAGCAGCAGCAGCCTCATCATCAGCAGCAGCAGCAGGAGTTTCCCTTTTGTCTGCCACCCTTTTTCGGCTCCTGTTGGTAAATTCGGTTAAGATCAATTGTAAGATTTACTCGTCAGAAGACAAAGAAATGATAAACCTTGTTGATTAAAATACCTGAGAAAATGTCATTTTTTTCGTTTCTTTACAGTTTGTCGCATCTGAACTTTTTTTTTCATCAACAACAACGTATATTCGTTCAGTTTGGTTTATCTTTTTTATGGCAGAGCAGCCCTTTTCGGGTCATTTGATACCGAATCAAGCCATGTTGCAGTTCTATATTGATATGTGGCTGCAGTTCTATGTTGATATGTGGCCTCAGTGCTATATTGATGTGGGGCTGCGGTTCTATAGTGATGTGCAGTCAGTTCTATAGTGACGTGCGGCCGCAACTGTATATTGATGTGCAGCTGCAGTTCTATATTGATATGTAGCTGCAGTTCTATATTGTTGTGCGACCGCAATTCTATATTGATATGCAACTGCAGTTCTATATTGATGTGCAGCTGCAGTTCTATATTGATATGTAGCTGCAGTTCTATATTGTTGTGCGACCGCAATTATATATTGATATGCAACTGCAGTTCTATATTGATATGTAGCTGCAGTTCTATATTGTTGTGCAACCGCAATTCTATATTGATGTGCAGCTCAGTTCTATATTGATATGTAGCTGCGGTTCTATATTGTTGTGCGACCGTAATTCTATATTGATGTGCAGCTGCAGTTCTATATTGATGTGCAGCTGTAGTTCAATATTGATATATAGCTGCAGTTCTATATTGTTGTGCGACCGCAATTCTATATTGATATGCAACTGCAGTTCTATATTGATATGCAACTGCAGTTCTATATTGATATGTAGCTGTAGATAGACCGTTACTATTTACAAAAGGCCGTTACAATCCATTTAAAATCCTTGGCGACTCACAAAATGAAGACAGTTCGAAAAAATGGAATTCAACGATCACCGATTTCATTGTCCGGTGAATTCGGTCAAGTGTCCCTTTTGGGGAAAGTACCGAGTTAATAGGAATGGTCTATATTGCCGTATGGGTCCTTATCGTAACTTAGTATTATTTAAAAATAATTTAATTGTTGATTATGGATGCTGTGTTTGTCTGTTCTAGTGGTGTATTCATATTTAGGAGTGATGGTGTGTAATGTAATTTTTTGGTCTGCGGGTGGGTTAAATTCTTGTGTGGCCGACTGTTATTAATTTACTGGATGGGAGTGTATTACTGTCATTAAAGGGTTTATGTGTTATATTTATATTTATTTTTTGGGGTGGTGCTTATATTTGAGAGTAAAATTGTTGTTATGATTGTAGTTTATTAGCTAAGTGGGGGCTTGGTGTTTAATGGAGGGGGGTATCCGTATCAGTGAGATAATATTGTCTTCAGAGGTATCAAATCAAGCGGATTCTCCATTATAGACTTGCTATCACCATAATATATTGGTGATACCTTGATTTTAGAAAGTGTCTAAAATGTAAGGCTTAAGTTTAAGGAGTCTAAAAACGAACTTGAAATTCAGGAATTCTTTCTTAATTAGTGGTTAATTAACTATGGATCAAATTCAATGCAAATTTAATATATTTTAATTTTTAAATGGGAGGTTGTGTCCATATTATGCCCCCTAGACCCTTTAAAATACTCTAAAGAAATTGAAATTTAGGGGATATTTATTAATTGATATCTAGTTCGTACTGTTAAAATTTCACAACATCGGAGTTATCTGAATTTTCACAAAGGGATTCCATCCCCTTCTTACTCCCTTTGCAGGAAACTAAATTAAACTAAATATAGCCCACATTTGGACCCCTTACTCCTAGCTGTGTTCCAAAATTCATAATGACTGGTTTATTAGTTTAAGAGTGAATTTTGTATATACAAATAAATAGACATATACACATACCTAATTTATATATAGAGATATATATATAAACTTTGAATGTTATTAATAGCTAAAATTCTTTAACAAAAAGCCTTTATAAATATTATTTCACAAAAGCATTTCATAAAAGAATATTAGGTTCAAATCTGCAAAATAATATATCAAGTTTAACTAAAGAATACAGGGCTTTAATATATAGAGAGAGATGGCTTTTTAGCTAATTAAAATAAAATGCCATATCAAGATCTTTTACAATTTTTTCAAAGTTAATTTATTTTTAGAATTTATATTTTTACAAATCTATTAATAATGGAGTTAATGTATCTGTCTGTCTGTCTGTCTGTCTGAAGCCGAAACTCCAGTATGACTATTTTACTGAAATTAATCTTTTTGAAATTCTTTATATACTGTCACTAAAAGTCGCTTAGACACCAGATGGGTTTTGCTATTAACATAACTCATTCTTTTAAACCTTCAATTAAATTATTATTTACAAATATACACTTATAACTGCTGTTATCAAATTTACATATGTATTTACAATATTTTCCGATGAGGTTATATTAATAAACATTATTCATACAATTAATTACAGTCATTTTCATCATAATCGGCGTGTTTTCTAAACCATTTCAACGCGAGTACTGTTAAAATTGCAAAGTCATTGGGTGTTTAATAAGTGGCGTCCTCCCTCCCTCCGGTAATTAAATATGGCGATCTGATTAAGCAGCCGTGTGGCTTTTTAATCAGTAGTGTCCTCCCTCCCTCCGGTAATTATATATGGCGATCTGATTAAGCAGACGAGTGGCTTTTTAATCAGTAGTGTCCTCCCTCCCTCCGGTAATTATATATGGCGATCTGATTAAGCAGCCGATTGGCTTTTTAATCCATAGTGTCCTCCCTCCCTCCGGTAATTAAATATGGTGATCTGATTAAGCAGCCGATTGGCTTTTTAATCCATAGTGTCCTCCCTCCCTCCGGTAATTAAATATTGCGATCTGATTAAGCAGCCGATTGGCTTTTTAATCAGTAGTGTCCTCCCTCCCTCCGGTAATTAAATATGGCGATCTGATTAAGCAGGCGATTGGCTGTTTAATCAGTGGTGTCCTCCCTCCCTCCGGTAATTAAATATGTCGATCTGATAAGCAGCCGATTGGCTGTTTAATCAGTAATCCCCTCCCTCCCTCCGGTAATTAAATATGGCGATCTGATTAAGCAGCCCATTGGCTGTTTAATCAGTAGTGCCCTCCCTCCCTCCGGTAATTAAATATGGCGATCTGATTAAGTAGCCGATTGGCTGTTTAATCAGTGGTGCCATCCCTCCCTCCGGTAATTAAATATGGCGATCTGATTAAGCAGCCTAATGGCTGTTTAATCAGTAGTGCCCTCCCCCCCTCCGGTAATTACATATGGCGATCTGATTAAGCAGTCGATTGGCTGTTTAATCAGTGGTGTCCTCCCTCCCTCCGGTAATTAAATATGGCGATCTGATTAAGCAGCCGATTGGCTTTTTAATCAGTCGTGTCCTTCCTCCCTCCGGTAATTAAATATGGCGATCTGATTAAGCAGCCGATTGGCTGTTTAATCAGTAGTGTCCTCCCTCTCTCCGGTAATTAAATATGGCGATCTGATTAAGCAGACGATTGGCTGTTGAATCAGTATGCCCTCCCTCCCTCCGGTAATTAAATATGGCGATCTGATTAAGCAGCCGACTTTAATCTGGCACGTTAAACATGTAAACAACAATGCTGGCAAACACCGTGCTCAGTTTTCCATTTTTAAAACCGTCCTAAGTTTGTTTATTCTTAGCCATTATGTTTTAAAACACAAATTTATTAAATCAAATTGTTTAATTAAAATAATAATTGATTTAAAAATTACTATATAAAAACGCGCGTGCGAAAGAACACACCCACACACAGTCTAGGTAAACTTTTTCTTTCTGAGAGTTAAAATTTTTTCCCTGTTTACTGTATTTGATTTCTTAATACTTTCATATCCAATATTATCATTTTTTCACGACCTCAACAGAATTTATGATTCCATGTTTTATTTATTAAAAAAAAGATGTGATTTTTTTTCTTTAATGTCAACAAAATAAACTAACACATTGTACTGGAAAACTATACAACTGATTGTAGAATCAAATTGTTTAATTAAAAAAAGGTACACACACACGCACACACACACGCACACACGCGCACGCGTTCACTGTATTTGATTTTTTGGTGCCTTTTCATTTTAGGACCCACGCTAACTTTGACCCCGTCGTTACAGTTAGGGTTAGGTTTGTTTTTTTCTCCTTTTTAATTAAAAATATTTACATGTATAGGAGGGGGGAAGACAAAAAAATTGGGGGAAGGCGGTCAAAATTTTTTTTTTTTTTTCTAAACTAAAAAATAGTCTAATGACTGGTAATATAAAAAAATTGAGGGGGGGTACAAAAAAAATTTACTTTCTTTTTAAACTACAAGTCTTTCTATTTATAGTCGAGGGTACAACAAAAATCGGGGTAGGGTCGAATTTTTTTTTTCTTTATTTTCAACTAAAAATATTCTTGGTCATAAACACAGAAAATCAATGTCTAACCACCACAGAAATATGACTGGGGCTCCATTGGCTTACGCGTGAGCCTTCATTTCTGATGCGGCAGCCTAGCAAAAATATGCGACCGAAGGGAGCATATATTTGCTAGTAAATTTAATTTTCATCAGTCCTTATTTTATTTACAAGAAAATTTGAAACGATGGAAAATAAAAAAAATTAAAACTTCTTAGAAAAATATATAAAATGTTTCACAAACATAGACAAATAAATTATCGGTCAAATGTTTTTTGGTGGATTATATATTTGACCTGTTGATCTTTGTCCCCTGGGGCTCTTGAAATTGGGCGTGCCATACTGATATCTGACAGTTGTGTGCCTCGCTACATACACCCACGATCTTTTACTACTTATGATTGTTACTACGTTCTTCCACTGATAATTTAGTTAATATAAAGGTAATATTTTTTTCACAAATTGAAATGGTTAACCACATTTAAATATGGAAACAATTATTCATTATTTGTGTTATCTATTAATCGTTGCCCGGAATGCAATGAAGCCATTTTAGGTTTTAAGTTTTATTAGTTTTCACATTTTTTAAACGTATACAGAAAAAGAAGCAACATTTTATTTTCAAGGGAGACAACAACTGTGTTTATATATTCCAATGGACTAAGTAATTAAAAAAAAATGTACCAAAGTATATTATCATATTGCCAATAACACGGTTTAACAATAACAAATAAAAATTGGCTAGTCAGAAACAAGTTTGATCTGTTAGCTTAAAAGCTATTTTGGGCCTGACTTTGAAAATCCAACAAAGTAACTTTACAGATATAGAAACTTTGTGATTCGTTTTTGGTGTTGTTTTCTATTAACGTTTTGGTAAAGTACAGAATAGTAAACACTCAATAACTCGTAAACAAAAAAAAACTATAAACATATAATTTATATCAAACGCATTACAATGACATTCTCTACCATTGAATGTCGATTGTCGAGAAAAAAGATTTTATAGAAGAAAAGTCTGAAATAAAAAAGTGTTATAAGCGTTAAAAATTGGCTAGTTGAGTAGAGAATGTCATTCTAATGCGTTTGATATAAATTTTCTGTTGTTGTCTTTTTTGTTTATGAGTTATATGTACTTTTATCAACGTTTCTTATTCCATTACATCTCTTTTTGGCAAAAACTTTTGATACTTTTTCAATGAAGTTTTTACTTTGTATTATTTTGATTATTCAAACTACTATTCTCATCTTGGATGTTATTCTCACAACGTTTCAGCCGATGTAACTTCCACCCTTTTCAGTTGCATCTTGTCGAACTCGGGAATGATCCGAAAGGACCTGAGGTGTAACGGATATAAGTACTAAGTATAATTAGTTCTAAGTGACAGTCTTCTGGAGGTTGAAGGTTCAATCTTCAGTGCGGGCGATACTAAGAATACAATTACAAATTACTTTAAACTTCTACCAGGTCATGACTGACGGCACAAGAGCAAGTAACCAATATCGATTAAATAAACGGTTCTGTTCGAAATTCCGTACAGATTTCCGAGTTCGACAGAAAGATTCCCGAGTTCAACAAGATGCATCTAACGATGGTTGGAAGTCACATCGGCTGAAACGTTGTGAGAATAATATCCAATATGAGAATTGAGTCCGAAAAATCCAATTAATACAAATTATTAAACAATCATCTAAAAAAAATTTTTTGTCTAATAAAGTCTTTTTTAATAAAGTCCTTTGTTTCATTTTATGGATAAACAGGACAAAACAGTTAAAGAATCCGACATGTTATTGCATGGAATTCTTATTTCATTTGTCATTATTGACAAGGGACTCTTTTACAAGGAACTCAAATTTGGAGTAATTCCCTCTTCCCACGTCAATGGTTTTGCTTAATAATTGTTGGCACACAAATAAAAGAAATAATAATTAAAAAATGAAAAAAAAAAAAAAATCTTGCACTCAAACGTAGCGAAAGAACACTCGGAAAATTCCTGCAAATAAAAACGAAGAATTTGCCTTGAGTAAAAACAGAAATGTTTTTTTTTCTTTTAGCTGTGACAGTTCCATCTATATTATTCTATGAGGATATATTGGAACACTTCTGAGTCACTACCATCTCACAGGCGATTTGACAATAACAACAGCATTTTTATCGTTCCCAAAGTAGAATAAGAAGCATCCACCCATCCCCGCCATCCACCTGATAAATGCTACATTGCTCTATTTATTCTGAGCATCAGCATGTTTTGCGACTTAATGGGTACAAACGAGAATATACTATTTTACAACCTTTAAGCCAAAGCAAATCTCTTAATTCGTTGGCTTCTGGTAGATAAGTAAAATAATTGTAATTCCTGAGACTTTAGAGATAAAACACTCAATGTCAATGGCATTCCAATATCACCATTACTTTGAAGAGGAATAAAAACACATGTTTTGATTTTTATTTCATCTATGTTTGGCTTTTATTTCATCTATGTTTGGCTTTTATTTCATCTATGTTTGGCTTTTATTTCATCTATGTTTGGCTTTTATTTCATCTATGTTTAGCTTTTATTTCATCTATGTTTGGCTTTTATTTCATCTATGTTTGGCTTTTATTTCATCTATGTTTGGCTTTTATTTCATCTATGTTTGGCTTTTTTTTCATCTATGTTTGGCTTTATTTCATCTATGTTTGTCTTTTATTTCATCTATGTCTGGCTTTTATTTCATCTATGTTTGGCTTTTATTTCATCTAGGTTTGGCTTTTATTTCATCTATGTTTGGCTTCATTTCATCTATGTTTGGCTTTATTTCATCTAAATTTGGCTTCATTTCATCTATGTTTGGCTTTTATTTCATCTATGTCTGGCTTTTATTTCATCTATGTTTGGCTTTATTTCATCTATGTTTGGCTTTTATTTCATCTATGTTTGGCTTTTATTTCATCTATGTTTGGCTTTATTTCATCTATGTTTGGCTTTTATTTCATCTATGTTTGGCTTTTATTTTATATCTCATAAAATATTTGTATTAAATAAAAACAGAATAGGTTTATAATAATTTTTTTTCTATACAGGGTGACCCCCCCCCCCCTAAAAAATGCCATCCATGAAAACATCCGTAAAATCTTTAATTGAGCAATTACTTTAATATTTCAGAGAGTGCAAAACCGACTTTGCAATCTAGTGGGGGATGATCTCTTCTCTTTTCTTCTCTATAGACCCCTTCTCACAGAAAAGACGTTGCTAGTCTTTCTCTACTATATAGTTATTTTTTTAATGGAAATCGCTCCAGACAAGGCATGAAGCCACTTGATGTAAGGGGCTAACAAGAACAAAATATGATTATCGCAAAGACAGGAGATGCCTATTGGCCTTAGTCCTTAAAAGACCAATGCTATAGGTAGGAGGAAAACGGTCAGCAGGAAGAGAATTCCACAAGCCTGCAGTTGTTGGAAAGAAGCTACTGGAATAGGAAGCTGTATTACAATGAGGTATCAAAACAGCGAATTGATGGAGACCACTCAACACACGAGTCAAACGAGCTGGAACAAAAGAAGCAGGGAATGGAAGCAGGGAATATTTTACTTGTAGGTGCTCGACTGAGCTCCAATCTATGCTCTTCCCCCTGTCAAGTTTTCACAGTTAGTACCAGTGTGAAGAACTTCCCTTTCTTCCTCTGTGTACCTAAAACCAAACGGAACTTCCATGAACGGAGTTTCTTTCCAAAAACTTCCCATCTATGAAACACAGTGCATGAGAGCACTTCCCTTCTGACTACAACATAATCGTCTTCAAGTTCAGTGTCAACAAATACCTGTTGAGCCGTCCTCTTAAGTAATCAAATCCTGCTCTTTTCATCCATTGATTCCAATCCTCTCATAATATTGTTCTACATAAAAATTGACAATCTCATAACCCTTATCCTCGAGTAGCTTTTGGGCCTTGATAAACGATGACTCATTAGTATATATAAAAAAAGGTTTATGAAAAAGAATCATTTAAAGTTTAAAACATGTCTTGAACAGTTCAAAAAAAGACAAAATCAATGGTGACTCTGCAAGCTTGCTTCAAGAGAAAATTTCGACATCGTCAATATTCAGACAAAAAATAACTCATGCACAAGTGCGTCTAATAATTCAGGCCACATATGAGAATCGTAAACGTGAACGCTAAGAACAACAGAGCCACTCTTTCAGTGCCAAGAAAGGAGTGTGTCAGAGTTATTAACAATTGTGCACAGGGTATCCAGGTACATTTGGAGCATATCATTAAACGGCGATACAGCAAAGACTGTTGGACATTTATAATTGGTGGACAAGTAAGGAATTGACTGAAGTTTATTTGTATTGAATATAGTTGGATTGCAGAAAGGATTATAGTTATAGAACATGCTGGGCTTTGCCGGTACTACACATGCTCTGGTACTTCATTGGTGAATCTTTAAAGATTTGTCTTCTTCATTATTTCATGGGTAGAGTAGGAGTACCTCTGAATTAGGGAGTGAAAACTGTTCTCTCTCTTCCTTTATTCATGACAAAAAATATTGATCAGGATTAAAAATAAAAATCGATGAAATCTATTAAAAATAATTTTTTTGTTTAATCAACACGGACTAATATTCGTAAAAGTCAACTGACTTGTATCTCTATATGGAAATAATCCCTGAAATGTTGATAAATACTAAGCAAGTATTATCTTGAATTAGCAACAATGGGTCTTTCTCCACGAAACACTTGTCTTATTACCCCTACAAACATGGCCAGACTTGTTGGGGCTTGAGCATTTTTATCCATTTATTTTCTGACAAGGAAACGTTAAAAATTCCATTGAAAGAAGGAACAAAAGAAAATTCTTGACATGTTTATCTAAACTTAATCTATCATTATCAAAACAGACGCACTGAGTTGACTATATTTGGCTATAACTTTTTAAACTATAACGTATCATACTTGATTTTAGGCCAGTTTGTTTTTCTGTGCTTAATTCGAAGATCATGTTCATTTTGGTTAATCAGAGAAAGTTTTTGAAATATAAGCCCATACCATATATTCTTATATTCCAATCTATTGGTAGGTGGATAACATTTATAAAAGCAAATTTTGGACTGCTTTATTCACAGAAAGTTTAAGTTCAACTTAGGACAACATTGTTTCAACATTTTTTAGATGAGGATTGATAATTTGTATTATTTGTATTATTCGGACTACTGCTCTCATCTTGGATGTTATATTCACAACGTTTCAGTCGACATAAACTTCAACCTTTTTCAGGTGCATCTGGTCGAACTCGGGTATCTTCTGGATGTTAAAGGTTCAATACAGACGATACTAAGAATAGAAGTATGAATTACTTAAGACTTCTACCCAATCATGGCTGACGGAATGAGAGCAAGCTATCCCTGTGGATTAAATAAAGGGTCCCGTTCAAAATTCCATACAGATTCTCGAGTTCAACATGAATATTCCAGAGTTCGATAGACATACCTGAATAAGGTCAGAGGTTACATCGGCCAAAACGTTGTGAGAATAACATTCAAGATGAGAACAGTAGTCCGAATAATCCAAATAATACAAAAATACTTATGTCCGGGTGATGTTTGACCACATAAAATGTGCTTCGAAGTACACTGTGCAAACTGATTGAGTCACTTAATCGATTCTCTCTCTTGCACAATCGAATGTTGGTTAGAACCAGAACAGGCGGCATTCTATCTGTCTTCCTTCTCTTCTCTTGCTTTTCTTTCTATTTTAGCCAAAGGCAATTTAAAAAAAGTAGAAAAAGAAAGCGAAAAGGACAAACCAAGAATTCTTCTTTTTTTATTGGTGAATCGTTAAAGATTTGTTTTCTTAATATTTTCCCCGGTGTACATGGGTAAAGTAAGAGTACATCTGCATTAGAAAGTGAAAACCTCTCCTTTTTTCTCTATATTAATCAGGATTAAAAATAAAATAGATGAAATCGATTGTAGATAAAATGTTTATTTTTAACAACACGGACCAATATTCGCCAAAATTAACTGACTAAACAGTTTTAAGTGTGTACCCTTTCTTACCAAACCTTTTTTATTCAAAGGAATAGGGGAAAATCGACTTTAGTTTATATATAAGATATAAGAAGAAGATATGACTTCTTCACCAACTCTGTTCATTGTTACTTGACATGTCTTCAGATGTAACAAAAGCTAATGGGACGGTTCTTACTATTCTGATCGATTGTAATACAAATTATGACCATAAAAGTGAAAAATAGTTGATATTTGACCGGCTGCGACTAAAACAATCCATAAGCGCTACTTTGAAAAAAATATGCTGAAATTAAAATATATCTTAGAAAGAAAACCTTATGTAATATATTTTTGAATTTAACATGCAAAATGACCCTAAAGCAGTAAGCAACCTTCAAAAAAAAGTTTTGAGAGCATTTTTTTTTTAATAAAATAAATCAATATTTTTTCAGTAATTGTTTAAATATAAATGACAATAAAAATTCAAATCTAACATATAACGTTATCTGGTCGTATTCTCAAAGTCAGACCCAAATAAAATTTGAGCTAGCAAATCATACTTTACTTCTGACTGATCCATTTTCATTTGTTATTGTTGTACTGTGTTATTGGCAAAATAATAACATAATTCGCTACAATTAATTTTTTTAAATTACTTTGTTCGTCCCAGACGACTGCTAATATGAAACATTTTTAAATAATCACCTAAAGATAAAAATCAGTAAGTAGAAAAACTCATGTTTTAGATTGGAGAATATAATAGGAGTTGTCTAAATAAGACTTAAAAACTGCAATGACGTCACTGCATCTTGACCAACGCCGAGTGTGTAACAGTAAACTGCTTTGGACAACCTATCTCAACACGCCATAATCCATCTTTCTTAACCCTTTCTATCTTTTCTTTCTGCCTACCCTATTTCCGAACCTTCACCACTACTAAATCTATCCCTCTAACCGTTCTAGGTATGACACAAAACTACATCCGATGGAGAGACACTAATTTGGGATTTTAAAGAGTATACAATGACTCCTAAGTTGCCATTATTCCCAGGTCCATGCTGTTCCGGGGTGGTAGCACCTGTCACGGTCCTGTTAATGGGTTGAACAGAATTTATCATTTGCAGACTTTTAACAAAATAAATTACAAAACAAATTAATCTACAAAAACTGGATTCGACATTAAATAAGTCAAAAAGGGTTAATATGCCATAAAACAAAACAAAAACATTTGTCATTAAATCAGTCTTGATTCTATATCCGACCTCTATTCCTAACCCATTATTATTTTTCATTACATTGTTTCAAGTTGCGATGATTTCGTCCATGAGTTAATGAGTTTTAACTAAAAAACATTCTTGTAAATTAACTTTTGTTGACTGTTTTCAAACACAGCAAACGTAATATAAGCAATAAATAAGAACATAAGTCAGTCTTCAGGCTATATATCTCTGCCTGACAACGTAAAGATGAGCCAGAGTCTTCTCTGAACCGTACTTCTCCATTTTGTATGAAGTATTCCCAAAGTTATGTCATAGAAACATTGATAACTCAAAAACTATTTATCTGATCAGGCTGAAATTTTGCATTTATGTTCTCAAAAGCATCAGATCCATACATCAAATTTAGAAAAATCGGAGGTTGAAATTCCGTCCAAATTTTGACCGTGACCGAACTTTTCAAGGTCAAGGTCAGACAAGATCGATGCTTCATTGGTTACACATGTGCCAAGTAGCGAGTCTCTACAATGAATAAAACACGAAGTTATTGCCAAAAGTGTGACTTTCACCTTTTTTTCCATGAGTTTGACTATGACCCTTGAGCTAGATATCACCAAATTAGATTAGTTCTAAGTTGGACTATGACCGATATTCTGATCAAGTTTAGCCACGATTGATCAAGCGATGTGGACGCTAGGATGTACACAAACAAACAAACAAACAAACAAACAAACAAACAAAATCAACTGAAAACATAACCTCCTTGGCGAAGGTAATTTTGCATATTTACTTAAAGGTGTGTGCGAGGCGGGGGGATACTAAAACATTTCAGATATACCAACACCTCCATAGGTAAAAAATAGGTCAAAGAAATAAGGAAACAACAAAAAAACAGAAAAAAAGTTGTTCTGAAACTAACCCTCATAGTTTTGATTAGGAAAAAACTTGGATGAACTTATTGGCCAAAGATCTAAGTAAAACAAAGAAAAACCCTTCAACGGGAAATTAATTTGTTCATATAAATTGATTATGGGAAAAGTCATTATGTCGAGTTTTAGCAAAATTTGTGTCAATTACTAATGATTACTTTCCTGACATTATCATCAGAATTTTCAGAAAAAGGATGAGAATTCAGGACAAACATCTCGAGATAAGCTGTGAAGAAAATTGAATATGTTGAAGAAAAGTTTATTGTTTTTAATATTTATATCTATAAAAAAAATGTCAGTGGGATTTTCAAAATCAGATCCAAATAGCCATTAGTGTTGCCTATATCTATTTGCTTCGGGCTAGCCTATTTTTTCGTTAGTTTTCCCCACAATACAGCATAATCATGCTGACACACCGGTTCTGGTTAGATCACCGAAGTTAAGCAACATTGAGCCTGGCCAGTACAAGATGGGGAACCATTTGGAAATACTAGGTGCTGTATGTCATCTACCCTAACCGGGATATACATCTGATTGGGGACCGCATGTGAATTTGTATTCCCCATAAACTTCCAGTTTCAGTGGAAGGCGGAATACCCGATGTTGGATAAATACCATAAAAATAGTTGTATTACCGGTTATTCGTTCGTTTCTCCACTATGTTATTCGCACGAATATATCTTATTTTGGTTCAGTTTTCCATGAAAATACTTATTCCGGTTAAGAAAACTGTTATGATGGAGACACACTTTTAAGGTAGTATCATCAGAATTTTCAGAAAAACGATGAAAATTCGAAACATAAATCTTGAACTAAATATGGAAGAAAATTAAATTTGTTTGCTAAAAATGTTATAAGTTCACTGTTTTTTTTTTAACATATATATATATATATATATATATATATATATATATATATATAAAGTAAAGTGATATTTGCTCATCATTTCAATTCCTGGAAAAGGCTAATCAACACAAACAACATAAAAATTAACTTTTGTCATTCCTTATTGACATCTATTGATTCGTGTTCTAAAAAACATTTTTTTTCATTGTTGTTTTTACATTTTTGATATTTATTCCGCTTACCAGTTTCTGTTGTGATTACTATTTACATTGATAGAGTAGGAGGAGATAACCCATTCACAAGTCCTCTTACTGCTACTAGAATCACCAGGTTCAAATATTTTGCAGGGTACATAATTTTTAGATACACCGTTTTTTTATATATATAACATAAAAATCAACTTTTCAAATAAAAAACGGTTGGTAAGACACCAATTCCGAAAATTAAACGATTAAAGACACCAGACCTTTGTACATATATGAATCAAAACATATATTATATACAGTGCAGTTGTATGTATGTATGTATGTATGTATGTATGTATGTATGTATGTATTATGTATGTATGTATGGTATTTTCTTGATAGGTGTTGTCCCAGTTGAATAATATCTAAAATTTAGAAACAATTATTCATTCTTTGACCCTAAATTGGTGCAGATTTGTCAGGGAAAGTCGACTTTTCAGCCAGTTTATATATTAACTAAAGGAGAGTTACTTCACTTGTGTGTGTGTGTGTGTGATTTCATTTTACTTCAGTCGAAGTTCTCAGAGATCAAGGAATATTCCATTAAAGTTCTCCTTTACTTATCCAACGTTGAGTTTGTAAAGAGGTTAAGAACATTAATTTTCCTCTCCCCAATTGAGCAGTTAACTCTGTTATCGAATATCTTTCTTGTGGTCTTTTGGTCTTGCCATATTCCAGGACAAGAATTCATCTAGTCTGATGGAGTATCCAGCTTTGTTACTTTAGGTAACATCACTAGGAGAAGGTGCCCTATTTCTTGTATGAGCCAGTGTATAGCCGTGTCGAAGGGTGTTATTTGGGCTTCGAATACTATGTTATTTTGAATATTTGGTCAGGGTTTACTTGTAGGGGGAAGTATCCTCATGTCAGCTTGTCCTGACAAACCCTTGTACAGAGATCTCGAGGGTGGTGTCTAGTAGATAATTCAAACTCGCCAGTAGGTTTGTGTATGTGTGTGCGTGTGTGTCCAGAGAGAGAGGAATGGGCTAGGCAGAGAAGAAAGAGAGAGGATAGGGAGGGGGGGAATGGGAGAGGGGAAAAGGGAGAAAAATAGAGAGACCGATAGAGAGATAGAAGTTTTAATAGAAATATGTTTCACTTTTTCCCCAGGCAACGCCGTGTAGCCCTGCTAGTTAAATATAAGTGGCAAAAGTGATATAATCTGATTGTTTAAAAAATTAATGGATTTCATATAAAGAGATGAATATCTTTTAAGATAAAACTTTAATAAATGAAAAACTAGACATACTCGTGACCCGTTGGGTCACAACAACTGCCAGTATTTATTCTACTTTGATTTATTTCGAAAATTCATAAACTTCGACGTATCGGTTAAGAGATTATTCTTGCATAACAAAATAATAAGTCTCTTTACTTTTATAGAAGAAGAATAAATGATGGTAGTGGTTGTGACCCAACGGGTCACGAGTATGTCTATTTGGTATATCTAGGTGGATATATTTTTCATATTTCCAAAAATGTAGACATTTTGTATCAAATAACAGATCGCAGCCTTTTTTTTATGTCTTCGCTTTAAAAGTATTTCACGGCACTAGTTTATATCCACTCTTTGAGCGGTGTTGGTACAGTACCTGGGTATGTCAATTCCCATCTTTACCTAGCTTCGACCATTTTATAGCTAGTACGAACAAAAATATTTGTGAAATTTTGTGGAAAAAAGTATGCTACTTAATATTTGTAAGTGTACGATCAATTCATTTACATATTGTTTTTATTGACAAAAAAAAACATTAGAAATTATGTTTTTAAGCAAAAATGATTTGCTTTGAACTAATGCCGAATATATATTATGTCTACTTTTTTAAACAGATCATCAAAAACGGTCACTTAGTTTTAAAAAATTTTATGTAATGTTTTTTTTTTTAAAGTTATTATGGTATGTTGATTTCTTTAAATTTATAAAAATTTAAATTTAAAAAATATCCTTTAGACTTACATGGGATTCGAACTCAGGTAGTGACATCGTAAAACTACTGCCTTAGTAATGTTTACTCTGACCATTCCTTTTTTGTCAACCAATCACATGTTTCTATTTGCGTGCGAATAGGCAAACTCCCAAAACACCATCACTTTTTAATAGTAGATAGATTTAGTATATATATTTCTACTGCTTGTAGAAATTTAACCAAGAGAAAGAGAGAGATTAATTTTCCAAAAACCTTCAAAGGATTTTCAAATCTGTCCAAATCATATGCAAAGAATGGTAAGTCTACTTAAATGTGACAGAATTAAAAGAAGGATTTTCTTATTATTAGTTAAGCTTTAATTGGCTCTTTGTTTTTTGTCTTCTAGCTGAAAGACATTGGTCGTGATAATTCCACACATACTTAAGTGTGTACAATTACGTCTGGCAGATCTGTGAGACGCTGTGGAATTGGTATTATCTTAGAAAGAAATTCAGCTTTTGTTTAATTCCAATTTAAACCCGGAGGAAATTAATTGTACGAATTCCAATCAGTTCAACATTCGCTTTTATTGATGTCAATTTTCAATGTGTTAACTGTTTTTTTATTCCTTCTAAACAAATACTCCTAATAGATATTTTTAAGATGAAAAATTTTGAAATCTTTAAGAAAGCTATTCTTTAAAAAAATATTCTATTTATAAAAAGGACGTTCATTTCTTTTGTTATTTACGATATTTTTCATATCTAACATATAAAATAAAGTAAGTCTCTTTATCGTTTCTTTATCATCGATAGCTTTCTTCCTACAAAATCAATATTTGATTGTAGTTTTTTTGGGATGATAGTTGCACCATGTTGTTAAGAAGAATAAAATGTAATTCGCTGTAATTCTTTCCAGAAAATACTTTTTCTGGGTCAGAATTATTTTCAAATATCCACCATCTTATTATAAAAAAGGACGTAACTCTGTATTCGTCCATACAGAGTTACCTCCCTTTGATTGGAAAAAATAATATAGATAATTTATAGGAGGTGATTCCAATGTAGGAATGTATCGATATAAGCGGATTGGAAGCAAAAGTGAAAGTGAAATGGGGTTTTCGGTTTCTTCCCTTTTTTATTATTGATATGATTTTTTAATATAATTTTTCCCGAAATATTATGTTATAAGAACCTTACATAAAGCCACATTGAGAGCAAGCAAACTCTGCATTGAAATCGCCTTCTTCAATTTATTTATATATATATATATATATATATATATATATATATATATATATATATATATATATATATGTATGTATTCTACTAGTATATGTATATATATATATATGAAGAAGAATGATGATACAGGCAGGCTTCTCTTATTATATTAAAAAATCATATCAATAATAAAAAAGGGAAGAAACCGAAAACCCCATTTCACTTTCACCTCTTATTGGACTTTTTACCCTTTTGGATTTTCTATTTTCGTCGTACCTGAAGTTGTGGCTTCTTGGAATTTAACTTTGAACCCTCTCTCATTACATCTCGTGCCTTTAACGACCTACCTATCTACATCTTATTCTCTCCACTGGACTTTTCGACACCGGACTTTTTAGCAATCGGACATTTGCTTGCATTCGGGCAGAGTTTTGCCCTGCGTTTCTTTCCCTACAACTTTTATTTCATTTTTTCAAATTTTAAATCTTGGCCATTGCCAACTTATCTATCCCAGCGACTTCCTCTGATGATAAGATTTTGATCTTTGAAAAGCCTGGCTTAAGGAAAATTTAACTTGAATAAATTGCCTTTTTGCGGAATATACCTTGCTCTGAGCAATTGAATTGAATTTTGATTTGGCTTTGGCTTTTGCTTCTCTAATTCCTTTCCATTCTTCTTCATATCTACCTGCTCTATCCTGGATATTGAGCTGTATACTCTTCACAATAGGTTTTACCTTTCCTAAAAGTTCGATTTTAGTACACCTCTTTATATATATATATATATATATATATATATATATATATATATATATATATATATACTAGACACAATTCTTAAACTGTGGCCATCAGTCTGTAGTGGAATAACGTAAATGGCTGGTAACACTTAATGCTACTAAGACAAAGCTCCTTTTCTTTAACAATTATAAGAAACCTCTTCAACCACAGATTGCCATGGCTAATATCATCCTACCTGAGAGTTTATCTTTCAAACTCCTTAACCTAACATTTACAGGTAACGTGAATTGGAACAAATACATAGAAGATATTGCCAAGGCTGCTTCAAAGAAAGTGGTCTCCCTCTACCGTGCTAGAAAACTTCTTACATTTGCCTGTATCCTATATCTCTACAAAACTGCCATCTGCTCATTGTTGTGACATTAGCTGGTGCCTAAACCACTGGTCTCTCCTCCTTAGAAAGGATACAAAAAGAGCCTCTAATCTAATAGGAACCACATGTCAACCAAGCGCCAACCCATGTTCCATCGCTGTAATGTTGCATCCCTGTGCTTGTTTTACAAGTATTTCAATGGAATGCGCTGAAACGAACTTGCGGCACTAGTTCACCCATGATGTAAATACCCCCGATAAACCAGATAATCAGCAAGATACCCACCTCTTCAAACTGCTAGACTTTGGAATTCCCTTCCTGCTCTATGTTTCTCTGACTGTACCAACATGCAGAAATTTAAATGTAATGTGAACAAACATCTTGCTGTACAACTCCCCACTTAGGATGTCTCTGTAGATCTGGTCCCTAATTCACAGTAATCCCTTATGTCTCAGTGGCAATGTGCCTTGTTTGTGATGAATGAAAATAAAAAATATATTTTGAATACGTTTATTAACATGGAGAAAAAGAACTCAAACAAGTTAACATGCAAAGAGATGCTGTTGATAAAATATACGGAAAGAAAAACTAGTAAAAAACTGTTGGAACGTTAAACGTCTTTAAACGTCTTCAAAGAAAAAAGAAAGTGCTTTAATTTAAAAGACTTACATAAGAATCTAAATGCTTAAATATTCCGGCAATCTTTTTGGGTTTTTTTGTTTGTTTTGTAACTTGTGTCTGACTTGCCATCGAGTTGGTGAAAAGAAACTCCGCCACTCAAGGCAGAACTAGCCTTCCTTTGAACAATTGCAATCATTAGAGACTCGTGTCGAAGTAATGAATTGTATTCTTTGCCTTTTTCTTTGATCTATCAACAATCATAGATTGATTTTTGTGATTTCGAAAAAGAAATATTCAACCCGAAATGATTGTCTTTAGTTTTACAAACAAAAGAACCTTTTCTTCTTTTCTTTTCAATCCGACATTATTGAAACAAAAAAGTTTCTAGAAATACAATTATTTCATAACAATGTACTTTTTAAAAAAAAACTTATGCAGAAGTTGACTTATTTAAAAAGTTTAAATTCCTTAAAATCTATTGACTAATACCGTTGTCACCAGTAGTAGCTGGGCAAACACAGCAACCTCAATTTATTTTCACCGATATATATATATATATATATATATATATATATATATATATATATATATATATATATGTGTGTGTGTGTGTGTGTGTGTGTGTGAGAGAGAGAGGTTGGTGAGAGAGAACCGGGGAAACAGACATAAACAGAGGCTGAAGAAAGTTCGGTGTAAAGAGGCCTTTTATAAGTCCCCTTTGTTAGGATTTGAAACTGACAGTACAGATAGTGTTTTGATCTTCTGTAATACAAACATCAATATATGTCTATATATATATATATATATATATATATATATATATATATATATATATATATAATATTAGTATTTCATGTATCCACATAACATTTTATAAGGAGATATAATTTTTTATGTATCAATTTTCAGTATTTACTTCAACAGTGCTCGATACGTAAGTAGAGCTAGAAATATATTTGATAATACAGATATCGGCCTTTATAGAGATGATGGATTAGCGATAATAAGAGATTCCAACAAAGTCAAGGGAGAAAACTTCAAGAAAATTATATCTATGGATTTGAAAAAAACTAGGCCTAAAAGTAGAAGTATTGGCTAACATAAAAACAACTAACTTTCTAGACGTCACGTTAAACTTAAATAAAAAATACTTACTAACCATACCTAAAAGATAACGCCAATCCAATATACGTAAACCCAAAGTCTAATCACCCCCCCCCCCCATCAATCATAAAACATATTCAAAATTCTATCGAACGGAGGCTTATCAACAATTCTAGCAACGAAAGTGTGTTTAAAAAATCAATCAACATTTACAATACAGCTCTAAAAAATAGTGGTTACCATAATACCCAAATTAAATATCAAAAACAGGACACTAATAATTACAACAAAATTAAAAATTAAAGAAAAAGAAATATAATCTACTATACCCCGCCCTATAACCAGATGCTAAAAACTAAACTGAGCAAAAAATTCCTAAATCTGATTGAAAAACACTTCCCCGTAACCAATCCTCTACATAAAATATTCAATAAAAATAACCTAAAACTATCCTACAGCTGCTGCGAAAACCTAGAAATGATAATTAAGACACACAATAACAAAATACTAAAAGATAACAACAGAGAGGAAAAAAATAACAAATTACATAAATAAAAGTGGAAAATATAGCAAAAATAACACTAAGAAGAACAAAAATAGAAACAATACAAATAGAAATAAACAAAACACTAATAGTAACCACCCGAATAGGAATTAAAAAGTTAGCAATGAAGAGAAAAGATGTAACTGCATAAATCGTACACTTTGTCCACTACAAAATAAATGCCTAACCAAAAGTATTGTATACCAAACAACAATATTTGCCAAGGAAAGACCAAATAACAAGAAATACTATGTGGGTATGACCTCCCTAGATTTTAAAACCAGATATTATGACCACAAAAGCACATTTAAAAATAGAGAATGCCGAATTAAAACAGCACTAGCAAACCACTATTGGGAGCTCAAAGAAAATGGAAGCTCAAAGAAAATGGAAGCTCACCCATAATTGAATGAGAAAGAAATACGATAGGCCAGTACATGTAGAAATTTAGACGACCCATGTAGATTATGCGTGAATGAAAAGATTTTTATCCTAAACTTTAAAGATCCCCGAAATCTATTAAACTGTAGAAGTGAGATAGCAAACAGCTGCTTACACAGAAATAAATTTACCTTAGGCTAACGATAAATAAATAAACAAACAAATAAGCAAAAAAACAAAACTAAATAAAAAACTTAACAATTTAAAAATTAAAACCGAAAAAAGAAATACAAGGAACCACGTGTTAAAATAAATTCACCCATTATATTGACACAACAAAGGAAAAAGGATATAGACCAATCCATAGAAAACAGAACAATAGAACAAGATATAGAAAGTAACACCAACAAGACCTTTGTTCGCGGGAAGCCCAACGATTGGCTGAGAGAACAACAAGGAATCTGATTGGTTAACTAGCTGCCCGTGTATATAAAAACACCCGGCAAAAATAACTCCATGCATTTTAGCCTGAAGATTCCCCCCGGGGATGAAACGCGGGAGCCTCTGTGTAGCTTAAGTGCCATAAATATATTTTCATAGCTTACTATATATATATATATATATATATATATATATATATATATAAAATAAAAATAAAATAACAAAAATTAGCATGAGCTCTCATACACGGATTTCCTTCTGAAATTTATTTAACTCTAACACACACACACTATATATATATATATATATATATATATATATATATATATATATATATAGAGAGAGAGAGAGAGAGAGAGAGAGAGAAGGTCGAAAGCGCTAGAGAGATGGCCGAATTACGAACAATCGGCGAAATACTATATAAACTACCACCCGAAACCCGAAGGATTGCTCAACAATTCGAAAACCTGACAAAAAAGTTATACAAGCGCGAAAATTCAGTGTTGTTTAAATAATGACTTGCTGCCTAAATATACACACATATATATATATATATATATGTATATATATATATATATATATTTAAGGATAAGATACACAATATCTCATAAAATGAAATGTCGTGGAGACAGAATGTATTAAATACAGGATGGAAAAACAATTAAAACCAGGAAAAAATTTTTAAAAAACAAATAAACGAGATATTGACCAGTTTCGTTCGGCTCAATGAACGTCTTCAGAAAAAGTGAAAATTTGAAATTTATTGAGAAAAAGGACACAACATATGAAAAGAGAAGCTAAACAGGATGTTTTTGGCACATGAGTAACTATTTGAAAATATGCAACACGTGCGAAAAGATGTTAATTGGGAAAAGGAAAACGAAAAAATGGGAAAACATAGATAATAGCGATAAAAAATAAGCAGTACTCCGTGGTCGGAGTTGATAGTGTTGTGTGGGGGTATATTATATATGCACTCAAATAATGTTATATGCCCCTACACTGCACTATCGACTTCGATCCCGGCTAAGAACACCTTATAGCTTTAACGTAGTTAGTTCTCATCGCATTGTTCTGTGCAGTTGTTAGTAGTGAGTCGGTTTCTCTGTTCGCATGTCCTTTTCGTAGTTATGTCCATGTGTTTTCGTGAGTCTTTTCTCTTGTCATTCTTATTAATCGTCCATCTAGTTGTTTCTCTTACACTTTTTTCTCGTCTTCTACTCCCTGTATTGTTCATTTTGACGGTGTCTCTTGTTGTGGTGATAAGCCTTTCTGTGTTCTGTGTTATGTAGTTTCCCAATTCTTTTTTGTGTCTTCCACACAGTCTTCTATACTAAGCAGTCCTTTTCTCCCCCTCTGTTGCTTTCCACATAGAGTCGGTCAATATCATCCTTCAGGTTTGGTGCATTGTGAATGGTTATTAGCTTCCTAATCTTCTGGTCAATCCGTCTAAGTTCTTCTTTGTCCAGCCTATGAATGGTCCAGATTATCTTATTAGCGATACTACCCAGGTCTTTATACTTTTTACTAAATTTCTACTATATAATTTCGTTTCTAAGAGTATTATATTCCAATCTTCTCTTCCATTTATGTTGATTTGATGGTGTCTGCTTACAGAAATCCCAAATATTTATAGGTATCATATTTGCTAAGGGCCCTCATCTCCTCTTGGTTGGGCAGTTCCATGTTCTCCGCTGTTTCCAATTTTCCCCGTTTCATCTCTAGCAATGCACACTTTTTCATTCCAAATTCCATTTGGATGTCCTGGTTGATGGTTTCTGGTCGTGTTCATCAGCTTTTCCAGTTCTTTTTTGCTTGATGTAAATAGCTTTAGGTCATCCATATACATGGGGTGGTTTATTCTATCTTCTGTGTCTGTAAACCTATATCCGGCATCACATTTCCTGACTATATTTTTGATTGGCATCATCGCTATGATAAACACTAGTGGTTATAAAGAGTCTCATTAGAAAATGCCTCTCTGTATTCTTATCTTAGTTAGGTGTTGTTCTCCAGCTGTCAATTCAAGTCTCCATTTCCTCATTGATTTCTTAATCTTGTCGGATATTTTGTACATTCTTAAGCATTCAATTATTCATGCTTAAGGGATTCTGACGTAGGCTTTCTTGTAGTCAATCCATGCCATGGTTATGTTCTTCTTCTGCTTTTTACCTCCTCAGTATCTTTTGATCCATGTATAACAGTTCACGCACGCATCTTTTCCCTTCCTCGGCAAGTCATCCACGATTGTTAAGAGAGTTGTAGATTTATTCTCTCAGTTGTGCCATTAGGATTTTCTATGTGGTTGGAAAACAGGTGGGTAGTTGCTTGGGATCGTTCCCTTTTCAGCGTCTTTTCATATTAATGTAGTTCTGCCTTTGGTCATCCATGCTGGTATGTATGTTTTGTGGATACATTTTCTCAGGTTTAGCATTAGTCTTTCATGAAAGATTGTGATTTTTTTAAATTCCATCGTGGCCTGGCGCTTTCGAGTTTGCTATTTTTATTAGGGTCGTTTTTTTTATTGGTCGTTTCTTTATTAATTTCAGTTTCTGTTATTTCTTCCATTTCCCGAAGTTCTTCTTTCATGTTTTTCAGCCATTCATGGTGTGGTCTTGTGGATCATCATCATCATCATCGTCGTTATTGTTATTATTATTATTATTATTATTATTATTATTATTATTATTATTATACTGCACCTAACTTAATCAGCGTTTGCTTGCCTAAGGCGATTTAGTATATATTTTAATCACACAAAATACATGCTAAAATATTCCTTAATTTTAGGATTCATTTATTTATACTTGTACAATATATGTTACACTATAATCAATCATACTTAAATACACATGTCATTTTTAGAAAGAAAAATAACTCTACAATCCTAAAAGGACTGCGGCTAAGACAGTGCCAGTGAGGAAAGCAATTAGATAATTGAGAAAATGAGAGAGAGAAAGAGAGAGAGAGAGAGGGAAGGAGAGAGAGAGAAGGAGAGAGAGGAGAGAGTGTGTGTGTTTGAAAGAGAGGGTGAGAAAGAAGAATAGAAAAGGGGAGAGAGAGAATACATGTAAGACGCGATAAAGATGAAAAAAACCTCCCAAAAAACACTGTAACTTACACAGTGCTGAAAGCAATGGTGAGAGGGAATACAGAGAAATAATCCGGTCATTGTTTGTTTATTTACTGCAGAATGAAAGTAGGTTAAACTACACGTTCTGGTATTATTTTTTTAAAATCCATAATTAAAGTAGCATTTTTTAAAAAGTAAATTCATATTTTTGTTTGATGTGTATTACAGTGTTTCATAAACAATTATTATAATTAATACGCTAGTCCGTTTTTTCATTTCTTCCTTTCTTTTGTGTCACACTTTCATTGGTAGAAGGAGTAGGGGATTTGGTAAGGAGAAAAGTAAGTGGGAGTGGAGGAAATGGGAGGAAGTAAAACTGAAAAAAAAAAAAAAAAACAGGCTCATATTCCAGGAGGAAATCATCAGGCTAATAACAATTATCCTGATGATTTCCTCCGAGAATTAAACATAAACGTTTCTATGTAGCTTACTTGTCATAAGTATATTAGCCTTATGATTTTTTCCGGGAATAAAACTGTGGTGGACGTGATGATCTTGAACCCGAATTGAGCAGTGGAAGTGACCCTGCCATAAAAGTGTCCGTGTTTGCCTGGCGGGTAGTTTAAAAAATAAAGAAATGTCGAAATCATAGGTTACTGGTGAGGATCGAACTCACGACCTATGAGAAACAGAATGACTGCTTATTGCACTGCAATAAGCAAATTCACCTTAAGAAGAAAAAGTTGAGCCAACGAATTATCTCTATTTTTATTGGTTAAAAAGAATTAACTGAGATTATTTAAGGTCTGAAATCTGCTGATTAATATTAGTGAGAACATAGGCGGAGCATAATATTTTTCCTGTCAATGACGGGTATATAACAATGTCGTAATTTTATTGTGATATGAAAATATAGCCTACTTGGACTAATTTGTTTGAAAAATGCGATGTATCTCTGTTAATTTTTAGAGAACTTTAGTATATATATATATATATATATATATATATATATATATATATGGGAAATGAAAAAGGAAAAAACCAAGAGATATTTTTTTTTATATATTCATCAACGTTTCGTCTTTATTGTAAGACTTCCTCAGGATGATAATTTGAAGAAAAATGTCATGCAAGTACATCGAAATTTTGGGTTGACATGATGGAAAGATAAAGGAAAGTAGTAGCCGTGGCTACTGTGAGCGCTGGAGGAGAGTTCAGGCTGTGAGAAGTCAGTGGCGGTGAAGAATGAAATGAATATGGAAAGCTTTGAGTGGGTACTATTAAGACAGCAGTGAAATAGGGAGGGGTGAGAATATTACTGAATTTGCCTTAGGGTGGGAGAGATGAAGGGGGGGGGCTGAGATTTTTGGCGTGGTGAGGTGTGGCATGGATTTTGAGAGGCTGGGGAAAGAGGAGGGAAGGGGGAAACTCTGTGTGTTTAGCATGTAGGTGGTATCATAGTTTTAAAAAAGATTTGAAGAAATGAAGATAACTTGAAAATGGGCGGGGGGGGGAGGGGTA